>OZ010691.1:5001380-5152169 GCA_963932265.1 Thymelicus lineola
TGGTATACTTTTAATTATTGTAGTGCATCTTTCCGTTGTGAGAGGGAGGGAGTTGCAACGCATTTCTTAAAGTATATACCATCATACATGTTAACCGCGGATTGTAGTAATAAGATACTAACTTAATAACAATAGATTTCTGCAATGTAACGCCTGATACTATTAATATATAAAGTTAGTTATAAATTGAGAGCAATTCAGGGGTTGAAATTTAAACTAGGTACTTCTATTAATTTGGCTATTACTTCTTAAGTAATAAATTTCAAAATTAATAAACTCCCAACAATTTTTTTTACACAAAACATTATAATTATCTAAGAAATATCTTAATCACGTCAGCTTTCAAACAAAAAAGATTATGATGCGGCATAATCGGTCCATTTTTTTAACCACCGGCTTGTTTTATTGTATTGTATTGTATTATGCGTAAATACTACACTTCAAAGTGATAACAAAGAAATAATTTTCTCCTTACTAGTCACAAAAACCCATCAAAAAGATTCATAGAAGCACATAGTCTCTCATCTCGCATTCGGAGAAACTTTAATCAGATGCGTGTGGAAAAATGGCAGTCATTCGTAACAGTCGCCACAGAATGCGTGAGGAGAGGAATTTGAGGCTATCGTGATACAAGGAAAAGGAAATCATAGAAAATTATCTAACAAAAGAGATCTTGTTTTGACTTTGTTACGGTTTTATTTTTGAAGTTATGTAAGAGAAAATAAATAATGCGTTTCAATAAAATCTTAATCTTAAATAATGAATATTTATTGTATTCAAGGTATCCCAAACGGCGTACAACAAACTTAAAGGGAAGATAGCTTAGGGGTTGATCGCTACCAGATATCGATAGAGACACATGAGACGTGTAAAATGATCATCGTAAAAGCATATAATTATGTACTATTATTTCTTCTGTGCCAAAATTATCTTTCTCGATATTTTACTAGTCGGCTAGCCGCACACGATCGCCCTCGCTTCGCTTCGGGAAAAATAGTAAATAAAAAAAATATAATATAGCCTATATCACCCGGGGATAATGTAGCTTCCCAACAGAGAAAGAATTTTTTAAATCGGTTCGGTAGTTTCGGAGCTTATTCAATGCAAACAAACAATCAAATCTTTCCTCTTTATAATATTACTAGGAAATCGCCCTCGCTTCGCTTCGGAAAAAATAATTAAAAAATATATAATATAGCTTATGTCACCCGGGGATAGTGTAGCTTTCCAACAGTGAAAGAATTTTTCAAATCGGTTCGGTAGTTTCGGAGTCTATTCAATGCAAACAATCAAATCTTTCCTCTTTATAATATTAGAAGGTATAGATTATAGATAATATATATCGTAAAACACGTTTAATTTTATTTCATTTGAAAATAATCGAAACGCTTTAAAGCCAACAGCACAGTTTTTTCAAATGTGAAGGTGTTTGACACAATATTTTTTTGTGTCAGTAGAACACGGATACCGCGTGAGTCTTTTACAGCTTCAGAAACGTGACACAGTTTGTTAACTGCGAAATGATATGACGACAAAGTGAACGAAATCTGATTAAAAGAGATCCGATTAAAAGTTTATCCTTTGAATGGGTTTTACAGCTGGATTAAAATTGTTAAACAAAAGTATTGCATAGAAGTGTAATATTTTGTACTGAAAATGTTTTTGTCTGCCAGTTTTGTCTGGATGGACTTTACGATTGGGCCTAAAATTAAAGCGTGTACAATTAAAAATATAAAATAATAATTTTGTATAGATATTAAAAGCACTTAAGACTCTATTTTTATTTCTACTAACAGAACGCCTACTAAATAATTCCTCTTATCTCGCTAAAACAGAATCATTTCCTGCGATGATAAGTATCCTATCCATACTTTATAGGGTGGATTTAACCCAATCTAAAAAGTAAGTGTTTGGCCGTGATTATTTTCTCCACTTAAAGCAAAGCAAAGCAAAGCAACAACCCATAATTGTCCCACTGCTGGGCTCGGGGTCTCCTCTCACAATGTGAGGGGTACAGGCCATAGTCTATCACGCTGGCCATGTGAGGATTGGTAGACTTCACACACCTTTGAGAACATTATGGACTCTCCACTTACTGGACTGAAAAAGTTAAAACGTAATATCCTAGGTGACTTGGTGACTCAGTTACGGATGTGCACAACAAATTATAATAACTTTTGATTTCGGAGTCAGTTTTGGAAGGAAATTGGAAACAATAAAATAAATGGTAGCATATTGTATTATGTTGAGGCGTAGATACAATAAAACGGGCAAGTGCGTGTCAGGCCACGCGCAATGTAGGGTTCCGAAGTAGTAAGTTTATCGACTATTACTGATTAACTAGTTATGCTAACATAGCCGTGATAGTTTTCTTTGTAAATGGGCATTTTCGCCAAAAATTGTAAATTGCGTTTTTACCGTGTCCCCTGACTTCATACTTCAAATTTTCTTAATTATAATGTGAAAAAGAAAAAATCTTAATTTTATTTTGTTTACTTGTTTAATAAACTTTACGGTAACACCAACAAAAGTTGTAATTATTGCCTAATATAATTTTTATTAATAATTTAACAAAATAAGACCATCGTTTTTGCGATGTCCCCTACAGCGTTCGACTACAAAACATGCGATAAAACATGTTTTGTTTGATCAGAATCGTTCAAATTTGGGGCTAAATAACATTATCTGTTTGTCAACACTGTAAAAAGGTTAATTTTTAATCTGTTTTGGACTGAAAATTGGCTGAAAACAGAGTTCAAAATAAATTTCAAAAAAGGGTTCGGGTGGAATTCCACTATCCGTTACCGTGGTTTTGTATTTTTTGTAAATTCTACGATGAAAACTGATAAATATTACGTATGGCAAATCATTTTTGAATAATCCCATGACAATCTGTGCACGGTTATGTCAGTGCTTTTTCACTAGTTTTTCAGGAATTAAATAAATAAAGTTGAATCGATCTCGTAGCAATTTTAAAGTTCCCTTCTGAAACTGCTGATTTGTCAGGGTAAATGGAAATATATTTTTATGAAAATTATTGTATCTAAAAGCTAATATTGTAACGAAACATATTTGTAAACATTTTCCTAGTATATATAATTAAATTTAATCAAAATTTCAATTTGAATATTCTGTTTGGGAATCCGTTACTTCCGTTCCGAGACTATACTCGTGGTAACGTATTATCTGGAAGGCAAAAGTAGCGGAATGGAGTGGATAAAGTTGATGGTACACTAAAATCTCTACTTTCTGATGGTATATAAAAAAATATACACTGCCATGTTAAATTTTCTCAGAAAATGCAATGAAACGACAACTATTTTCACAAAAATTATTCGAGTTCGAGTTTTTAAATATATATTTTTAATATTTATGTACAATTATGAGCCATTTATTAAAATTTACACTTTAATTAATCGAAAAACGTCAAAATCCATGTTAAATTAATAAATTAATAAGCAAAAAAATTACAAATCCATAAAGATTGCAAGAAACATGCAAAAATAGTTGTCGTTTCATTGCATTTTCTGAGAAAATTTACCATAGTAGTGTATATCTTTTTTATACCATCAGAAAGTAGAGATTTTAGCAAATAAAAAGCTCACAGATTTTTTTAAAAAAGCGGATATTTTGACAGGTGAATTTTCGATTGAAAATTAGGGTGATTTTTCGATATTAAGTCAAAATAAGGTGAAAAAATAAATATTTTAAATCAAAAAAATTACAGTATGTTTGGGACATAGAAAGGTAAGTTTTCACAAAATTTCGTTAAAAAAAAAGTTTTTTGTAAAAGATAAAAATAAAAAAACCAAAACTTGGTTTTTTGAATTTTTCACATAAATTTTGAGGTTATGTGAAAAAAGTGTAAATACAAAAATTGTAGACCTTTTTATTACCTATAACTTTGCCATTTAACTTTTTTCCATAGGACTTATAGTTTTGCTGGAAATTGAGATAAACCGTTTTTTACCCTTAAACCCCCCCTCCCCCCCACTTCCCGACCTCAGATCGCCCGTAAATTATTTTTCCTTTATTTTTTGTTATATTCTCTTCCTTTTGCAATAGGTTTCATTCTATTATAATTTTTTTTCACTTTTCATTATTTTTAAAGGCTTCTACCCTGGTCTAATATTATACTATAACTGTTGTATCATAATTATAATCGAATCAATGCTACCTATTGGTCCGAAGGATCTTAAAAGATTCCTGATTGGCCCTTATCCAAACATAAATGGCCCAATGGTTTTCTTTTGTAAAACGGAAGTAAAGTTACTTATTAATTTCAGAAAATTATTCCCAATAAGGATTTTTTAGGAAAGAGGGTAAAATACTTGAAATATTTTAATACAATTTTTGTCCAAAAATCATTGTGATACAATTATTTTTTTAAGAGTACTGGCTATGGGCATTCTCCTTTATTTATAAAAATAGTTTTATTTTTGTTTTAGTGTTCTTTTTTTACGTAAATTTAACTGTATTGGGGTGGCTTTTACAACGCTTAAATTGGGGTGACAAATACCAATTCCATGTTGACATACGAGGGTGTCACAAAAGGCGACAGATGCCGGTCCACTTGGTTATAAGACTTTAAATAAGGATAATCTTATCAATAGGTATTAATATAGATAAACTTCCTTTTAACCCATACCTCCGATTGACCTGAATTTTGGTATACCTATGTATTTAAACATGCTGATACATGTTTAGACATTATGCGGAACGAATTTTGCATTTTTCTTTCAAACCACAGGCTCCCAAGAAAAATGTACTGGACATAAAATGTCAATCTCTTAATGGGCTTCAACTTTTGTAGGAAATATTTTTCTGTAAAATCAATACTTTGCAAAATAAACGTGAAAAACTAAAAATCATGTTTTTTTCCAAAGTGACCTTGAAAATTAAATATGCGGGCGGGTGTTTTGTCTATGATACCACAGTTCAGATCAATCGGTGGTATGAAGTAAAAGGAAGTACACCCATTATTATTAATAGAAATATACTTATTTAATAAGTAAGTTTAATATAGTTTTATTATATAATAAATTTAATTTTTTGATAGCCTAGTGGTTTAAAAAACTTCTTCTGCCTACTCGGGAAGTTATGTTTAAGACTATGTGTGTCTAAAACCTTAGGAAGCAGTGATAGCCTAGTGGTTAGAACGTTGGTCTCACGAACGCGGGGCCCGGGTTCAAAACCTGGCACGCACCTCTAATTTTCAAATATTATGTGCGTATTACAAGTTAATTATCACTTGCTTCGGTGAAGGAAAACATCGTGAGGAAACCTGCACACCGGAGAGTTCTCCATAATGTTCTCAAAGGTGTGTGAAGTCTACCAATCCGCACTTGGCCAGCGTGGTAGACTATGGCCTGTACCCCTCACAATGTGAGAGGAGACCCCGAGCCCAGCAGTGGGACAATTATGGGTTGTTGCTTTGCTTTTTTTTGTGTCTAAAACCTTACTTTCCATTCCGTTATTTCGATCTTTCTCTTCCGTGACTGTCCCCAAAAAAAGGAAAAATAAAATATCCTATTGTTAATTACTTTTCCAAACAATTTTATTTTTTTTATTTTATAAAATTAAAAAATACTTTTGTTTTCCCTTTAAAAATACCAAGATTCAGAATGTTTGGTTTTTTTGCTTTTAAAAGACAAAAATAGAAAGTAAAATGACCACATAGTAACGGGATGTAGGTAAATGACATGCTAAAACTAGTTTTAATGTTGATTTTACTGGTTTTTTTTAACTAATATATTCCTGTATCCCTAATAAACCTAATGAAAGACTAATTTTACCAAAACTGTGTTTAAATTTATTTATATTGTCATTCGTATTTGGTCACCGAATGGAACGATTTATAGTTCCGCCTCGCAGAAAATGTCCTGTAATTTTAATTTCAGTAAGTATTTTAGCGCCTTATTATATTTTCTAGCAAGAAAATAACATAACAATACAGTACAATTCAAAAAATGGTCAAAATTTCAACAAAAAAAAATTTTTCAATAATTTACACAGTTTACACTTTTTGGCGAAAATGCCCAAATTCATCATGTAACATATTTTTCAGAGTTTTGTCACTTGTCCAACTCCAACCGTTTAGCCGGCAGGGTGGAGGACACTTGACTCTAACCAAAATTAGCACTTTAAAGCCAAATATTTTGCAAACGAACCCCTTAAATCCAAAAATAGTCGTAGGAGACCCATAAAATTTTTGAATTACCTTTTTCGAGGAAACCCCACACTACGGGGTACGCAACAAAAAAATTATCACGTTATCTTTAGGGTAGGTACTCTGAAAAAACATAAAATTTTTCAATATTTTATTCTACAATTTTGGACCTTTAATAAATATGTATGTCCAAGCCAAATAACAGCTTTGTAGCACTAAGGGTCTTATCACACTGACGGTTTCCGAATGGATTCAAAGCGGAACGGGTGCGCAGCGAATATTCGCTAAGGTTCTCGGCGCTATGCCTCAGACAGACGCAAGGACATGACGAAATTATAAGGGTTCCTATTTTACTTCGTAACCTTAAAACGACTGGTTTCAGTTAGGTGCATCATATTAGATATTAAAGCAAAAGCCATTAGAGCTGAAATTTTGCAAGGATTTGTATAATAATATGAGGTAGGTACGTGCATTTTTCGATTCCATTTACATTTATTCGCGTTTACCAATGTTTGCCGCAACTAGGTCGTCATTTAAGAAATTACCTACCTGCGATTAAAGAAGTTTCAATCCTTTACATCGTCAGCGATTGAACTGGTTCAATTTGTAAATTCTCCGCTTAAGATTCTCTCTGCTGAGATAAATCTGTGTTTCACTGAATCTCTCCAATTTCTATTTATAACCTTTTCAGGACTTACAGTTCTGTAGAAGTAAGGGTATTAATTTAGTACAAATTGCAGTAAATTCCTTTAAGTCTCTTCAGTACTTGCATGGTTGTCCAATATTGTTAACCGACTTCAAAAAAGGAGGAGGTATTCAATTCAACTGTATTTTTTGTGTTTGTTACCTCAGAACTTTCGACTGGGTTAACCGATTTTGATGATTCTTTTCTAATCAAATTCTGGTGCTTGTCATATAGTCCCATTTGAATTTAAGCGAGATCTAACGAGTAGTTCAAAAACTACTAATAACTCAAAACTCAAAAGTTATCCCTAATTTTGAGGTCGGTTATTTTTTGTAAAGAATTCTCTTTTTAAATAGGTAGTGATTTTTTTATATGTGTTTTGGTCACAGTCGAAGAGCCAGTAATAATACATTGTCTTTGCTTCCTTATTAGTTGGTAACGCGTCAGTAATGTCTTTGGTATTACTAATATCCATGGGCGACAACCCATGAACTTACCATTAGACTGTGACCACTTACCATCAGATGGTACGTTTGCTCGTTTATCGACTAAATATTATTATTAATATTTATTTCTTTTATATTCATTATGTTCCATTTTAGTATAGTTCTTTTTAAGGTTCTGAAAAAACGGAAACTTAAACAGATCACTGGTGTGTCTGGGCGATCGCCCTTCACCGACAATTTTCTCCAAAACTATCGGACCGAATGAGTTGAAATTTGGTACTCATTTGCTTTTTGTAATCCACATACGAAAGTATAGAGAAAAGAAAAAAAGAAAATGTGTGCAATTCACACGTGGTAGAAGTGAAACTTTCCAAAATTGTGGTTTCAAGATAATGAGATGAAATAGCAATAAATCGAATCTTCTACCTTGTTCCTCGCGCCATCTATGAATACAACTTAGCACTTTTTAAAAGATAACCACGAACATAAGAAAAAGAAAACAGTGGTAACTAACGCCATCTCTTAACATAATATGAAGAGTAAAATGAGCAGCTAGCGCCATCTATCTAGCAACAAAACGAATCTTCTATCTTATTCCTCGCACCATCTATGAATACAACTTAGCATTTTGACTGTTTGTATAATCGGTCGGTCAATCGACAGATATTAAACAACAAAAATGAAATTCTTATTTTTTGTTGATAAATTCTTTGAAAATATTTAAAAGAGCATTTGAAAGTATTTAAAAACAGTATAAAAATAAAACTAAAGAACACTATTTTTCTCTCTGCTAATACTCGTAAATCCTGTCATGGTTACTATTCTTCCTTCTATAAATCTATGTATAATTTGTCCATATATTTAATAATGTATATATTTATAAAATGTGTATGTATTAGTGTATATATAATTTGTATGTATGTATGTATGTATGTATTTATGTATATATGTATGTATGTATTCATGGTATTATTAATATGTATCTTATGTACTATTTGTAAACAAGTGCACGCTAAATTAATTTTATACCACTTTTCCATTCCTAGGTGGGCTGGAAGAGATTTCTTATAGAAATAAGCATTGCCTATGTACAAACTCACTTTCATGACCTTTTGTAA
This sequence comes from Thymelicus lineola, assembly GCA_963932265.1. Taxonomy (NCBI): domain Eukaryota; kingdom Metazoa; phylum Arthropoda; class Insecta; order Lepidoptera; family Hesperiidae; genus Thymelicus; species Thymelicus lineola. The sequence goes on from OZ010691.1 coordinate 5,009,799, forward strand.
TCACTGTTAGACGTGTACATGAACTGTTAAATAAATAAATAAATAAAAAAAAGAAATACTGAGAGACGCGAACCTGTGCATCAGGTATTGTGTATCTACGTCCTGACCATTGAGCTGCGGAGAAGTTAAATTCAACGACGAAATTAGCAGTTATATTATATGCATGCTTGCCGAGTATATTTCTGTCTCATTCTTTCCTACACATTTTTGTATTTGTGTCTCTTACCTGTCGTTTTTTCCGTTGCATCCGGTTTGAAATCATAACGATTCTAAGGAAGTTTCACTTCAAAAATAATTTAAAGAAACCCGACTGCGTAAAAAAAGAAAATAAAATATTATAGTATAAAATATTGTCAAAAGTAATACTGTACAAGTAAACCATAGAAGGATTAACAGTTGGGACCCATTCTTCAAACAATCAAATCTTGTTTGCTTTTTCCCAAGCAGTCCTGTAAAATTTAAATTTTAATGGTAGTTTTAAAATATTCAAAAAAGAACGAAAACTCAAGTAAAAGAACATTCCCCCCTTATATCCGTAACTACTGAGGCTATAATTTTGAGAAAAATACAGAAAATAGTTTTTCACATATTACAGGAAATACTCTTAGAAGTGTATGTTCTTAAAAATAAAACATTAATAAAATAGAAAAATAACGGTAAATATATTATACTTAATCGACATAGGGATCCCTCTCCAAGTGAGTTTAACTCGCATTTGTCAAGTTTATTCCTTATTATTATCACAATACCGCCCATCGATGCTTTGTTTTACTTTCCGAACGTTGACTGGCAGAGAATGCTTTTAGAATTTAGTCCGCCTTTGTGCCTTCTACATTGTAAATTATTAATAGGTAGGTAAAATAAAATTAAAGTAGATCACCCGGTCGTCATAAAATAAGGTCCGTTTATTATATCAGCAGAGATTTAACAAATTGAAGTCTGGTAAATCGGTGACGTCGTAAAGGATTGAACTCGTTTGAAACATCGTAGGTAATATCTTAAACGGTCACCCCGATTTGGTTGCAGCAGGATAGAACACGCTGACAAATCACAAAGGACGGAAAACAATTTCTTTAAAACGTTCCGTATTAAGATAAATAATATGTGCCACGTAGGTTTGATACCTACTAGAGTTGTGGATTCAGTCTTGGTTTCTGTGCTATTTTGACTTACCAGATTCAATATTTCGTCGGAAAATTTAAAGCACTGCCGAGTTTTAAACATACCTACTTACAACAACAATTACATTTTATTAAAAGTGCATTAAGTTCTGAGTGGAAATTAATACAATTATTTGAACAATTATCTATTTAATAATTATATTTTTGGTGTACCTAAATCATACATGCATTTAAGTACACGCATTTGAGTATAACAATATTTTTTATCTGTGCAACATAAGGCCATATCACAAATACCTATGTCTGTGATCACAATCCATAACCTATAAGTTTTCAGTATAAATAACAAAAAAAACACCGACCCCAGATCAACATTGTAAGAACGACATACTGTCACTGAAACGTAAGGCAATTAGAGGTTGATAAATCTGTCCTTTATGAACAATACGGAAAAGGAGCAAGACACACATGTCATTGTGAAACTAGAAGTGCTGGAACGGGCATTTACTGTGGCAGTTATTGCGTGATACGGAACATAGTGGCTCTTTGGACATGCCATCCAGAATGCAGTGCTTTTATAGATGTTGGTGTCACAGATAAATTCTTGATGTATGATTTACTTTGCGTACTGTTCATTTAGGTTGTTTTGATTCTACTAATATTATAACTGTGGAAGGTTATGAACATGTTTGTTTTTTTTTCACACAAAAACTACATGGATTCATGAAATTTAGCAAATAGGTATATAGATCATGATCCAGGGTATAGTAGGAACTTATTATCTTGGAAAACGCGACCAAAGCCGCGTGCAAAGCACTGGTTTTAAATAGTCATCAAAACTTTCACATTATTCGTGCACCTTAACTCATCTTATTTTATCGACTCTATTCAACACTCCACGTCTTAACGATGTCTGGAAGAGATCGCTGTGTAGCAAAAAGACTGCCTTTTGTACTTTTTAATATATTTCCCTATTTTAAATTGTTTCTGTATTATTCTTGGCGTACAATAAACATCTAAATAAATGAAAAAAAGTAATAAACAGCTAAGTATATAATATAGTTTTTTACATTGGGAGTTTTTCGCTAGTTATTATGTTAATTGTTAAATAAGTTAGTATGTATAAAATCAAATAAATCTTTGAGTTATCTATTATAATATATTTTTCTTAATTGTTTTTTTTTTAATAATTTCCCTACCATTATTTGCTCATTATTTCCTCCTATGCTTATGCAGTTCTACAAAATATACAAAGGCTGTTAACCCCTTTATAATGGCAAGAAATCCAAAACCAGCAAAAATTATGTTATCGTCATAAATAGCAAAGCGAAAAAATGAGGCGGATACCTAATAACCATAATATTTCCCACGCAAATCTCATATTCACAAGTAAACCATTTATTATTTTTGCTATCAATCACTGTATAGGACGTTGACACCAACGACTGAGCCAAAACATAAGAAAAACATCTTGAAATAAATCTTGAATACAAACATTTGAACAAAATACCTTTTCCTACCGTTCCCTTAGACTTCAGAGTAAAAAGACCGGGCAAGTATGTACTAGGCCACTGTAGGGTTCCGAAGTAGTAAGTTTATCGACTATTACTCATTAACTACTTATGCTAACATAGCCGTGATAGTTTTCCTTGTAAATTCATCATATTTAAAACTATTTTTAAGAATTTTTTTCACTTGACCAACTCCAACCGTTTAGCCAGCAGGGGGGGAGGGAGCTTGACTCTAACCAAGATTAGCATCTTAAAGCCAAATAATTCGCAAACGGACCCCTAATTCCAAAAATGCTTAGAAGACCCATAATATTTTTGAAAGACCTTTTCAACGATACTCCACACTATAGGGTACACGACGAAAAAAAATTCATCCTCACGTTACCTGTAGGGGAGGTACCCGGAAAAAAATATGTTTTTTATTATTTTATTCTACGATTCTGGACTTTTAATAAATTGCGTAGAAAAGTTGTAAATAATAGTTGAAGTTTTCGGTGAAATGAAATTCGGTCAAATATCTTTTCGACCTTACGATAAGTATTAAATTTTTTTACATATCGGTGCCCTATTTCCATTACTTAGCTAAATATCAGTTTGCTAACATATTAGTTTTAAAATATAATATATTTATGTGGCTTTATGCCTGTGTTATCTGTGTTGGGTGTCCTATAAATAAATAAATTAAGAAATAAATAAATAATTAAATAATTAAAAAAGCAAACAAACAAACATAAATAACACCACCGTCACCTTTAAATATCACCAACACCAAAGGCGATTCGTTGACTAAGAAACAGCAGCCCGGAGCGCTATGACATGGGTAGATATATGTAGATTAATATTTTACGTACATTATATAAGAGGCTCTTCAAAAAAGGTGTAAAAAGAGTTCTCCTTCAGGGTCGGCGTTGCATTGGCGATTCCTCTTGTACTGCTCATGTCGTCGGCGACGGTGACCACTTACCATCAGGTAGCTTTTTCGTCAACCCTTCAGGCAATAAATAAGAAAAAACAAGAGAGAAATAAGAAAAAAATATGATTTTAATAGCTATTTTGAAGCTGTTTTGAAGTCTTTATCACACGAGGATTTGCAAATGCTGTTACAATATTTGTTACACAAATCGAGTATCGGGCAAAGTTTACGCGAACTATCTAGATCGTATAGCCTTGCCAAGAGCTTGTTTACTATCAGACCGCTCATACGCATGAATTTCTTATTGTCAGCTGTAGCTGTACGTTCTGACGATAGAGCATAAATTAAACTTTGCCTGGGGATGAACTATGGCCTACGCCGCTTGAGATAGCATGTGTAGACACCATATTTGTCTCTTTTACCAGAGTTAAGGTCGTAGCTGACTTACACGACACCGCTCCCATCCAACCGAAGTATGAGAATTCAAATATAAACTTAAAATCGTGCTCTGTAAGTGCACTTTACAGTAACAACAAAAATTAGCAGCCCGCGCGCGGGAAGCAAGCTAACCGCAACCTTGCCACTCAATAGTTGTACCTACAGAGCACGATTTTAAGTTTATAATATTTGAATTCTCATACTTCGGTTGGATGGGAGCGGTGTCGTATAAGTCAGCTACGACCTTTGCTCCTCCTCCTACTCATATCCGTACTCTAGAAATAGTAAGGTGATTGTTTGAAAGCCAGCTAGGATTTCCGCGTCTATAGACAACGTAAGGGCTCATTTATGCTACACCGAGCCGGGCACGAGCCGGGCACGAGCCGGACACGAGCCGTGCTATTCATTACGTACTATTCATTTTATATGACGCGGACATCGAGTGTTTATGCTACACGGTATGGCTCGTGCCCGGCACGGTGTAGCATAAATGATCCCTAATACTTGTACATAGTATTTCAACCGTCTTACGAAAGATTTGAGGAGTTCCCTCAGGCCTCAATTCCTAATGAATGCAATCATTAGAACCGAATTTTAATTAAAATAGGGGCTATTATGGGCTAGTATGAAAATATATACTTTCAAATAAAAAAAATATCCAAATCGGTTCATAAATGATGGAGTTCTGTGAACACACAAATATAAGGGTGCTTTTCCACCAGAGATGTGCTATGTTACGTTGCTATGGATGCGTTTGATATCCACCAATCATATTCATTGATGGAAATCAATCAATTTATTGAACCTCATAGCACATCTCTGGTGGAAAAGCACCCTAAAGATACAACCGTATTGATAACCTTCTCCTTTTTTGAAGTCGGTTAATGATACTCCCGCTCGCGTGACGACTTTGTACACTCAATGATTAATGAAACAGGCATCGACAACCTTTGATCGAGGTTCGCAAGGTCGCACACAACACGAACAGCTAATATTGGCAGATTATAAATTTTGAATTTCATTAGCTGGCTCGTATAATATATTAAAGTTTCATGTGACAGTGAACCATAAATTAAATTTATGTACCATAAATTTTCCTTGCAAAAATCTAATATTACTTAAAATAGCTAGCAAGTTAATTAATTATTTATTAGTAGTGCTTTGATTTCGTGTTGGAAAATCTAGCCACCTGCGTCCTGCATCTGAAATAATATTTTCACTGCAATAAGGAATATTAAAATCGGCTAATATTTAAAAACATAGTAAATAAATTTACTATTGTTTTCTAGTTTAAAGACGCAAAATAATTTGTAATTTGTATTCATTCTTTTCAGATTTTATATGTTATATTTACATTTTATAACATTTTATAACTCTTACAAGTTTTCAGTAACGACTGAGCTTTTTTCCGTCCATGGGTGAAGTGGTAATAAATTTTCCCTAATCCTGTAAAAAATCTTCGTTGTGACTTTATGAGTAAATAAACAAAATCAATAAAATGACGCAGTATTTTTGAGCATTTTTATTAGCTGACTTGTTTGTGTGGGTTAAATCTTACAAGCTTAATCAGACCTACTTTATTTTGTCCCAAGGAGTTGACATTTTACGTGTTGCTTTAGTTCTAATGACAGTGCAGTTTAGTGATAAACGTGACCTGCGGGCCTATTATGAACTCTTAATTCCAACCATGTTCCAGTGTAAACGTCAAATTCGTGTTACTAAAACGGTCACGTAACACTTTTTAGCCAATCATGCGTCGTTCAAAGCCCGATAAATGAATTGCCTGGAATTTGAATGGCTTAAGGTTCATAATAGGCCCGCCGATAGTACATTTGGGTTTGTTTTCAGACGAAGGAACTCCTTAACGGTTTACAACACAGTCAGAATTGTTTTTGTCATGGTGTGAATTGTCATATAAAAGCATGTATTTAATAAGTTGTATAAGTTCATCGCAATCAGACTGACAGTGATATTGTTCCATATTAGGAAGTGATTAAAATCTTAAATTACATCGCAGGACCCATCCGCACGATTATGATACTTGACATTTGTGAACAGAGATTTATGTTTTACTTCCTGTCTCGTTAATGTGAACTTGAGATCGATCTTTTGTGATTATCTACGCATTTCCATGGTATCAAAGGTATTATGTAGATTTAAAAATAAGATGTAAATTATATTTTGTTACCTTATTTATTATTTATTTATTTTATTATTACCTTAATTTTTTAATTTTTTTTATACCTTAATATTTAACTTTATTGCGTTATTATTAATTTATTTTTATATTAATGTTTTTATAAAAAATAATTTAAAAAAACAAAGCAGCCGATTGCGTAAAAAATACTAAAAATAAACAAAAACAAAACCCAGTAGTTCAGAATGTTGTTAAAAGTAATGCTGAGCAACTTTGAGACATTATCCTTCTTTGCGTCGCGCAGTCGGGTAATAAAATATCACATAATGTTTCTATCGCTTTGCACATATCTGGCTATTGATTTTGTCAGAAAATGTATCATAACATACGTACTATATTATTATTAGTATGAAATTATGAGAGAATGTTGTTACTCTTTCACGAAAAACTACTGAACAGATTTTCATTAAAAACTTAGCATACGGGTGAATTTCCCAAGCGCATTTTTGAGACGGCGAGGTTGAAAATTAATGTGTGGAGGTAAACTACAATTATGCATAATTTTATATAGGTAGTTTAAGTAGTGATCTACATGGTAGTGAAGTATTCAGAGGTATTTAATACATAGATTCTTAATAAAAAAATATCTAAGACCTAAAATCTAATTCCGGTGTACTGTCCAAACAGCGTTTATTTACATATTTTATTCATTTAATTTTTTTTGGTAAATAAATTTCATTGAAAGGGAATGTTTTTTAGAAATACATTAAATAACACAACTAATATATATTTATGGAGTAATTTAAGATTAAACAACAGCTCTTAAAACATCTTTTAAAAATGTCCTACAAAAAAAAGCAATACCGGTGGCGCATTTTGTATACTTCATTACTTGTTACTTCACGATTTGGAAGACACCTTACTGGCTCTCCCCGCACCGTTCAGTTGTGCTCTTGCAAACTGCGTGTTAGGATGACCGACTGGCTCCGTAATTTTCCTGCCAAACACGTAAGTACTAACTGCGGTGGCGCAGGAATACAAAATCATCCAATTCCGATGTCATGTATATTAGTAAAAGTACAAAGCAGATTATCTAGAAATTTTATGGAGGGTTCCATTAACGGTTTTCAACTATAATTGTAAAATAAAAGTTAACCTGTCACTAAAAGTTTTCTTTAAAATTCAAGTTTTGTCTCTGATTCTAAGTCCGGTGGCGCAATCTCGGTGGCTCCGGTGGTAAATCAAAGCGTATAGGGAAGTATAGGCCACAGAAACATAAGCGTGTCTCCATCTATTCATCAGCCCTTGGAGGTCCACTGCAGGACATAGGCTTCCTCTAACTTGCACCACTCTGACCGGTCTTGAGCCTTCTGAATCCAGCGGATGCCCGCTGTCTTCTTGAGGTCGTCAGTCCACCTGGTCGGGGGGCGTCCTATCCTCCTTTTTCCGAGACGTGGGCGCCATTCGAGGACCTTTCTTTCCCAACGGTTATCGGTCCTTTGCACTATGTGGCCTGCCCATTGCCACTTCAGCCGGCTAATTCTTCAAGCTGTGTCGGTTACCCTTGTTCGTCTACGGATCTCCTCATTTCTGATGCGATCACGTAGAGAAATACCAAGCATAGCCTTCTCCATAGCCCGCTGCGCTTCTCTGAGGTTGTGGATTAGGCCAATAGTAAAGCACCACGTCTCGGATTCGTATGTCATCACTGGCAACACAAACTGCTCGAACACCTTAAACTTCAGGCACTGAGGCAGTGTTTTGGACGACAATATATGACGGAGTTTCCCGAACGCAGCTCATCCGAGTTGGATTCTACAAGTGACTTCTTTCTCGAAGTTGGACTTACCCATCTGGGATCACTTGTCCCAGGTAATTGTATTCGTCTAGAACTTCGAGAGCAGCGCCGTCAACAACAACCGATACGGGTGTGACATGGACATTCGACATGATTTTCGTCTTGTCCATGTTCATCTTAAGACCCACCCGTTGTGAGGCGCTGTTCAAGTCCCCGAGCATTGTACCAAGTTCTTCCAGGGAACTCGTCAGGATGACTATATCATCGGCATATCGCAGGTGTGTGATGTATTCGCCATTGATGTTAATGCCATGTTGTTTCCACTCCATCAGCTTGAACACGTCTTCCAACACAGCGGTGAACAGTTTTGGGGATATGACATCCTTGTCTGACACTTCTCTGCAGTTGGATGGGGTTCGTTGCTGTGTCGTTGCTCTGACGGACATGATGGCGGATGAGTACAAACACTTCAACACCTCGATATACCGGTAGTCGATCCGCCACCGCTGGAGAGAATCTAGTACCACCCAGATCTCGATAGAATCAAAGGCCTTCTCATAGTCCACATAGGCTATACATAACAGCAAATTATACTCCTCAGTCTTTTGTATAATCTGCCGCAATGTGTATATGGTGTATGGTGCTGTAGCCTTTTCGGAATCCTGTTTGTTCGGCAGGCTAGAAGTCGTCAAGCCTGCGTGCAATGCAATTTGTGAGGACCCTCGAAAACAGCTTATACTCGTAAACGTGACTCAGAAGTGCAATAGGCCTTTCTAATTACCGCTAAAAGGAGTCCATTCATCTAGACTCCTATTCTTCAAAATGTACATATCTTTAAAGTATTAAATGATCCTGCCTTTATGATTTCTCATTGGCATAAATCAATTTCGGTGGATCAAATTCTAATTCCAGTGGTCCTAATTTCGGTGGCATTTGATAGTGTAATTTGATAATATCTCCGGAACAAATAATTTTTTTTTCAATCTCTACTATATGACTAATTATTACTACTATTTACATATTATTTATGCCAAATAAAGTGTATTAGAAACAGCAAGTTTAAATTTAATCAATTTCGGTGGCTTGTATTTTAATTCCGGTGGTCCTTTAATAATTTCGGTGGCATTTGATAATTTCAAATGGAAATATCTCATGAACTTATAATTTTTTTTCGATCTCTAGTATATGATTAATTAGTACTACTCTTTGTCTATTATTTAGGCCAAAAAAATTTATCAAAAACAGCTAATTTAAATTCGCCACTGTAATTAGGCAAAATTCGTGTTTGTTGAAATTCACCCATACATGGTCAACCATGATTTGAAATAAGATATAGGGTACTTAATATCCCGCAAAACGCGGGCAAAGCCGCGCGCAGAGCGTAAGTATTTTATACTTATACAATTATACTATTTGTATAAAATGGCTAAGTAATTTACGCACGTAAAAGCGTGAGCTAAGTGCGGGCTTAGGTTACATGCGTGATATAAAATAATATTATTTATTTAAAAATCAAATAATATAGAACAGCAAGCTGATATAAAACGGTTTAGGCGCAGAATGTCACATAGCAAAATGACAGAATCGCAAAAACAGGGCAGCCTGTTAAAGTTTTATTATTATGATGAAAACAGATGATTGTAGATACGAATAGTCATTCTCATTGTATAATTTTAATATACAGTTATGATAACATCAGTAGCGGTATGTGTGCAAAATTGTTTAGGCCCAAATACTGGTTGTAAAAGTAACATTCGGGTGTAATGGTACCGATGCCAAATAGTAAATATTTCCTATTTTGCATCATTTTCTCTCATAAATCAGTTTCCGTTGCGTTTAGAACACTGCATTTTAATAAAAATAATTCATCGGTGACTGTAAATTAAAGTACCCAGTTAATAGGCCTAATATGCGTTAGCAAAATATTTTACTAAACAAGTTTTTTACAGAGATTTTTAATGGAAATATCAACATATGATCAGATTGCTAACATCTTGGTAATATCAATATATCATCAGATGGATCATTAGCAAACGAGCCAATGATCCATCTGATGATAAGAGGCTGTCATCATCTTTGAACATCAGCAACACACAGGTCATTATTGATGCGTTGTCAGTCAAGAAAGAGAGAAGAAAAATAAAGAATGATCTAGCTCTCAAGCCCTCAGCTGGAACAAAATAGTGATGGCTAACCAGGCGACCTCCATGGACATACATACATACAACTTTTATCAACTGTCACCAAACTATACAATTTTTATTAACTTTTATTAACCAAACTGCATGACAGCTATTTAGTCGGCGCCGTTATAGGAAACAGGGAGCAGCGCCTCATCGCCATACAGATGGAATGATACCGCCAAATGACGTCATTAAGCGGGTCAAAGCATCGCTGAAAATAATTTTCTTTTCAAAGGCCTGAGGTGCTCCGCTATTAGGCACATTATTCAGCATTACTGCCATAAAGACTTGGCTTCCCTGTAATAAATATTTTCTTACATCGAAGCCCTTGGACACGCCTCAGTTATTTGTAACACTGAGCTTTCATTTTTACGTCGTTTAATGACTGTTATTTGCTTTCGTGTTACATTTTACTTTTATTTTCGTAACTTTACTTCCTTTGTCGTTTTAGACTTTTTAAAGTTTGAAATGTTGTTCTTGACATTAAACGTGATCGGTAAAAGCATATAAATAATTAATTGTAAGTAGAAAATCGTTTGATTTAAAATTGGACGGTGCAGTTTACCTACATAATGAATTGTAATCTTAACTAACACTTTAATGAACTCTAAAGGTGGCGGTTCGCGCCGCGACAGAGACAAGCGACCGAGACAAGAGACCGAGACGGGAGACCGTTTTTTTTTTTTTTTGTTTCCCCTCACGGGAGGGAGGCAGAGAATGCATTTACGCATACCAGCAGAGCCGTCTCTGGTGGTTATGTGGAGACTCAATCCAAGGATGATAAATAATAAATATTTATGAAAAAATATCTATATCTATCGCCGCTCCAAGGATAATACCCACTAAAAACTGCCTCAATGGTTTTGGTCCTACGACCTTAAAACCTTCATCGGAAGCGACTCCGTTTGAAGAGACGGAGCGCTAGCGGCGCTCCCTAGGGAGCGTCCGCTGGGTGACTACACTTTGTGTTGTCGAAGAGGTAATTGTGCCATCAAAAGGATGAGCAACATCTGGGATTGAGTCGTCTGTGTCCTTGGAGGCGGCCAGGAGGCTTTCCAGGTCAGACGAGAGCTTATTGGGTGGGTCCGTGAGGACATTGCGCGGCCTTCGTATTTGATGGCCGGTGAGAGAGGGGGCGGTGTAGTCCGCTGATTCCCTAATCATGGGGTTGGAGTGTGTTTCTGAGGATTTGAAGAATCTCTCAGAGAAGTTTTTCATGACTTGTTGTATTGTGTCGAGCTCTAAGTCTCGGTGCAGATCGGCGTTCCGAACGCACCAGTGTGCGCCGGTCGCTTTCCGACAGAATAGATTCTGGACTACCTGTAGTTTATGGACTATATTGGGGGCCGCATGTGCGAAGACAGGGGCGGCATAGAGTAGTACCGGTCGAATGCAAACCTTGAAGAGCGTTCGCTTGTTCCTGAGGGACATTTTACTTTTCCTTCCCAACATAACGTTGAGTCGGCTCATATAATAACGGGCTGTACTAGTCACCTTGTTGATATGGGGCCTAAAGGTGAGTTTAGAGTCTAGTGTTATACCTAGATATTTTGTTTGTGTCCTCCAAGGGACGGGTGTTCCCGCGAAGCGGATGGGGGGATCGCTCAAGCGTCGTTGCTTGTGCGAGAAGCGGATTGCGGCACTTTTGTCTGCATTGACTTCGATGCGCCATTTCTTGAACCAGTCTCCTAACTCGTTAACCGAGTTTTGGACGGGAGACCGCTATCGTCACTTGACTTTAAGCAATGTATAGGCATCAGTTCGCGAACGAGACCGAGACAGGAGACAGAGACGCGAGACCGGAGACCGCGCGACAGTCGCTGCCTTGGACTAGTAGTGTCTCGTGTCGCGCTCGAATAGAACGTGTGTTTATTGTAAAAAATGACTACTTTTCCTGACGAAGACTGTGAAAAGCTGATTGAACTGATCAGACAGCACCCTCCGATATACAATACTCAACTGGAGTCCTACAGAGACGAAAATTTAAAGAAAAATATTTGGAAAAACATAGCTGAAACCATAAATAAAACCTTCTTCTTCCTCCAATGGAAGTTCTAATTAGACAGTGTAAATTAATGGCACAGTACAACATAAGTAACTCCATCGACAGACTCTGAAATTAAATGAATTGTAGCTTTGGCCGCGGTCTCGGTCTCGACCCACAGTAGATGCAGAAGAGACCGAGACACTTGTCGCGGTCTCCCGTCTCGGTCTCTTGTCTCGGTCGCTTGTCTCTGTTGCGGCGCAAACCGCCACCTTAACACTCTAACGCCCCAACTCAGAGTCACTTAATTGTCATTAAAATCGCTCCTTAGTAGAGAATCACAATTAATACCCTCAGAGTCAGTTAATGGACCGTTACAGGCCCTTAATGGCAATTAAAGTTAATTATACAAATACCATTACTTAAACTCTACTTAGGATTGATTTTGACGTTCAGTTGACATTAGGTTTACAATTTGAGTGATTTCACAAGCAAAATGTATGTTTTCGCGGATTTCGCCGATTTTATTGAATTTGTTGATTACGCTAGAATGCATAGACATGTGGGGCCAAGGCAAGGCGATATTTGCGAGATTTTTCTGATCCGTTTAGAAAATACTCGGTCCAAGAATTTTATGCACGATACAGCAGAATGTGTAAAAACAGTTATATTGCCCATACTGGTGCCCTTGGTGCCCCTTATTTATTAACATAAGTTATTATCATATTCGCTAATTTGAAAGTACCTACCATGATAATATTATTATATAATAAATAGGTTGGCGATATTAAACAAAATGAAATTAAATTTCAATTCAATTTAGATTGAAATCAAACCAACAATATAATATACCTATTAACATTGAATTGACTGACAATTGACATTTACTGTACAGTGTACTGCCACAGATACTACAGTATTACTAGGTATAGTATTGCCGTATATAAAATTGCGAGTTTTTTATCTTATTTTAAAGAAAAAAGCTACTTTGCAATGTTCTTAAGTAAGAAACCACAGTAAACGAATTTCTTGTTACTATATTAGTATAAATCATCGTTCTAAAAGCACTAAAATAAGTATTATTTTTTATGGGTTCTCAACGTATTTTACATGTGGCTACACTAATACTCTATCGATATGATAATCGATAAGGTTATTAGACGTTTTTCCGCATTAGGGTCACTTAAAGTTAATGAAATGACTCTGAGAGGAATCGATACTTAACATATTTAATGTCAATTAGTTATGGACTCCTTACAGCTAAATAAAGGAACCTTTCTGAGTTGGGGCGTAACACGTTACTGAAGTGCCCCCTAATTTCGAAAAAATATTCAATGTACAGAAAATTTGCCCTTTGATTTTTAATAATATAGTACAGAAGATAGATAGAAGATAAATAAATGGTAAAAGCATGATCTGAGATATAGAGATTATCCGTATACAATTAGAAAAAAATTTTCGCAAAACGCAAATTTATTATGGTAAAGTCTGACCACTAGGTTAACCTTAGTTTGAATACATTAATACAATCAACAGTGTTTACTGAGCAAAGGTTTTCGACCGTTTGTCACATCAAATTACATGACGTGGTCTAATTGCAATGGACATGGCAATTACCTAAATCACGCTTTGGTAAATATCACAAGGCTTCTAAATTTGAGCTGGATGTATTGTATACGTATTATAGTATGTATTATATTTTAATAATACATATATTCATTTGCAATTGATTAATTCTTAATTATGACAATTACTGATTGCCACTCTGCGAACAATATTCTCATGGGCGATAAAAACATTATGACTTTTTTTTCATTGTATTTTTCTCAGATAATATAACTAGAAATAAACCAGACAGATGCGAGTTAAACTGGCGTGAAGATGGTTCCGTACGTTGATTATGTATTTATTTACCGTTATTTTTCTATTTTTATTTTTATAATATTATATATATATATCGGTGAGGCCATGAATCTCCAGTGAAGATCCAGGGACGGACCTCTTTATTCTACAGCGCTTGTCTGATGCAGAGGCTGGCATATAAGAAATGTCATGTCATATTTAGATTAGGGAATTGTCAATAATGTAGAACAGATTATTATTGATCACGTAGTGTTGAAGTACTTTGGAATATTGATGTGAATGTTAGGAGAACTGGAAATATATCATGGTGCAAAGTAAAAGGAATATCATTTCATAACCAATACCATAGAATACCTCCTTCTGCTACATATACTTATTTCTATTTTTTCTGTATTCATTTTTGCCCTTTTTAAAACTATTAGACTTCATTTAGGTTTTCCAGTAATATGTAAAAAAAACTATTTTTTGCATTTTTTTCAAAATTCTAGCCTCAGTAGTTACGAAGATAAGGGGGAACATGTAGTTTTTTTTAATTTTGATTTTTAGTTCTTTTTTCGTACGGATCCTTAAAATATTGGAAACATGAAGATTCATAATAAATTCATAATAATTAATAATATTGTTCAAATTACGATCACGAGCACTATTCATTAATGAGTGAGTTCTGTACATTTACTCATCAATCTACCATTTAATTACGTGGCAAATGTGCTAGTTTTGATGAAATACGAATTTTGTTATACCCATTGACATACCTACATTAACAACATTGAGTGAAATTAATTTAAAAGGTGCATTTCGATATATGTTTATTAAAATTTTACTTACTTAGGACAACAATATAGATTCTCGTGATATCACTACGTAGGTACTTATTGCGAAAGAAAAGAAGATGCACTAAAAGAGAGTTGAGATCCAAGCTTTTAAAGTAGGGGAAGGCCGGGCAAAATGGACACCTTAAGCTTTGGCGGGCTATAAGAAGGGAGTCGATAAAGACATATACAAAATAATGACTGAGTTTGAAACAGTATTTACTAAACTTTTTAATATATTTAACTAAAATATTGTAACATCAGTACTTAACTTACAATTTTTAATAATGTTTAACTTGGTACCGCTATCCGCTTTGCCCAATCCCCCGGGTAAAGTGGATAGGCTCATAGGGTAAAGTGAACACACGGTTAATTAAGGAATGATTACCTAAGAACATAAAAGAAAATATATGCAATTAAAGGAAACATTAATAAAGAATACAACTAATCAGTTATCTAGCAGTTGTCACAAAGAAATATGCCATTTCTCTGGTAAGTCGTGCATTTCTCGTGGAAGTCATCCATTGCTTGCAGGAATTGCATTGGATCCAATCGTCAACCGCCTGTTCGTTAATTTCTATATGTAAAATCTTTTTCACAAAAATAGCACATAAACTTTTCATCGTTTTCTTTATCCTTAGATCCTTTGGCTTTAATATTTTTGGTCGTTTTTTCAATTTCAGTTGTTTTGGTTCTTTTAGTCGCTTTAGTAATTTTAGTAATGTCAGCATTTTTCTTTCGCGTGTTTTTTGTTTTAGTATCGAAATTAGGGATGTTGCAGATGCGGATGTGGATGCGGATACGGATGTTTAAGATCTTATATGTCGGATCGCCGAGACCCGAGATGTTGTGATTAATCCTTTGACAGTGTGTCCGACATTCATTGGTTTTATGTCACAATGTCGGATACACTGTCAAAGAATTAATCATAACGTCTCGGGCCTCGGTGATCCGACTTATCAGATGTTAAACATCCAGCATCCACATCCACATTCGCATCCGCAATATCCCTGATCTAAATCTTTCTCAATGTTTCTCAATAATTTGGTACTTGTTTTAAAACAAATTTAGTTTTTTGTTTGTCCTTTACAGGAGTGCTAGTAAGCACACTTTTGACAATCAGACTTTTGAAATTTTCTTTTGTGGCTACCCACAAGAACATGAGCAGTTGGGAGTGCACTTATATTTTTTGGACTTAAATAAGATGTAGGCGTACTAGTGGAAGATTTTTGAGTGGCGTTATATCTGAATGGATCTTCTTTGTCAGGTTTAGATATATTTGTGGGTAAAGTGGAATCAAGAAAAGTGATTATTTAAATGAACACTGTTGGGCAAAGTGGATGCAGTGTCCACTTTGCCCGTGTTCGTTTTGCCCAACGGATACTTGTTTAATTTAACCTAACCTAAAATGAAATCCAGAAACAGAATCTCAATAAAACTAGCAGTATTTATGCAAGGAAACGTGCACTTTGAAGAGAGAATCAAGCCAATACATTAATACTATATAAACATAAGTAATTACAAAATTACGTACATTGAAAAGTCGTAAGCAGTGTTCACTTTTTAATTTTTATTAATTATTTCGCAAATGACGCGTGACTATGCGTTAGCTCTATTTGTATACGACTGAGGTGTGTGGGGAGCACCTCGTGGTAAGATGGTAGCCCGTTCGGGCCCGCCATTTTAAAATAAAAGGGGTTATCCGCTTTGCCTAGGCTGTTCACTATGCCCGGCCTTCCCCTATACGTTGTCTAAGATGAAAATACTTTCTTTTCGGAATAAGTCACCGTAAATGTAGGTCCATGAACTCCTATGTCATTCTTTTTAATTTACACCCCTTGTGCACCAGATTATTCGGTAGCGAAGTAGACCGTCCATTGTAACTTGACACCTGTGCTTTGAAAATTTGACGTGTCTGTTCTTTGCTTCCGTTTTTCTAAGGTTAGTAAATTAAACTAGCGATAAAAAATTGAAATTTCAGGTGTCTAAAATACTGAATTTAGTAACAGTATTACGAATTACCTATTCAGACTATAAATCTTGTACTTGACTTTGAGTTAAAAATTTGCGGATGACATATGATGACATATGCCGACGCATATGTCATCCGCATCTGGCTCTCATATGATTTCATACAAATGCGATGCGGACGGCGCGGACGATGCCGATAAATGACTTGTTGGCATTGCCTATCAACCACAGACATAGATAGTAAATGTGCTATCAACCTTATTTTGTTCAAATATTTATGAAAATATAAGAAAGCTATTGCTTTCTGATCGAGCTGAAAATTTTTCGTTTCTTCACCATAATTTACCTTTGATTGATCTATTAAAATAAAAATAATACGATGATGACCTAACAAGATTGCCAATGGATGACTCCACTAGTTTATCGTTGGTACCCACATGTTCTACAGAAAAACATTTCTTATGTCAATCGTAGCGATTCTTGTACTCTTCCATACAGTGCCGGGTTTATATTTTTTAAGAGTACCTATAGGCCAATTTATTTCCGCCGCCCCATGTACCTTTCTAAAATAATAATTTTCCATTCATAGTAAGGAAAGCACTGAATTAGTCACTAAAAAAGTGCGTAAAAAAGCAAGCATATAATTTTTAAGGCACTTTTTAAAAGCAAAATCATGTATAATACCATCTTCTGAAATCTACCGCCCCTAGGACGCTGCCTATACGGCCTATTGACAAATACAGGACTGCTTCCATAGAAATATGTCATCGTTTAAGTAAGACCCTTGGCGACCGTTATAACTAGACATCTGCTCTTGAACAGTTGGCAAAGCGCCCGAACTAGACCAGCCAGGTAGGTGGCTCATTGTATTGTCAACGCATTCAAAGAAGTTTCTACGTCATTTATTCTATTGAACTTCAAACGATTGTAAAGTTGTTTTGTGGTTTGAAACTAAGAAGAGTATATATTGAAAAGTTTACTCCATTTTTATGTAACAAAATAGAGGGTAATCCACTGTAAGATAGAAGTTTTTTGAAGCTTGAGAATCACACTTTTCTTTGTGATGCATTTAGTGTTATAGATATAAATATATGTATAGACAATAGTAACCACTTACCTCATCAGGTGGTTCAACTGCTCGTTTGATTTCCTGGTTGATTTAAGGAAAGAAGGGTTGTAAAAGCAAGCAGAATGATATAGAAACACAACAAGGGTACAGAGTTTAGGAAACTCCAAAAAGGTGACCTGAAATCGTTTTGCACGTCTCATCTAATGGTAAAAAGCCTCCAAGGATGCCTTACCAATAATGATGATATCCTGGTAACAGAAACACAAATCACAATGTCTATGTCATTGTCAGAACTAGGATGTGTTCCCCCAATCGAATGCAATTGATTTTATATCACGTCATGATTTTTGAGTAGCTGATAGCCGTGATTGCCTAGCAATGAACTAATATACTGTAGTATATTCGTTCACTGTTGCCTAGCTCTGAGAACTTTGGTTTCCCGAACGCGGGGGACCGAGTTCAATTTTTGGCACGCACCACTAATTTTCAAATATTAAGTGCGTATTAGAAGTTAATTATCACTTGCTTCGGTGAAGGAAAACATCGTGAGGAAATCTGCACATCTGAGATTTCTCCATAATGTTCTCAAAGGTGTGTGATGCCTACCAATCCGCACTTGGGCAGCGTGGTAGACTATGGCCTGTACCCTTCACATTGTGAGAGGAGACCCCGAGCCCAGCTGTGGGGCAATTATGGGTTGTTGCTTTGCAAGATTTCTGAGTATAGAACCCTAGCTCAATCCTCACAAACTCTCAATATGTTCAGTAACATGACAGGTGGGTCGGGTAGGGTTTCTGTATAAATATTCCGTCCTGTTTCCCTAACGTACCCTACGTTTAATGTAACTTCATAAACATTGATAAACATCCAGCCCACTTGCCTGTGGGTACAACCGATAATTATCAGTAAAACCCGGAAATTATGCTGATCAACACAACAAGGAGATGTAACCCTTATTGTATTTAAATAAATATCATACCAAGTAAACAATGATTGAACAAAGAAGTTAAAATAACACATGGCGAGGGTATAGCAATGTTCTTTTAAACGATAGGGGATAATCCCTATAGCTACTAATTAGATTATCTATAACTTTTCTCCACGTAAATTCCGTTCCAGTAGAAGCTTAATTTTATCGTTTTACTATGTCGTTTGTCAAAACAATATACTTTTACTGAATTTCAAAACAAAAACACATTTGGAAATTTGTAACACATAACACGGTATAAACAATAGACGGCTTTATCGCTAAGAGCCATAAGAGCCAATCTAAGGTACCGGAATCAATGTTCCTTCAAAGCGTATAATTTTAACAAGGCGTGTTTATTTAAATAAGTAAACAAGGGTTAAAATTATACATTAAAAAACACGTTCCTATCATAATAAAGATAATCTAAACCAAAACAAGCAATAAAACTTCAAAATGAATTAAGTTATATGACCGCTGACTGCATGACTGCAAATCGTACATCGGATTCTACTTTTATTGCCAAATCTTGAGGCAAAGGTCAGTTGAAATCATGCCTCTCATGAATACATTTGCTATTTGTTCCCCAAACACGTACCTATCTTCATAAAAGGATCGCCAAGAATTTTAGGCTTGCGTCGCTGGTTCATAAATGCGACTGTCATATAAAATTTTACGACATTTTTCTCCATCAGTTTCAATATGTTCATATTGCTCTGGTTCTGAGACATCTATCAAGAATACATGTCTGTGCTCTGGCTTATTTCATATAATTCATATAATGGTAATAAGATAACAAAAAAAAAAACACTTGCTAATATCTGGAACAATGATTCGGTGTGTTTCAGATCTCAGAATAGATGAATTTCATTAAATACACATTATTAAACATGATCCATAATATAAATTACGAATACACTAATGGCTGTTTTCAATAATCTATCCATCAATAAAATTTATGGATAAGTAAGTTAAGAGCTCAGGATAAGAAGCAAAATATTAACACAATGATATTTTACAGTTAAACAACTGACTTGAGGATAAAAGATGGAGAACAGCCAATATAAACAGACAACCAGATACATAGACAGACAACAAAGGGCATATTGTATAGATTAATAAAAATAATCTGATAAGGTCAGATAAGGATAACTTACTATTTATAATAGATTCCGTAATCTGTGGCTTTAAGTTAATGTCTCTTTGAATACCTTTTCAAAATACATTACTGAAAAGTTATCCTCCTTGACAGAGTAGTTATCTAAATAGTTTTAAAAACTTACTATGAATAAAATAAACTTATAACCACTCTCCCATCCCTTTATGACCATGGTTTTACGAATATTGCGGTCAATACAAGGTAAAACACGACCCGCAATTTAAAGGTCTTTATTGTCGCGCTTTCCTGGATCAAGGGACGGTATATTTACCTGCGAGGAAACCCTGGCTACAATCGTGTTATTGACCTGTTATTCAGCCACATTGGAAATTATTACGATGGAGTGGAGTTAGGGTAATATTGGTACTCGTCTTTAATATTGAGGCCGTTCATAATTCCTCTGAATTTCGGTCAGAATTATGGAAGTTGGATGAGAGAATAATAGTTACGAGGACTTTTAATGGAGTAAGGGCTATTATCGGTCACTAGAATGGGGATTCTATTTCCCGGAACAGAGATAACGCAGGATAAACATTTCGAGCAATAGAAAATTGTTATGCAAGTATACCTGATAATGTCAAGTTTGAAGATTGAACTTGATATATCAAGTTAGAATTTTTAGCTTAACCCGTTCATTCGTTTCGTTACAAATTTCATACAACATATTTTTACTAGCAAGAAATAGATATCTGCTCTAATTTTCAAAACTATTCTTAGCAATTCACATACAGATTGGGGTTTACACTGTTATTATTGGCATTATTCTATTCAGTATTTTCATTAATGTTCTTTGCTTCAGTTATAGACTGAAGAACAATTGCAAGAGTTCCTTATTCTTCTCCCACAGATATTAAACGCTATATCGTTCCTAAAACAATTTCTGGTCATACGACACTTATTTAAAATTCAGCTAGAGTACTGAACAATACAAAATTATTTATAAGAAAGTTCAAAATATTTCCTGGATCTTTCATACTTTGTTATCACGTCACGTTCACTCGCTTACAACAAGACTGTGCACTGTTTGTATTTACTTCAAAATAAAACAAGGCACTTAGGTATTATATTCTCACTTGGTAATAAAATAAGAATAAAGGATTAAAGTTTTATAGTGTTAGGACGAACAATATAACTAAAGCAGGTCTTACCACTTTGCATCGATTCAGTAAAAATAATTCATTTGGTGATATGACTTTATTATTATAAAAAATAATACTTTAATACGCTCTCCATTAGTTTAATTGAGAAGACTAAATTCTTCTTAGGTACATCGGAGGAATATTATTTTATTCTCTTCCACCTAATCTTTTGTACCTACTCATTTTACCCCTTTAGACGAAATTAATTTCAAACCATCATCTTCAAAGCATTTTTACTTACTAGTCATATTATTATTAAATTATTATATGTGTAGGTATAATTAAGGATGCGTACCAATAAAATTGTCTGCGTGAATTAAGTAATTTTTTTATGCTACAATATTTTTAAACGTACAAATACAAAGGTTATTACGTAAATTTTCATTTTAATAAAAGATTCAACTAAAACACGTTAGTAATTTAGTAGTAACAAAAATATTCTAACACAGCTACAGCAGATTTAACACTAGAAGTAGATAAAATATCAAAATTTGAAATTTAATATATTTCACTAGGGACGTGGGCTGTTGTCTTACCAAAATATAAAACAATAAGCGGCAGCCAAAGGAGATATAATAAGTACAAAGGATACTGAAATTGTTTGAGGATGTAAAGCCTTGAACAATGGGCTTTTTAATTTTTCATACTCGGCTAGCGTCGTAAATCAGAGGCTATAGTCATCTTGATATATTGCCGCTAAGCCGGTGCCTAAATTGAAACTAAGTGGAATATTCCATTGTTATCCCTATTGTTAACTTTATAGCTGACGTTTAGTGGATAAGAGTTTTACACATCTATCCAAATAGTGCATGTTGCAAATTAATTTTATATTTTCGTTCAATTCCCTACCCACTTCTGCTTTTTAGGGCCTTATCATACTAGCGGTTTGCGAGCGTTTTGAAAGCGGAACGGGCGCGCAGCGAACACGCCGCGTGTGCATAGCGAAGACGTCGCGGACGTGAAGCGAATACGCAGCGCTTTCGATGCTTGTGCGTGGCGTGATTGCAATGTACAATACGCTCTCGCCCTCTCGGAACGCACACAACAAAATGGTATCCACGGCGAGTTCGCCGTGCGTCTGCGACGTCTGCGCTACGCATCCGCATCGTCTTCGCTGCGCACACGCGGCGCGTTCGCTGCGCGCCCGTTCCGCTTTCAAAACGCTCGCAAACCACCAGTATGATAAGGCCCTTAATGGAGATATTTTTTGTTATGTTTTACATATTGTGATTATAAAAGAGACGTGACGGCGAAAAAAAATCCTTACCTAACATATATTTTAAAACCAATTTGATTTATCAGAACTAGGTAGTTAAAAGGATGTTTTATTTTATTTTATTCGAAATTAGTTTTTACAAACTCTTTGCGGTACTCGTACGACGACGAACCAAAAGCTTTTTGAAGTGAAAACTTTTTTAGCCACGATGCCGATGTGATTTGAAAGTCGATGAAACGAAAACGCGTCATCATCGCGATGATAACTAAAAGTGCAAAGTTGTATTCATAGATGGCGCGAGGAACAAAGAAGATTCCTCGGTCTAGTTGTATGTTGTCTTGTGTTTGTGTGTTGTCCATGGCACCCACGACACACGGGAATCCTAGTATGGGGGTTAGAGTGTGTAGCGTTATAATTAAAAATAATAATAAATTAAAAATACCTTTTCGGCTCTGAAATATGCCTGTGTCGTAAAACGGTTGCTTAGCATTAGTTGCCATTTTGCTTATAAAAAGCATTACAGACAGGTCCCTCTGTCCCTCTCCGCTTCATAATTAAATTCCTCCGTGTACGAAAATGTTTTCCCAACAAACGAGGACTTTCGTTCGATGGCTTTTTTGTTTTTGATGTTAATTTTTTTAACCCGTTACTAAATTATACGGCGGTAAAATACACGGCTTGGTGTTGGTGAGGTAGACCTACGTAAAGCTGACGTACTGTAAAGCAAACATGACAATTTATATTTACATTGACCTTGTGGATGAAGGCATTGTTATGAAATAATTAAAAAATGAGTTAACTTTTTTTATATTTACTTTACATATTTAAATGTGCTTTTGTTTTATTGAAGGTTGTATCACCTAGCTTGAAGATCAGGGCACATTTTTAAACATTGCCGATCGAAAAAACGGAGGCGCTTGCATTTGCACGCAGTTTTACGGACGCGTTCGCAACCGTATCTTCGCACCCGTATGAACGCGTTTATGTTCGTACACGTACTATTTGAAGGTAGGGATACTATACGAAGCCACTTACTACTTTAATTTCTCCGTGGGCTCCACCTGAATAGTTACCTACCGCATGCATGAGTCAGCTGTCAAACAACTCGTTGAGTTCTGGCTGGGGGCTTGAGAGCCATTTCCTTCTTTCTTTTTCTTCTCTCTTTCTTGGCCGGCAACGCATCAGTGATAGCAACTTACCATCAGGTGGGTCGTCATCTTGTTTGCTTCGGCTCTTCCCATAAAAAAAACAATGGCATCAATGAATACCATGATTTAAATAACATGGTTTGTACATGAGTTTAATACGAGTACAATCTAAGAGTAGGAAGTGTAAGGCGTCCCTTGTATATTTCGTTTAAGAGTTGATACAGCGAAAACCAATTTATAGCTACGCATGCGGCCCCAGAATATTCTGATTTTATAGTGTCGCACTGCGTCGGGTGGAAATATTACAGAATATGCAGTCTACGATTTGGGTTTAGGTATATCTACTTACGTATATTTGTTCCAATAATTCATTTGAAATAGAAACAGAAATTAAACAGTTGTTCCATTGATGATCAAATAGCTATTTACTGATTTTAAGGATGATATATATGAAGCCCTGTTATTATTTTTATGAGAATAATATTTATAATCAGATGATGGGAGAAAAACGTGATACAGTATTTTTTGTGCCTGAATATATAAATAAAAAGCACCCCCCTTGCACTCGATTATAAAAATATATAAAAACGCATTACTTTTAAATTTTGATTCTAATCTTGAGCTAAAATATAAAATTTGATATTTTTAACTTCAAAAATGACGTGATTGCGCACTAAGTTCCATCCCCTAATTTTCCAAAAAAATGTATTAAAGTTACTTTTATTCATAACTCTAAAACTGACGAAGTTGGTTTGTGTGAAAGTTACTTCCAACCCCTATTTTTACCCCTTGGGCTTCGTGCATATTACAGTAATAAAATTATAATACATACAATACAAATTGCAGAGCGTGTAAAGAGCTAGCTACTTCATAGGTAGGTGTGTGGTATGTGTATTAGGTTAAGCATATTACCGTGATTTACTTGAATAAAGCGGGGAATTCACTAGACGGACATGCCCGCGGGCAAGTCTGCAGACATGCCCGCCGGACCTCGCTACTATAGGACTGTGCAATGTTTGCCAGTGTAGGGCCGTTGCAGTCAGTCTGGCAGACTTGTCTGTTGCAAGTCCGCGCGATCTCATTTTGTCTGCGGGGGCACAGACATGTCCGTATGTGAATGGTCACCGCGGGCTGTCTGTTCACAGACCCGAGAGCGACAGCGACTAGGACAGACGTCACTATCTTATTAAAATTATTATCAAAAATGAGTTTTAGTGAAAATAATAAGAAAGTAATTATTTTGTATTCCGATATTTCGACCCAGCAAAGAGGTGGCGCTCTTTAGTAAACACATCGTACTGATCTCTTGTTCGCAAAATTAGAAAAAATTATTAGATTTACCATCTTTAATATTCCAAGTGTATATCAAGTCGTAATACTACAGTGAAAGTGTTATCTCCGAGAACTGTGCGCGGATAAAGCAAAAATCTTGAAAGTTTTAAACCCAACCTGCTTAACGTATTTTTCAAGTGCAAAGTGAATAAAACAATAACATTTCTTCACTAAGTGCTATTAAAAATGTAGTTCTATATAAAGTGCTCAAAAATAATAGTGAATTTTAACGTAACATACCAAGAAATTTGAATAAATTGCAAAAATATTTCAAATATGACCGTTTAACTAAACTTAAATAATAGTGTATGTGGATCTAGTGACATCTGACGAGGAGTAAAAGTATGATCTCAAGAATACATTCATAGATCATAGATCGTTCTTAACCCTGAGGCACCTAGCGACATCTAGTATAATTAACACCAACTACTTCCTCGAGTACACAGAACACAGGATAATAATTCCAAACATCCAAAACAATCAGTATTTTATCAACAGAGGTCGCTTTAATATATATGTAACTATGTCAACAATTAAAGATAAATGTAAACAATCTACTACATGCAAAAAATGCAAATCTTCTTTAACGAATAAATCATATTTGAAATGCAACACATGTAAAATAGTTCTAGACTTAGAGTGTGCATTAGTTTCTACAAAACGATATCAGACTATGAAAAAAGAACAACAAACAAAATGGATATGTCAGGACTGCCAAAATAAAATAACAAGAAGCTCAAAAGAAATTAACACTATTACCACTAGTAAACTTGTCGATAATAAGAACAGCTCTCCTTGTAATATTACGGAACTCTCTTCTCAAAATATAACTGTACGACAAAAGAAGGGAACTATACAAACACAGGAAATTATATCTCACTCACACTCTGATAATGAGGATAGCTCCTTCCTATCAACAGACACCAATCTCCAAAGAAGTTTACCAGACTTATCCACCAGGGTCAATGAAGACGTAGACGACCTAAAACATACGATCCAAGAATTAAGACTACAACTAGAAAGCGCCCACCAAGAAATTGACAGCTTAATACTAGAAAAAAATAATTTACTGGAAAAAATTTCGCATCAAGAACTAAAGCTAAATACCCTCTTAACGATTAGTAGCCCAACACCTTCTATCAAGAAAAAGAAAACGAAAGTCCATCATCCACCACCATCTGATATTCAAAAATCAAATCAAAGCAGTCCTTCACCACAAAAACATCATTCTGAAATAAATAAAGACAATAACATTAACACACCTACAGTAATAACAGACTCTCAGCTTTCACCCTCAATAGTAGTAACGACAAAAGAAGACACTACGATAAATTCTAAAGAAAATAATAATAATGTAATATATATATATGGGACACAGCAATGCTCGGGTTTAGCCCTAGCCTTATTAAAATCGAGAGAAAACTCCAAATATGAAAAATACAAAGTATCCTCGATCACCAAACCCTACGCAGATTCCGAAGAAGTTCTCAAAGATTGTTACATCGATCTATCCCCAGAAGACGATCATAAAGTCATAATATGCATAGGTGAAAATGACTCAAACCCCGTGAAAATCACCACAGAACTAAGTGCTATCCTAAAACGACTTAAAAACTGCTCAGTGCTTATTTTAAATGTTCTTCAGAATAAACATTTAAATGAAAAAATGCTAAACAATAACTTACGTATAATATGTAATGCTTATAAAAACTGTCATTATATAGAAAACAGCCGTTACTTTAGGAATCATCTAACTGATATCTGCACTAAAATAAACTTATGTATTGACTATATTGACTACAAAAACTCATACCTTGACGTGAAAAAATTAAAAAGACGCTTGCAAATACATCAGTCTGCATTAAAATTATCGAACAATGTACAAAAAAATAAATTAAAACAAAAATCTATCTTAGACTACTTCCCGACCAAACTTGACATTTCCCCAACCATTAATCCAAACAAAACATTTTTTCGTAAATAATGACTACAGAAATAACAATTTGTTAATACTGCATCAAAACATAGCTGGGTTCATAAGTAAAAAAGACACCTTAGAAGTTGCGTTACAGACTTTACGTGACAAAAATATGTATATAGATATTATTTGTATGTGTGAAACTTTCATTAAACGTGGCGAGGAATTAAACTTAAAATTAAATGGATTCCAATTAGCAACTAGCTCCTCAAGAGCGCAGCACAGACGGGGAGGCGTCTGTATTATGTGTAGAGACAGAATTCCGTACAAAAAAATAACATTTCAGAAAGATGTCAACCAAGAATTGTGTTTTGAGATTTGCGGTATCGATTTAATTAATATTAAGTATACAATTATTTGTATTTATAGGACACCCAGTAGTAACCCGTTCATATTTTTAGACAAATTAGAAAAACTGTTAACTAGTCTTCGCTATAAATTAAACCAAAAAATTGTTATAACAGGAGATTTTAACATAAATTTATTAAAAAATACCACCATTACTAATCAATTTATTCAATTAACTGAGTCTTACAACATGACTATTCACATTAAGAAAGCTACACGGGGCAATGCCTGCCTCGATCAAATTTTAAGCAACGTTCCTGAAGCATCAGGTGAACTTTTACATCTAAATTTATCTGACCATAATACTGGACAACTACTTGTCACTCCAGTTTGCGGTAAAAAACTCATTCCAAAAGCCAAATTCATTAAATATAGAGATTTTGATAAAGATAATATTTTAAAATTCTGCAACTGTATTAATCAATTGTCATGGTTAGAAGTCTACAATGAGTCCAGCACAGATAAAGCATTCAATAAATTTCATGAACTTTTTAAACTTTTCTTTGACCTTTGCTTTCCAATTCTACGGAGAAAACTTCGAAAGTGTTCTAACATGGTCTCATGGATTACTAAAGGTATAAAGGTTTCCGCTAAACATAAGCGTCGATTAAGGTACCAATGTTACAAAAACAGTAAAAATAGTGGACTTAAAATAAAATATATGAATTACAATAAAATTTTTAAAAAATGTATGCTATCTTCACATAAAATAAGCAATCATAAATATATTGACGGTGCAAAAAATAAATGTCTTGCGTCATGGGACATTATAAAAAATAATACGATTGAAAAAAAAATAACAAATATATTGATGAAATTTATTATAATAATGTATATATTACTAATCCAATTGAAATTTCTAATAAATTTAATGATTATTTTATTGATTTGACATCTGAATACACTATTAAGAATGAAATATACAAACATAAAATAGACTTTAATAATAATTCCTTATTTCTAACTCCTACTAATTCTCAAGAGATATTTAATATTATAATGACACTTAATAATACCTCATCTGTTGGCTTTGATCATATCTCGACTAAAATAATAAAAGTTGTATCTAAGTTAATTGCACCAGTCTTAAGCCATATTATTAATTTATCTTTTGTAACTGGTGTGTTTCCTTCAATACTTAAAGTATCTATAATAAAACCTATCCATAAGAAGAATGAAAAAACATGTATGGATAATTATCGACCTATTGCTCTCATATCCATATTTTCAAAAATCTTCGAAAAGGCCATGTTTGTGCGTATTACAAACTTTATTGATATAAACAATGTACTCACTCCAGATCAAAACGGTTTTCGTAAAAATAAATCAACAACATTAGCTGCATATAACTTAGTAGGTAGGATACTTGAAAATGTGGACAAAAAGCGTGTATCAACGGGAATATTTTTTGATATGAGCAAGGCTTTCGATTTTGTCTGCCATAAATTGTTATTATGGAAGTGCGAACGGTACGGTATTCGTGGCCAGCCACTTCAATGGCTCAATAGCTACCTAAGTGACCGGAAGCAATTTGTTGAAATACAGAACATCAATTCGATTAGTGGAGAAGAGGAATCCTTTAAATCTGACCTTAAACATAATAGAGTTGGAGTTCCTCAAGGAAGTATTTTGGGACCGCTACTATTTATTATTTACATAAATGACATTGTTAAAATCACTAATCAACAATTTTCCTTATTTGCGGATGATATTGCAGTAATTGTACATAATAATCCTAATATCAATTATAATAATGTAATAAACGATACAATTAGTAAAATAGTGACATGGCTTAAAGATAACAATCTTAAAATTAATGTAAACAAAACGAAATTTATACAATTTGGAAATAGAGGATCAAAAAAACACAATTTAAAAGTGCATTATGATAAAAATACAATAGAAGAAACCGACTCCATTACATTCTTAGGCATTAATATAGACCGATTTTTTACTTGGAAAGAACACGTAAAAAAACTTTGTACAAAAATTTCCCGTTTCGTCTTTCCTTTATGGCGCCTACCAAAAATAAGTAATATGTCAACAGCCTTAAAAGCCTACCACGGCTATGTTGCCTCTAACTTAAGGTATGGTATAGTTTTATGGGGAAACTCTACAGATTGCAATAAATTATTCGTTGCTCAAAAACGATGCATACGCGCTATGTGTAATGTTACTCCAGACACAAGCTGCAAGCCTCTTTTTAAGAAATTAAATTTATTAACATTGACTGGTTTATACATTTATGAAACCTGTATTTTTGTAAGGAAAAATATGCACCTTTTTCTGGAAAAAAAAGATAATTCTTATTTTGCTACGAGATACCCTAATCGTCTATGTATTCCACCTTCTCGATCAGCTATACGTTCTAAAAGTTCGACTCACATGTGTGTAACGATATATAATAAAATCCCTGAAAACATAAAAATCTTAACATTCAATAAATTTAAAATAGAGTTACATAAATGGTTGATTAACAAATGTTACTACACAATTAAAGAATTTGTATGACGATCCTAATAAACATATTTATCCCTTGACATTTAATTGCTAATTAGTAATGTAATAATAATTAATACTATATATAATTGAATATATAATTGATATACTAAAATAAATAATAATAATAATAATATACTGAAACAATTTGTACGCCATAATATGGCAAATGTGAGATTCTTTGTATGATATTTGACCAACTATATAACCACATTTTTACAAATAAAGATATTTCATTTCATTTCATTTTCATTTCATTTCATTTCATTTCATTTCCAGTTCATCCGTGACCACGATCCATGAAACTGGATCGAAATATCGGAATACAAAATAATTACGTATAGGTAGGTATTATATGTATAGGTAGATACTATACGTATAAGTAGGTACTATACAAATATGTATAGCTAAATTTATAGGATTTAATTGTGCAGGTCTCCCGGTTAATCAATTTCTAATTCTTACAGTAAATTGATATGGCTATACTTATTTCTTTTTTATACCATTCTTTGCACCAAATTCTTTTCTTTTTCTTTTCATCAAACAGTATTAATGCAGCACCAGCAATTACAGCGACTTTCCTTCGTTGCGTTGTCATTATATTGTGTACGCACAACACAACTAATCGTTAAGCCGCTCCAACACAAACTGATAAGTCTGTGTAGTGTATTGTGGCGACAGACATGCCCGGCCCGACTGCCCGCGGGCAAGTCCGCGTAGTGAATTGCCCCTCTTAAGGCAGTAGCAGTAAAGACAACGCCCTGTTTAATTGTGCTACCGCACACCTCCTCACCAGTGAAATACTTACACTTCCTTTGTTCTGTATGAAAATAGCCGAAAAACGAGAGGAAGATCCACCTGACGGTAGACATCAGTGACAAGAAAGAGTGAAGAAAAAGAAAGAAAGAACTAGCTCGGCTATCGACACAACTGACTCAACACGACAAGACGAGTCGTTTGGTGGCTGACTCAAGCTAGAGAACTGTGAAGTTATCAAGACGAACCCCAAAGAAAGAAAGAAAGTAATAATAATAAAGAAAAGAAAGAGATAATAATAGTAATGGTATTAATGAATTTTTTAATGTACTTATCTTCATGATAGTTTATTTTTTATTTTTGTTGCCGTAGTCACTTTTAACATCATAAGACAAGGCAAAAATATTTGCGCTCTAAAATAACTTAGCACAAATTGACACAGGCAAAAACAAAAACAATTTAGCAACAAAGTAAAACAGATAGACGTTCCAAAAACAAATCCGTTAGTCTCGTTACCAATATTTTCAAGCTTGTTTAGTGTTGTACTTGGTCTGTTGAGTTCGGAACTTGGCACCGAGTTTACCCGTCTTGGCACGTCATTCTACAGAATAAGGCAAGACAATTTGCTATTCAAAACCAATTTATGAATTTCAATCGATAAGCGATAAGAATTGACAATTGATGATTATAATTTTAGACTTGATGTTTTATATGATTTTTAGATAAAGGCCTACCTTTACCTTTTTAAGGGATACCTTTATCTAAAAATTTATGAATGTATTTGTAGTAAATTGAATTTATTTCCTTAAGAGATATTTTTAACAGATGAAGGATTTTTTGTACTGAGGAGTTGCTTTACGGCTTTTCATCTCGTCCATGATAGCTTTCCGAAAAGTTGGTAGATTAAAAAATGACGGGCATACATG
Organism: Thymelicus lineola; assembly: GCA_963932265.1. Classification (NCBI taxonomy): domain Eukaryota; kingdom Metazoa; phylum Arthropoda; class Insecta; order Lepidoptera; family Hesperiidae; genus Thymelicus; species Thymelicus lineola. The sequence goes on from OZ010691.1 coordinate 5,041,067, forward strand.
TATTTAGTGATACCTACATACATGAATAAATTATTTTGTCTTTGTCTTTGATAATTTATCTATTATCCGCGTCATTAAAGAAACGAATTTTAAATGGCGGTATTTATCATTTCTTTCGTTTAACTGAGGGCCGAATAATCGAGTTTCCACTGTAATTTGAATTTAACTTACTACTAATGTTCACTACTTAATGTAAATAATGTAAGTAGTTAGCTTCCTTCAAATGTCGAACATTTATCGCTTTAACTACGAAATCAAAATTAATCAATGGATCTTTTGTTTGTGTCTCCAGAATATTAAAGTTATAAAAAAGTCGAAGTTTCAAGACTTTAAAATAGATACTTAATTTGAAATGACCTGAAATTTAGTGTTCAACATTCATAAAGTCTTTTTTGCATTTAGTGATTTAAACTACTCACACTAGTGCGTAGTGTACTAACACTACCGTATTGTCTTATTTTAGATACTACCTTTTAAAATAAACTAATTTTATAATGCAATATAATTAAAGTTGTTAAACACAAAATTTAATTGTAAAGTTCTACTCGCCATTTTCCAGCTGGTAGTTTAAATGACTAGATCCTAGTTGACTCGTTTATAGTTTCTTGACACTGATATTATAAGTAAAAAAGAGGTAGATCGTAAGAGCAGTCAATTGACCTCGTCTGCTCGTAGTCGCTCTGTCAATACAAGACGATAAGAAGTTTGTTGTCAGAAGTACTTGAGATTTGACTTAGAACGTTAAAATGCCTTCGTGTATTATTGTAGTGTGCTTGGTGTAGTGAAACAAAACATAAACGTGTTGTGTTGTAGCTCCTTTCGGAACACATTTTTTGGTTCACTTTTAAGGGCATGACGTATCTATAGTTTTTAAATATCATTGTTTCTTAAGAAGTATATAATGGTTTAAGGTGGCATTCAAGGTCTGATTATATTATGAAGCCAAAATTCGTCACAAGTCACCTAGAATTTGATTTTTAAGCTACAATAAAATAATTATCTTGTTTTGGTAGCTGTGGTAGCTACATTTTTTTGAGAAACATTGGCTGAATAGCATCAAGTTTTAAGTTGAAAAGTTATTTTGTAGACGTTGAATAACTTTGAGGTAATCGCGGTTGTTTTGACTCACGAGGTACTTGTCAAAGCATTCGTCTTGCTGAGTTTCCTGTTATTGCCTTCTATAAATCAGTATTTCGTTTGATTCGTGTTCTGTTTACCTTTTTATGTTTTCTCTTGAAAAGAAATAAAGCCCAAGGATTTATAGATCTGATTTATTCCTTCGGTTATTTTAATGTGTTACTTATTTTGTTTGCAATAAAGTTGTTTTAACATTGTTTTTCAACTAAAATTCATTTCTTAAAACATAAATATTCCATTTCATTAAATTGTAAAGACAAATGTTTAGGTTTTGTTTAAATAATTAATTAATTAAATTATGACTACTAGTTATCACATAATTTAAATTATTTATTACATTTGTAACGTAATAACTTAATTCGTAAAATAATTCGTTCCTATTTTACAGGTAACATGCAATAGCGGCGTCAGGGTAGAGCTTAGTAGGGCGACCGCCCAGGGCGCCAGGTATGAAGGAGCGCCGCAGGTAGTCATAACGGAACCCTTATAGTTTCGTCATGTCTGTCCGTCCGTCCGTCCGCAGCATAGCGTGGAGACCAGTGCAGATTGATGAAGGATTGTACTTTTGTATTATTATCTTTTTTTGTAATATTTTTTTAAAAGATGTGCTGAGGAGTTTCTTTAGGCTTTTCTTGTCCTTCACGACAAAGCACCTTCCGAAAAGCCAAAAAAACACGTGCATAAGTGTATCAGTGATACCTATATGAATAAAATATTTTGACTTTGACTTTGACTAAGGGTGCCGTAGAAATCTCGCCCAGGACGCTGGTAGTGCTAAAACCGGCACTGGTAACATGAACAATGATATATTATTATTGTTCACACATTCTTACACTACACATATGCAAATAAGACGTCACAGTCAGTCAAAAAAAAGTAACTTACCTTTGTAGTCAGAGTCGTCACCAACCCAGAGGTATACAATCCTAAGAAGACTACTCATCCGTTTTGTATCAAAAAATAAAAAATCCTACAATATTTTCTTAATTCACTGAACTTTACTGTAAGTAAAAGTTTAATAAATCACAAAGGAATGGAAATTTTGAAGCCAAAGTAGTTCGTTCGAATCCACAAGCACTGTATGAACACAAAGTCTGAATGCTGAGTTAAAGAAACTGCGGCGCAAAAATGCTTGATTCTTGAAAGTTCTCTTTATAACAAACAGAATTATAAAGAAGTAAAGAAATTATAAGTTGTTTGTTTCTATAAAAGTTTCATCCATTGACTTCTGTAACAAAAGACGTTGTTGACTCGTTGTCGCCCAGTGACGTAGATTAGAACCTTTTTAGGGTTCCGAATAAAAATCGGAATCCTTATAGTCTCGTCATGTCCGTCCGTCCGTCCGTCCATCTGTCCGAGGCTTAGAGCTAGAAAGATGTAATTTAGCATGGATATACGTATTAATTAAAACTCCAAAATCGTAGACTAAAATATTCGATATATATTTTTTCGGGAGGTACGCTGAAAAAATACATATAACGTGACATGATAACGCTACAGATAACGTGAGGATGACATTTTTTTCATTGCGTACCCCATAGTGTGGGGTATCGTTAAAAAGTTCTTTCAAAAATATTATGGGTCTTTTAAGACCATTTTTGGATTTAGGGGTTCATTTGCGAAATACAATATTTGGCTTTAAAGTGCTAATTTTTGTTAAAGTCGGGGGACACTTGACTTCCTATTCCTTCCTACAAGCTAATATAAACGGTTGAAGTTGGACTAGTGAAAAATTCTCAAAAATAGGTTATTTGATGAATTTACAAGGAAAACTATCACGGCTATGTTAGCGAAAGTAGTTAATTAGTAATAGTCGATAAACTTACTACTTCGGAACCCTACATTGCGCGTGGACTGACACGCACTTGCCCGGTTTTTAATTTTGTACAAAACAAAAACAAGTATTAAAAAAAACAAGTGGTATTCAAATAAATTGTGGGTAGTAAACTGTGACTAAAATATTAATAAATATCCACCAAATGAGGTAAAATGTACAGTATATCATTGAAAATTTATTTTGATTTTAAATACCCCAAAATTCCCCACGTGCATCCTTTGCACATGCGTTGCAATTTGCAACACAACCATTGTTTTAATCACATGCTTCAAATAGTGGAAAATAAATGAAACGGCTAAATTTGTGCCATTATTTTAATGTAAATCGACGTACGACATAAAAATTTCTCTGTACACGGTCTGTACATAGCTAAAATTTATTACTTAGGGTAGTTACAATGTTATCTGAATGTTACAATCAGTCGTATTGAACATGTCTATTATCTGATACGGCCATTGCATTTTGGAATTTTTGCCAGATTTTTCTAAAATCGTAAAAAATAAAATTATACAGAGATATTTCTTAAAGATTATGCTGTATAACAAAATAATAGTACGAGTACTAGATGAAGGGCAGATTTGACCAAACATAAAACCGGGAATAAAATAACAAATTTTAAAGTACGTAATAAAAATTAATTTTTCAAAACATTAATCCAGCAGTAATTGTACATCCGATAATAAATCGCTATACCGCATATCTTCAATAGAATAATAGAATAGCCAAATGAAGATGATTTAAAGCAGTCACTACATTTTAACAATTTTACTATTTCTTATATCCTTCGTCTGAATGTTATCATTGTAATGATGGTTGGCTTCATTTTACGGCAAGTTAAGTACACATAAATTCTTGAGTTGCGTTTTATAAATATTGTACGAGTATTTTATCTTTACTTATCTTACATTCAGTGGAAAAAAGCATAAGTTGTGTTACCTTGAACTTTAGTTATTAATATGATTGGAAAGAGGGACAAAAGAAGCTTATGTTCAATTTTTTTCAAATTTTTATCATTAATCTTGATGGTTTTATGCAAGAAATTGTAATGTCAATTCCTTTGACTAGGTATTTACTGATATTTTAAGTTTTTTTGCTCTCCTGTAAAATTGAAATTTTCATCTTATGCCTTTCTTCCACTGAGGGTACGTTATGTTGTCATTCGTCGACTTTAGAGTTACAATATCAGCTATAGTTTACATTTGCGGTAAAAAGCGTAAATCAATCTAAAGTGGAAACCAAAAACTAATGTGATTACTGGCCTAGTTACTAGACGGTTACTATTTAGAAAGATGAGATATTAATGGTCGAATCCACCCTAAAATAGTTGTAATGGTAGTAATAATAAGATATACGAGTAAGATACTCGTATATCTATCGCAGTCAGATCTATCGAATGTAGTTCAATCTTACATTGTTTATATCCTGCGTGGAGAAAAAAACATTGACAACAAAGTAAACCAGAACATACATAATTATATTTATCGGTAGGTATCTACGCGTTCTATTCACCAAATATTCCATCAAAACTATCTTACATTATTTTAGTGAATGTACTCATAACATTGCAAGACATAAGCAATGGTCCCATTGAATTAACACGTTTTGTAATGGAGACCACTTAGGTTAAAGAGAATTGTGACAGATATCAGACGATATGACATAAATCTTGAGTTGTCCCGATAGGCCAATTTCTGGCTGTATTAGCTAATTTCTGTCTAGGAAAGGCCAAGTGTGGGTTGTACATTGTAATAATACATTACCAGCGGACTTTCGGTGGTTTAAATAACCTTTAGACACTAGTCGATTACTCTCCATTTAGACGCGTATAGCTTGAAGTTTAATTAATAAGATCCTCTTTCTGAAAAAAAATAAATTTATACTTTGTTTTATTCTTCTTATTGGGTAGGCGATAAATGTGGCCTTTTTATTGCTACGAGTTGGTGACGATTGGCCCTTTTGCTCGATTGTCAGCTATTTACAAAAAAAATAAATTGAAATTCGAATTTTTATATTATTATGTTTTTACGATTTGAGATTAGGACAGTCATCGAATTTTGATTAAATTACGTCATAACATTATGTCTTGCAATTTATTTCGTGTACTTTCTTATTATTTATAGACCTCATAAGAACTCAATCGCCAACTATCATTTTTTAATTATTAATTATTTACTTATTGTTCAATTCAATAACAAATCTGAGGATTATGTATAAAAATTATTTAAAATTATACTTAAGATTTAAACAGTTATAAATTATTTCAACCTGATAACTTCCATAAGTATTTGAAAAAGGCCTTCAACACTTTTCAATTCTGTCGCAGCGTTGATAAAATATGACTCGTCGGGTCTTTTAAAATCTAAAAAAAATAGTTCTATGGCTCACGATTATTTCGTGGAATTACAAAGAAACACATGAAATATAATTTCAAGCATTGTGACAGAATATCATGTGTAAAGAGCCTAAGGCACTAGAAACACACTGTGTTGCAAAGGGTATAATACCCACACAGGTGAACTTTTAAAAATAATTTACTATACACACATAATCATACCCATAACTCTACCAAAAGATATGTTTACATTTAGCTACCCTACTAAATTATACTTTATTTATATAAGTTTTTTTATTAATTATATTAAGTACAGTATATACAATCAAGAAAATCTTATATTAAAATTATCATGTTATTTTGAATTTTAGAATTTTAGCGTAAAAAATAATCACTCATGTCAAATAATAAAAATAATTTATCATAGGGCACGTCAATAATATTTTGAATGAAAGTTACTGAACTGAGCTTAGCGTAGTAAAAGAGTACATTTCCGTTATTAACCATTCGTTTTCAATTTTGTGAGAAAATATGTTACAATTAATGTTATTTTATTATCGCTTACAAAAAGAATTAATCTTATTTTTTTTCAAACTTAAGTTATTAAAACTGATACGGAACATTGTTTAAAACTCTACTAAAATGTATGAACAACACAAGCATTGTGTGTATTGGAACGGAACGGATTTTAAACAGACACCTCTGTTGTTGATAACTTTGAAAATAACATTATATTTCAACATGGTTCGCTTAACGCTGTTAGGTATATGAATCGAAAATAATAAATTTATAAACATATAATTACATTAAAGGTGGATATCCACTGGAATAGTTGGCAAATTCCACGTTTCCAACGTTTTCAACTGTTTGCAGCTTGACAAAAAATCAACAATATTTTGGCTCCTCGGAATGGTACAAATCGCCAATAATAAAGATAAATAGCTTTGTTGACAACTAGCTGTTTGCATCAATTCCTATGATGAACTTAATTATTTATTTATTCTTTATAAAACAAGAATACAAAAAAGGACTTAATGTACGAGTATAAGTATTCTTTATTCATGAGTAAGTATTATTTGCCAGTCAACCTTTAAGGCTGTATGAAAACAAATAAGGCGGTAGCAAAAAGAGACAGATAAAACAAAATAATTCAATTGTTTTGACGTTGGTCGGTCATAATTAAGTAGTCCACGATGAACATGTTTGTTTTTAACTAAAGTTTCCATCACTATTCCACCTAGCAGGCGTAACACACGTGTGTTATTTTGATGATATTCGCCAAAAGCAGAAACATGTTTCCCGACATTTGTTTACAGTCCTTAACACAAGTTAATTACAAAAACTTTTGTCATCAACACCGTGTTGGAAACAAGAGTTGCTAATTTTGTTTGGTGGATACCCAGCATAATACTTTTTGCAGGAATATGAAACAAACCTTTAACAAAACTTATACGACAGCAAATGGGCAGAAAAACATGATCTAATAACGACGAAACTCAGTGCGTTTCTATGTCCACACTCAAAGAACAGCATGCAAATACAATAGGAAAGTTTCAATTAATATCACAGTTTCTTATTTAAAGTAGGACAATACAAAGTTCATTTCACTACACTATTTAACTAGAAACAGTAAGTCCTCGAAACGTCCGAGCACTGGCTGTTGTCTTGTTGTCACCCGAAGTAGTACTGAGCGTTGGAATATCGATATAAACTCCTTGTATTAGGGTCGTTTTCAGATTGCATTTGGACTCTCGGTAGGGTCTTAACCGCAACACCGCGTCCTAAAGTTCCATGGGGCATAGTTCTGAGAGGCATTTCGATAGGGTATTCAGCCACTTGGCCATACATATTGCTACTCACATGAGGATACGTATTAGGTACTGGTCGTCCCACATATCGATTAATTTTGGGGCTGAGCGCCACGTTTGTGAACTGAATTTCCGTTTTTAAACCAGAGTCCACTGTGTCGACTGGTCCAGAGAGGCTCGTTATGTTGATATCGTTGTCGACTTCGGATATACTGTCGTTGAATCCATTAGGGATATCCGTGGTGGCGGATACGTCGGGTCCTTTTGGCTGATCCGAATTCTGCTTGTGGAGAAGACATCGAACCAGGCCTAGTATGACGCACAACAACAAGGCCGTTGCCACTCCAGCGATGATGTAGATGTACATGATGTCGAATTGATCTGTTGAAGAAAATATATTATCAAATATATATAACTAATGTCCTAGTGTCTAGTTGGGATTTAAGGGGCTCCTCGTTCTGTATCTAAGCAAACTGTCCCAGTTTATAATGCAGGGTGTATTACATTGCCATACAACAGACGTACCTCGTCTAACGTCATCTCACGTCCTTGTAGATCGCTCAGGTCTTTAGCAAACATTTCAATCCTAACTCTTGACTCTGGCTCCTGACTGTACCCTTACTAATCGGGTTCATGATAAAAAATCTTACTGCCTAGGTATACTAGCTACTATACTAAACTAGCTATTATACCACACTCTTTTTTAAAATTAACCGGTAAATCTATCAAACTCGCAGTGTTCGACACAAATAATTAGAGGGTCCCAAACTCTTTTCCATTAACCTTTATATAGGTGTCTGTAGCTTGTGTGCTGGTGTGTGTTCACCAGCAGGGTGTGTAATAGTTAGTATAATAACATATAGTATAATATGACTTGAAATAACATTCACATGATATAATTTTCATAACGTATAAAAACAAATAACCTTATTTCATGTGATTTAATGTTTATTTCATATAATGTTATGTTTCATACATTTGCTGTACGTGAACGTTATACTAAGTATTATAGTATAACGTTTACTTCATATAATTTTACATAGTATAATGCTCTTCTAATATAACGTTCATTTGTCCTAATTTTCATTCAATCTTCAAATAATGGTCAAGTAATTTTCAAGTAATTTTCAAATAATGGTCGTAGCACACATATCAACTCGTAAACGGAACATAAACGTATCAACTCTTGCATGTCAGCATTCTTTGTATGAAACTCCCTACTATAAAGCACACTTATCGCATTCGTAACGTAATCGCCTCGCCTCGAGACAAGCTCACGAACCGCGGTACGGTGCGTGGACGACTTGCCGTACCCGCGCTTACGTCTCACCGTACGCTATCCTTCGACTTTCCGTTTCCTCGTGCGCGCGCCTCGCCGCGGCTACCGCTGCGTCGGCGAACTTCTGTCATTCATTCCGTCAACCAGCGGCCGGCGAGCCGTAAGCGCGGCGTCGCCTAGCCGTAGCCGAGTCGATTTGGAGCTGTTGGTCGGTTATAACGCGCTTACGTTAGGTTGACGGCGAGGCGATCCGGTGCCGATCCCTTTCCGAGTTGATATGTGCGCTACGACCATAATCTAATCTGCAAACGTTACACACCCTTAAAAGGTCTATAGCAACCATACGGCAAACAGCACGAGGCATTCCGCATGCAGCAAGCAACCAGCGACATTCTGTCACGGTCCCGGCGCTGCGGGGCTCTGTCGGTCCCACACGATCTTATTTATCGTACTCAGCTCGCGGGCTGCCTCATCCCTCCACGCCTATGTGGGTTTACATTACACTCTAGGAGTAGGGCAGACAAGACTACGTGGTATCGGTTTTGCAGCGATTCGTTTCTGTCACTAACGTTAACGTCATTTGGCCAAACGACAATTATTTGGAATTTTCCAAAAGTGGCATTAGGTCAAAGGATCGTTAATACTTATGTGATTCTATCGACTGTTGCGCACCCACACCAGCACACAAGCTTCAGACAGCAGCAACTTACCATCAGAAAGCTACGCCCATAGTGCCCATAGTCCATACCATGTTATTAAGGTTTACAATAGGGATGTTTACACTAAATTATAAATTACTATAAATTTTTGTCTAAAATACTAGTGGTAACATTTAAAGGCCTAACACATGATTCTTTTATCGAAATTAATCACAATAAATTAAATATCATTAATTTAAAATGTTAAAAATTGTACTCATTGTCGCGTGACCTCAAACGCCATTTTGAGCTTATGACGTCATTGAAAGTATTTTATATGCAAATTCAACTAACTTCAGCAGACAAATAGTACTGAATAACGTATTGTGACGTCACGTGACGTTTTTGGTGGGATATTTAATAATGATTTTTATTTATCAATTTTGGTTTTTAAATTGAAGATTATTATTTTCATCATATTTTTTTTGTGAATATTAAGGACCTAACTATAAAATAAAATTGAATCCTAAAATTAGTCAACATCCCTATTTCCTGTCGAATGTATTGAGAATGTAAAATTCAACATCTTAAACAATAATAAAAGCTTTTGTAAGTGAGAACTTCATAGTGTAAGTTTCTCACTTAGAAAAGTTTTAGTTCCCTAATAAATATTATCAACAGACCCGTAAGGTAATTTATAGCTCTTGTGTTAGGTAAGTTTATCAGTAAACCATTGTTGATAGTAGTTTAGGAAGTTGATGGTATATGAACATACTGTACGGTATACGATATAATATGAAGGGTTGCGTGAAAACTGTTAGTAGCTATATAAACGGAATCATGTATTCAATTGAATCTTTCAAATTACGAGACGACTAAAATAATTTCCAAGTTTCAAAGGCGTAAATTTTTCACCTTTCAAACCCAGAAATTACGGTAAGTGTGAAATTATGACGTAGTTGAGAAATCTTTAGGTATAACTTACATGCAGACATAGCAAAACATGGAAGTGTTAAAATTCTAACATCTTGAAAAAATCTTCTAAATACTTAATTAGGACAAATATTTTAAGTAATTTCCGTTCGATATCAACAGCGAATTTTTTTGTATTTTTTAATTCATCATGTTTCAATTTACTAATAGAAAAAGAAATGTTTTACGATGCCTTAGCTTTAGTTTAACGAAGCAATTAGTTTTTGTAATTAAAAATAATTTTATTAAAGGCATATTATTAAATAAATAAATAAATAAATATATTGTAGATAAATATAGAATTTATGATTTAAGTCTAAGCGTAGAATCTGAAACGCGATATACTTTTATAGAAAGAAACGGGTAACAGCCTAACAAAAATAAAAAGTAAATACCAAAGTTTAATCATTATGCGAGCTTGTCGCATTGCCGACGACCTACGTTAAGCGATGAAAAACTTTTTGAAGAATCGGAAAAAAAAATCTTTTAAATAAGTTAAGGCAATTAATAGCCGTAAATAGAACAATTATTGCTTGGTGTATTGTTTGGTAAAGCAAGCATGTTGTTGATTACAGATCATTTATATTTCGTACATAATGGATCTTGATTAGTTAAATATCATTTTTGCAAAAAATGAAGGGTTAATTCTAAAACTTATTATTTTTTAAGTAACATTGCGTAATTTTTGGGACAACCTATATCATTTTCATAAATAAATATCTGAATTCTACAAAAATTGTAACATAAGACTCGTAAACATAGTGAATTGTGTTTTAACATTTTTTTTCTTTTTACTCTCCAATATTTTCACGCTGGTGTTGAAACTGGTGCCTTCGTTTCAGGATTATATTTCTTCGTTCAAGCACCAATATCTAAATTTCTTAGTCAGAAACTCTGGACATTAATTTATTATGAGTTTTGTTTTTAAACATTTTAATAGAAAACGTGAAATCTTTTCAGGGTTTTAAAAGAATATCATCCCAATTGCAAAAAGTAATTAATTATTACGAGTTTAATTAATCTTGCTTTATTACGTACAATTTTTCTCTTCAGTTATTTATTACATTGAAATTAGTTTTCTGTTAATAAGTAACAACGTAAGAAATGGTTATGTCCTAGGCTTAAGTGGACACTTCAACCCACGCACAAAACCTGTAAATCTAATAAACGCTAGGTTTATAAAATACTGGGAAATCGCCTTCGATTCGCTTCGGGAAAAATAGTAAAAAAAAAAATATAAAATAGCCTATGTCACGCGGGGATAGTGTAGCTTTCCAACAGTGAAAGAATTTTTTAAATCGGTTCGGACGTTTTGGAGCATATTCAATGCAAACAAACAATCAAATCTTTCCTCTTTATAATATTAGTATAGATAACTTAGGTAATTCTGAACTGCAGACTCGTTAGTGGCGCTGAGTATCCTCCATTAGGTGGGTTATCTGTTACATTAAAAATGTTTTCAGAGTTTCTTCACTAAAAGCCACCCTAAAACATATTTCACTAATACCCCCAGTAGCTTGCCTATTATTATTTCTCCATGGGGTTCGCCTGGATAGCTACCACCCTTGAGCATGAGTTAGCCACCAAACGATTGGTTGTGTTCCGGCTGGGGGATAGAGAGCCAGTTCTTTCTTTCTTTCTCTTCTCTCTTAGCCGGCAACGCATCAGTGATGCCGTTGGTATTGCTGATGTCCATGGGCGATGATAGCCACTCACCATTAGGTGAGGTAATCCATAAAAAAGCCTTATTTCACTGAACTGTCAAATAAGTTACAAATGCCTACAATACCAACAATGTCTGCTCTGCTCCGGTCAGGAATAGAGCCCTTTGTTTCGAATGTTTATTAATAGTTGCTATTTGCCCTAGCGGCCTTTACATCTTCATGCGGCCCATGACCCTACGCTATGCACGTATGCACTACCATACTAAAGGGTAGGGGGTCGACAAAGAGCTATCAGAACCCTTAAGCGAATTGCAAAATTTATAATGGTTTGATTTTTTTGTTAATCATTGACGAAAATTCAATATAACGTAATGAAATATGCTTTGAAAGACCTTAGATAAATGATTAAATTTAAATTATATTTAATTATTTAGTCCAGTGTCCGACCTCAAAGAACTTTGAATTAATAGGAATAATACAATTATATTCCAAAGCCCATTAATTTAAGCTCAAGTTATCTGGAATAGAATTCGTTTTAAGTTTCAAGTAATTACAAATTGTAATGTTCTTGTTTTAAGACATTATACAATACAATTGTCTCACACGAACTTGGCGGTTTTTATGGGCGTAAGATGTATCATTCTCATAATTTCAAGTTGACATGGAGAAGTAAAGAAATCAATTTATTATTAAAGAAAATAAAACATTATTGTGACGTTACCGTTTGACGAAATTAATTATGGTATTTCGACCACAGAACGGGAGTTATAATTTTCTACAATATAGGGTAACGAGCATTAAGACAGCGCGGAAACTGATGATAAGTAATGTATTTTGTTCGATATACTTAATAATCGTGGTGTGATACAGGCGTGAGAATAATGGATTAAAAACCACTCAGTTCATAAATATAAATGATATCATTCAACATTAAATTCCATGAGATGTGATATATATGTACATCGTGGATGCATGCGATTTAATTCAGATGATTTTAGCATAAATTACAATTAATTTATAAATGTATTATTATTACCCAATTACGTCAACTTATTACTATTTTAGATATTCACAACTGTCCGCGATTTGGTCCGCTGAAAGATTGTTTTAAATAAGCCTCGTCTAAAAAATAAGACCAAAAACCAAAATAGAAGCCCCATTCTTTGTATTGAATGCTGTTCACTATTCCTTAGCTCTCACAATGCTTTTAGATATTTAAATGAAAATGCAAATTTTAAATGAGAAAAAACTGCATACTTTAAAACAAAGTGGTGTTAAAAAAATAAATTGGTAGTAACTTGCCTCTTGTTCTCATTTGGACTTGGTTTAAATATGATAATTCGTCGTCGTAATTAAAACTGTTCGTGATTAAAAAAAAGTTATCGGGGTTTTGATCCTACTTTTAATTCATTGCTTTCTATTTCTTCATTGTTACATATGCAGAAGATTTTTTTATGGTAATAGCCGGCAAACAAGCTCCATGAAAAAAGCTCCGGCAAAAAGACGATTCATCTGATGGCAAGTGGCTATTACCGCCCATGAACATCAGCAACACTAAAGGCATCACTGATGCGTTACCGGCCAAGAAAGAGAGAAGAAAAAGAAAGAAAAAAGAACTGGCTATCAAGCCCCCACCCGGAACACAAAGAGTCGTTTGGTGGCTGATTCAAGCTCAAGGGTGGTAACTATCCAGGCGAACCCCATGGAGAAATAATAATAGTAATAACAATTTTATCAATATAATCCCTTCGAGGGGTCCTACCACCAATGGGCCAGATTTAGTCGCCTCTTACAATACCCACCTAGCGTGGGATTGGGGTTATTATTTTGAACCGATTTAATATTATTATTATTAGTATTATTCAGAGAGAAAATCTTGGTACCTATCTTAAAGTGAAGTAATTAGTATTTTTAGTAATTTCAATCCCTCTTTAATATTGATCCCTTAAGTATTAGATATTGATTGACAATTAAGACACTAGGTTTTCTATTTATTTTATTATCTAACCATGCATCCTAAATTAAATTAAAATTAAATTTGAAAAGCCCACTCAAAACGCTATATCGAGATTTAAATTTACATAAATATCGGTCTATTCACGTACCATCCTTAGGTAACTGATGCCTCGGTGTAGACACGGAAGGTTCATCTCTGGTCATGTTAATAGTAGGTATGGACGGTCGCTGCGGCGGTACTGCGGCGACGGCAGGGGCTGGTGGTACCGCTGACTCGCCCCACCACCTATCATTGGATTCATCTGGAAAAGGATTTTCAGTTACAATTATGGTATTAAAGTGTGTATTTGAAATAATTAAATATAATTTAAAGATATTAAGAAATAACATATATAATCAAGTCCGGCTTTTATATCTTTTATATAAAGAATAAATAAGTGACGTACGTAGACAACCAACCTGACCAAGGCTTCCAGTTGTAGGATAGAAATGACAGATATAAATAAAATAACAATGATTATGATTTAAAAATATAGTTTATTATTTACAAGATTCATAAAGAAAATTTACAATAGTGCATATGATAATGATTTATTAGGAATACATTCATAGCTATATATATCCAGCTTTTTATTATAATAGAATAATTGACACACAGTAGAAGTACAAGCTAGAGAGAATTCATTCAGAACTTAATAATAGTCCATTTTTGCAATTTCAATACAACGATCCTACTTAATGATACATTTAACGAAGACGAGACTAATCTCTTACTAATTGCTAACAATCCCATCACTAAAGCTCAACGTATATAACAATTTATTTGCGGAATTGAGAACCCAAACTCTAATAACACCACTAATAGCCCGGGAAATTGCTCAACACCGCTAAACTCAAGAAAATCCTCCATGACGTAATTCGTTTTTACACTGACAAGGCAAAGAACAGCTTAGCTATAATAATCCATCATCTTTCGGATTATTCCAAATCCTAGAATATAAGGCCTAACACAAAGGTGAAAAAGCTGAATTTCTTCAAGTCAGTGTCTAACCTACATCCTACAATATTTCCTACTAATCCTATGTTTGTTACTCTTGCAAATATACTACTAAACATAAACATTTTCATGTAGGTAATTTTGCACATAGTTAAACCATGATCTGGCTAAGGATCCCGGAAAACAGAACAAAGCCGCGGGTAGAGATATTAATGATGTGTATTTTACGAGGTATATTTATTCAAAAAGAAGAATGTACCTGAGAAAAAAATATCTATAAAATGTATCTCTCCGCATTTCTATTTGTCTAAACTTCGATGATTTAGACTACGAGTAAAAGCCCTGTAATAATGACTCAAGACTTCATTGCGATGGATCGTTAACATGTCATGTTGAAACCACAGGAAACGAAACAGTCACAAAATAATTATTTGGGACTTAGATTTGCTTGACTCATTTTCTTCGAATTTCGGGAATGTTTTCTTTCAATGTTACCGCGGTAACAATATTTTCGTAAAGACTGTTATTATAAATTGAATAAAAGCATGAGGTTGGCTTTTTTAGGCGTCGAGAAATTATAGTAGTTACTAAGACAGAAAATCAATATCTCCTACTCTAAGCCAATATAAAATGAACATTAATGTACTTCTCCAGAGCTGCTTTTTCTTCGCACACTATTCTTATAATGGATTCAAGAAACCACGTCTCAATTACTTACTATTCAATCAATAAGCAATTTTATTAAACCGTTTGGCGCGGAGCAGTTGATTTTCCATTTATCCAAATAGGTATCGTAACATCTTGGAAACAATCAATGGGAAGCAATTTCATTTCCCCGTGTTCAATTTTAAAGTCCAATGGTGCAGATCAAATAAACGATAAAAATTTAAGAGCTAGAAGTTGATACAGAGAGAGATTACAAAGTCTTCAATTATTATTTATTGTATAAATAAATTACTCGGATAATTTTAATCTTATCTCATCGTGGACTAAACACATTCTACCATAATACGAATACTCAGGATATTTATTTTGTACTCCGATATTTCGATCTAGTTGCATGAATCGTGATCACGGATGAACTGCGGTGGAGCGTAGAAACTTTTGATAGGATGACAGGTGACATTCGACACTTTGACGTACATAAGTGTATCAACTTTCCGTCTAGTTCGTTTTTGCGTTTTGTTAACCATACTATGATACACTACACTAACACATCTTGCCGCTCAAGACTGCACTTTTTTACATAAACTAAACACTAGATTCCATGTTTTCTCTAATTTGAATCCATCCTCTTTTAATCTCTATGGCCTCTCGTACTAGCCGTAGGATTTAATGGCGTTCTGTGGAGATTACCTGCGGGCTATGAAGCAAAAGCAGTGATAGCCTAGTGGTTAGAACGTTGGTCTCCCGAACGCGGGGGCCCGGGTTCAAATCCTGGCACGCACCTCTAATTTTCAAATATTATGTGCGTATTACAAGTTAATTATCACTTGCTTCGGTGAAGGAAAACATCGTGAGGAAACCTGCACACCTGAGAGTTCTCCATAATGTTCTCAAAGGTGTGTGAAGTCTACCAATCCGCACTTGGCCAGCGTGGTAGACTATGGCCTGTACCCCTCACATTGTGAGAGGAGACCCCGAGCCCAGCAGTGGGACAATTATGGGTTGTTGCTTTGCTTTGCTTTGCTTTATGAAGCTTAATCCAGTAGTTACTTCCCGATTCAAGCTGGTGTTCTGCTACGGCTGATATATAAATATCGGATACAAAATAAATATCATAAGTACTCGTATTATGGTAGAATCGGACAATTTTGTCCAAATTTCGTTATTATTATTGTGGTTGAAAATGTTGCTGAAAACCAACAATTGAGATGGAGGATTTTCCTGAACTGCATAGACCATGAGTAGGAATTTCTGCTGTAATTGCTTGAAGATGCCGAAACAAATTGGATTATAAGCACCTCGCCGTTTCCATACAGCTTAACAAAACTGTTTCTAGTTTCACCATATAATAAAAAAACATCCGCGTATTTGAGAAATACATGACTTGTTATATCGTTGACCTGGTAACCTACTAACTTACACATTTAGTTTGCTCCGAGACGTATAACTGATTCATCAGATTAAAATTGAAAACATTTTTATTCTCCTATGAGGCATTGCTACAAGCTACTTCGCTTACACAATCCCAACGGGACCTTGTGTCTTCTGATCCAAGTGATTTATTGCGACTAAAACACCTTTATAACCGCGTAATAAAACTTTCTACACCCTAAAACGATTCTCGGGATTACTCGCTGGAACATTATTGGCTCCAATAGTTTCCCTTAACGATCTCACTTTGCTTGCTCTTCGTATTTACCAGCCGTACGTTGCTTGTTAGTGACTGTGAGCTTTGGAGTTGAACGCTTGAGTTTCTTTTATAAATATCGTATGCATTGATAGAAACTGGCTCTCTTTATTTCGAGGAAGTCTATTGCAATATTTTGGTAAAATTTTACGAAAACTTTTCCTATAAAGAAGATCAGACCAAGACCAAAAAAGAAGGACCTCTAAAGATACAGAATAGATAGGAAAATAGTCTAATGGAGCAGTAAGGTAAGATTAACGGAAAAACAGTCGACGCCTGTGATAGTTCTTGGTCATCGTCACATATAGACTTGAGCAAGACCATAGAAGTCACCATGGCACCGACCTTCAAAGATAAATTGATCTCTTTTAATAGTTCTCAAACCATGTATACCTTAAAGAAAATCGATTTTTGATAGATGGAACGAAAATCCGAACAAATACGTGAGTTGTCTTATATGGGATATTTTGATTGTATGTACTGAGAATTTGAAGTAACAGCTTACAAAACCTAATGCAAAATGGCTACCGTTACTTATGGGTGTGATAACGAAAGAGTAGTGTTTTATCAGCGTTAAAAGAAAGTTTGAGTTACCCAAGCGAAACAAGTCTCCTTGTTATACACATATCAATTGATACAACGAAGAGTCGGAACGAATGAACAATCCACATTATGTCATTTAAATTCATAAAAAATAAAAAAATAGAAACGCCGATATTAAAATGCCACTATAAAGCAGAAAAATACGAAGCAATAATTAATTTTTCGTTCTAGTTTCTCGATTCACGACTATTCCGTGACATATTCATAACATTAATTATGTTTTGCTTCATGGTAGCTTTTTGATATCGTTTTTAGGGTTCCGAAGAAAAATCTAAACCCTAGTTTCATCATTTCATAGCGTCTAGACACCTAGAGCTATTCTAGCACTATTGTATACACTGCACTGCACTGCACTGCCTGCTGTATTGTATGCACTGTATATTGGTGTACAATAAAGAGTTGTTGTTGTTGTTAATTTTGGTTAAAGTCAAGTGTTCCGCCCTCTGCCAGCTAAACGGTTGGATTTGAACCAATGAAAAATTCAAAAATATAGGTTATACATATGATGAAATTACAAGTAAAACTATGACGGCTATGTTAGTATAAGTAGTTATTGAGTAATAGTCGATAAACTTACAAATACAGAACCCTATACTACGTGTGGCCTGACATGCACTTGGCTGGTTTTCATTAATAGTGATTTTATTAAGGTTCCCTAGTAAAAACGTAACGTAACAAAGATTCTACTTTCATGTTTGTGTCCACAAAATTCAAAGGGATGTTTGCTCTTTGACAGAGTTTTTATTCTTACTACATATAAGTTATACCCCAGGTTTCCCCAGGTATGGGCAATTAAAAGCATTTTGGATTAACTTATAATCGGGCATAATTTGTTCATAAGCATAATCTACATTCGTTGCTATGGTACGATAAGTTTGGCCCACAGCAAAGCAAATCTGAGATTAGCTATAGATAGTAGATATTAGAATATATTGATTTAACAATTCAGCACAGGGAGAACTCCCGCAGACTTTATGCTTTGACAGATGTTTATGCTTTGTGAGTGAACGTGCTATGATTGTTCTACTTGCATGTTCAAAACTTCTATATGCAAGCATTGTAGAATATATCAATAGCTCGACTTCAGTTCTAACTTGGCGTAAATAACACTTGTTTTTATGGATATAGCCAGCAAACGAGCTGAAGAGTAACCAGATAGTAATTGACTATCGTCGGCCGTGGACATCAGCGGCACCAAAGGCATCACTGATGCGTTGCTGATTAAAAGAGAAGAAAAAGAAAGAAAGACTTTAGAAGATAGGTAATAACACCACAATGATCAGGCAACAAAGATTTTAATATATAATAATAGACGACGTAAGACAAACTCCGCTTTACTATAATATCGCGTTTATAAACATTTATTATGTACATCTGAATATTTATGACCATTCCTTTCAGAGAAGTCATTCCTATGCCGTAGGTTGAATAAATACATCCTTTGGCTCTGTGAAAATTGTCGAACATTTTCCCTAGAATATTGTTCCAATGAAACGGGTGTTACTGACAGTGTGAGTAACGTGGGCCATCTAAATAATACGATATAGTATCAAGCAGAGAATAAATCTATCGCATAGTTCTGATTTTGCGTTTTTTGATATGTATTTTGCGTATTTGGATAGTGAAACGCTCATAGCCTAAGTAGTAGACGAAGCTAAGGAACAGCGGGCACGGTCAGTGGTTGGATAGGTGACAGCAAGTGAAAAAAATTTCGTTCGCAAGGCACTTAAAGCCCTGTTATTATTGTAAGATAACTTTAAACTATGTCAGAAGTCCTCGGGCTGAATGAAAATTTCCGATACTTGGATTGGCCACTAATCCCTCCACCAATCCGTTTTGAAGTAGTTCTCAAGAGGAGCTCCCATGCTCAGTATTGGGCCATTATCTGGTTGAATTATTGACGATTACATTTTTATGTTTTACGATCAGTAAAGTAATTGTAGGTATTACCGTACCGTAATAGTTTCAGAGGACTACTAATGACATTGAGATACATTCCCGCCCTCCGTTGGTGTTATGTCTTGTCAAAATACAAGATAACCGAAATTGTGCCACTTCGGGTATGATAAGATTGGGCGTCAAACTCGACCCTCGAGAGCTGTTACTCGGTTATAAAAGAAAGTCTTGCGTCATACTGCTATCATGTCCAATATAATCCTTAAAATAATGTTTGGGCGTAAAACAAAAATAAGAATTAAAGACTATGGTACGGATTGAGATGACGTTCTTATTTCATGTTCAATAACTAGCTGCAGAGGAGATTCTTTACAGCTTTTCTTCTCCTCCATGACAAAGCAAGCACTGTTCCGAAAAGCTGGTTAAATAAATGATGTGCATAAGTGTGATACCTACATGAATATAGATTAATTCATTTCATTAGCTTCTATCGACTTCGTCAAGTCCAGAGTGAATTGAAGTGTGTCATTAAAAAAAGGCGGCCAAGTGCGAGTGGGACTCGCGCATTGAAGGTTCCGTACTTTGTAGAACCGAACATTGCTCTAACAAAAAGATGAACCTGAATTCAGAAACAAACAACCTAACGTTCACATACATCGATGTAGGTCATGATCAATTTATCAAATACAAATAAGTATTTTTATTTGTGATGTAAGTACAAATATATGTAATATGTACTATTATTTCTTCTGTGATCTAATAACAAATTTACGTTATTCGGATTTTTCCCTTTATTTGTGCATTTAATTATTACCTAATACATTTTAATTATTCTAGGTCAATGGACAAGAAGTACCTTATATGTTTGGATTTCCTTGCGAGTGCCACAATATTTATTTTTTCCACAGCACTAAGGAATTGCAGACCTGAGTGTTCGATATTAATTTTAAATTATGTATACCTCCACGTGTTCCTGTGAACAGAGTTCTTGATAGACAGGTAAATGGTCAGCTCGTTTGCCGGCTATTTCCATTAAAAAAATCACTTTTGTTAATTTAGTGTGCTTATCCTAGACTACATCTACTTACATAACTACTTGCTATAAGGAGGAATTGTTGTCAAACTTAACAGAAGTAAAACAATTGGGGGTTTATTTAATATTTTATTGTTAAAAATTTACATGATTATTATTATTATTTATGGGCACAACCTTTTTTCTTTGATTTCCAAAGTCAGCATTTTTATTGAAAAACTTTAATGTTCTATTTTGTTCAATGTATTTATAACATATATTACTTAGAAAAAGTTTTTTTTGGTTTTAGATGCCAACTTCAGAGAAGAAATGAATTACGGGGTCACGTTTATTTTTTATTTAGCTTATTGCAACTGTACTGGAACGTGGAAGGCCCTGGGTTTTCAATAGCAGTGTTTAAATAGTCTGGAGCAATATCTATCGTAGGAGGTCTGTCAGTGAAAGCGCCCATTTCAGCTTGGTAAATAATATTTTGTATATGATGCTGAACTGTTGATATTGTAATTGGGTCCATCCTTCGAATTTTACTTGCAATGAATTCTCCGAAAATGGAAGCATCGTCTCGTGTTAACGCTTGAGATGTTTTTAAAAGTTTTAAAACTTCGGCAATATTATTGTCAGTGTCTCCATCTTCAGAATTGCATCTTCTTTTTCGGAAATTGGCTGTTGTCTTGATTGGCTGGATTTCTTTTTTGATTTTGTTCTGCGAATTCTTAACCTGTAATAAATCAAATCAAAAAAGTAAAAACAAATCTATGAAAGTGATTAAGTTTGAAACAGTAAATGAAAAACAAGCAAATTAGATTTTTGAATAAAATCAATTATGTACGTATACAAGCTGCTATAATTTGGACTTATTGTCGTTTGTCGGAATTTAAAACAAATCTGTCCTGGTTTACTCGTATAATATTCCCATCAAAATCCGTGGTTGCGTACGATCAACTGCCACGTAGCAGTATAAACTATAAACTCAAAACCTTATCCGTGTGAGGCCGCGCGAAAATTTACTAAATAATAATGTTTAATTTATTTATTTATTAGTGAAACGATTGAAAAAATACAAACATTTAATTTAAGCCTATTTTTTATAGGATTTATTACGTTAATAAATATCCCTAATAACAGTTCTTCTTAAAAAAAATAACGCCACATGTAGGTACACACTAGGATTATGTGTCGTGGGTGCCATGGACAACAAACAAAGACTAGACAAGAATGCACACAGACTGAGAACAGAAATTAATAACAGAGAATCGAACCCAGGGCCCTTAGCAGCGCGCAGCACGACTGCGCGGCGGCGCGGCGGCGGACGAAATAGTGTGAAATTAAATGTGAATTTTTATATGTAGTTTATAAAAAAACATTCACGCGTCGGTCTCGCTTCGCGTGGCATGGCAGTCGCTGTTTGACGTTGAGCAACAAAGCCATCAAATACAACTATCTCGCTCACACGTCGCGCGTCACCTCGCAGACGTTTGCATTTCGCCTCTGATTGTGAACTTGTGGGCCTCTGGGCTGCCGGCCGTGGCAGTCTATCCGTTCTCCCTGGTATTGTTCATATTTTGGTTTGATAAATCAAAATGACTAGATTTAAACATTTCAAACGATACTAAACGTTATAAAATAAAAACGCATCGCTACGTATTCTGCTCGCTGACTATTTGACAAGGACTTGTACAATTTTTGAGATTGATTTAGTATATTAGACGCATCTGCTTCAAGCTAATTTTTATCGAACGGTCATCGTGACGTCGTCGCTCGCCTGTCACATGCACGAGGGTACGCAGAGTCATATTTTTATCTCTTTTTCGCGCATTAAAGAGATCGTGCTGTCCTACTTGCACTTCTTAACCATTTATTAGTGTGCCGTTATAATGTAATCTTTTTAGAATAGTGTGCGTTGCGTCATACAAACACGCCGGTTGCTTTGTTAAATAATCTTTGTACGTTTTTTCGTTAGTGTATTAATGCTACAAATACATTTATCAAAATATATTATAGTATAGTAGACACTTAGTTCGTGTCTATGTGATGTAGATATTTAGCTTAAGCCATAACAATTTATTATCATCTAATTTCGACGGCAAAAAGGAAGTCTTAAAAAAATTTAAAGCTATTAAATTGTAATAAAGTTTAAAATACTTACAGGTGTATTTTCGTTATTTTTTGTTTCTGCTAATCTGTTTTTATCTCTCAAAAAATCCAAGGCCTTGTAAGCGAACCACTTCGGTTCTGCTTCTTCTGGGTCTACGCCTGCATTTCGTGCCTCTTCTGCCTTCTTTTTTTCTCGGAAATAGTGAGAAGTTAAATTTTTTAATTTCCTCTCAATTTCAATTTTCTCGGTATTAAATATTTCCGCTATTATACCCAGCGCGTCTTGTCGTTTACTTCTGTTCTTGTAGTCTGGATTACTAGGGTTCCACAAAACCTCATTTTGGTAAAAATGTTCAATTAGCAGTAGGGATGTTTCTTCATCCCAATGAAATGACATCTTAATGAGTTCTTTTTTGAGTTTTTACACAACACTATCGCGTGAATGCCGGGAACGTACTGTCGTTACGTCCCGCGACCCTTGCGGCCTAGCCGGCGGGCTTACCGGCGGCATTTTGTTGCGGCAAACTCGCCTTTATAGCCCTTTGAGAGGCCGGCGAGGCGCGGCGCGGCGGGTCGTCCAACGCGGCGGCGCGGGGCGGCGGCAGGCCCGGCGGCATTTTATATAGTAGCCGTAATATATTTCAATTGTA
This sequence comes from Thymelicus lineola, assembly GCA_963932265.1. NCBI lineage: Eukaryota > Metazoa > Arthropoda > Insecta > Lepidoptera > Hesperiidae > Thymelicus > Thymelicus lineola. The sequence continues at coordinate 5,064,316 of OZ010691.1, forward strand.
TTCATTTATTAGGTCTGCCAGTGGTTACAAGTACAACACTTAACAATCTTAACATACAAATCAAACTTATAACTAGTCTTAATTATAAATTAGGTGTTTATACTTGATAAACACAGCATGTACGAACGGATTTGTTTAACTACGAATTTTAATTAAAATTTTAGATTTAAAACCCGTGCTCAGGCTTTGCTCAGACTTAGAATGATCCGAACAAAAATAATGGTCCTAAACCAACCTTAACGGTAGCCGTTTTACATGATTTTTACAAGCTTTTTATTTACGAGTATTAACTTGCAATGTAGGTATATGTACAATGATGTTTAAAAAAATATAGATACGTCATGCCCTTACAAATCAAACCAAAAAATCTGTTCCGAAAAGAGCTACAACACACACACGTTTATCTTTTGTTTCACTACACCAAGCACATTACAATAATACACGAAGGCATTTTAACGTTGTATGTCAAATCTCAAGCACTTCTGACAACAACAAAACTGCCTATCGTCTTGTATTGACAGAGCGACTATGAGCAAACAGAGGTCAATTGACCTCTCTTTCGATCTTCATCTTCGGCGCGCTAATAACATGTCTAAGTATGTATGTTTGTCCGGGTGGAATCTTGCAACTGTATTTTCAATCTGTTATCTTTAACTGATTGAGCTGAAATTTGGTATACATGCTTATTTTGGATGACAATGCATGCTTAGCTATGTGACGTCATTGTCATTCTAATTCCAGTACGGTGGATCATCCAGGATGGCGGACTATTTATTTTTTCTGCACTACCATAGTATGGGTATCAAATGGCTAAGGAGAACACGAAAACTCATACAATGTCACATTAAAGCTTATTTTAAAAAGTTTTGTTATTTATTTATTAAATTTCTCATTATTAAATATCCCAAAAAAAACTATTGTCTTAATAGTTAATATTAAACCAATCTTAACGTTAGCCGTTTTATATGACTTTAATTTTTTTCTTATTAACAATGTGTTAGTCATCTAGTAAAGACTGTAGTCTGAGCAAAATTAAAGTCTATGCAGGCTTTCTAAATCTCAACCTAAGCTAGGTAGGTATGTGTGTATGAACTAGGTCCTTCGAGCACAATCGACGTAACACTACTATACAGATACCACCAATGATATTATAATACCACCACTATCAGATGAACTAAGGCTAGGAATTAATATAAAGGCTCAGGTTATTGAAGTGTATATCTAAATTGGGATAAACTTCCTTTTAGCCCATACCAAAATTGATCTGAATTTTGGTATTAAGTACTATGTATTTCGATATTCGCGATTCATGGTGACCTTGTTTGTGATGTTCGTTTTCAGCGCATCGAAATACAATACTTAGGTATACGAAAATTCAAATCAATCGAAGGTATGGGCTTAAAGGAAGTTCATCCCTAAATTGTTTAGAAGCACTTACCAACATCCTCGTGTTCAAGATCGGACACATCATGAGCGACTTCATCCTCTTCTGGTGCACTCTCGTATCTCTCCTTCAAAACTGTCCTCGGTACTGCAAAGAAAAATGCACCTTAGCCTCCAACGTCAAAACTCATATTCTCTCTAACCATCAACTCAAGTGCTACTTGATGCCTTATTACGCTGGTCGTAAAAGGCATGTTAATTTTAGAATTTTGGAGCGATTCGACGTTTTGAGTGCTCTTTACGGAAGAACCGCTAGTTGTTTTTATTTCTAAATAAGCTTCAATTCGAGGGCGGACGTGACTGATTCGTGTTTATACTTACTCTACAAAAGTAATGCTACATAATTTTGTTTAGACAGCGTCCATCAGCTATTGCTATAATAATTACAAAATTAAACAACATAAATAATGAGTAATGTAAATTAGGCAAGAACATTAAGAATTCTGTTTAATTTTATCTGTAACTTCTGTAAGTGCTTTAAAGTTGTTTATTATTACGAGTACGTTAATATTTACATAGAGGTAGGGCGATGTTAGCTTTGAATGCAAATAAACGCCAAGTCGCCAATAAACTTACACTTCATATATCTATTATTAGGATTATATCGTTCATTTTATCGTTTTAAGACAGATTATTCTATCGAAAGTTACCTTCAATAACAGGTACAGTTATCAAGTTTAACATTTCAGCAGTTTTGAAAAAAATGATGACGCAAAATAATTGTCGTTCAAAACTATTGACTTTTATTCATATTTCATTGATACTTGACATCCCAACATTAGCTAAGTTGAGAACTCCTCTCACACAGTGTTCCAGACGAGTGAAATACGCTCTCTCGATTTGATCCCGTGATTTGATCCGATAATGCAATTGCAAACCCGCCAAGTGCGTGTTAGCCCACGTGCAATGTAGGAATTGTAGGGTTCCGTATTTCTAACTATTGACTATTCTGGCCGTGATAGTTTTTCTTATTTTATCATTATATGCAGTCCCGGATTTGTCAATAGGCCGTATAGGCCGCGGCCTAGGGGCGGCAGCGTCCTAGGGGCAGCAGATTTCAGAAGATGATATTATAGATGATTTTGCTATTAAAAAGTGCCGTAAAAACTTGTAATTCTTGTTTTTTTACGCAATTTTTTAAGTGACTAATTCAGTGCATTCCTTACTATGAATGGAAAATTATTATTTTAGAAAGATACATGGGGCGGCAGACATAAATTGGCCTACACTGATAAAAAAATGTCTAAAACTGATCATATGTATACTACCGTCGTGAATGATTTCACGTCGTGTCCAACACCTATCATTAAGTGGGGCAACTTACTTATAACCGAAATTTAAAGCCGAATATACATCCAATAACAAATTCATCCCCAATTAACTGTGTTTACCAACTTTACCCTGAAATTTAATTTTATTCTAAATTTAATTTTATCCTAACACTTTGTTAACGTACCTAACAAATTTTGTTTATCCATGCCTTTCATAGCTTATCATTTCTCATAGCTTTCTATCACTACGGATCTCTACGCTAGGCTATGAACGGACGGAGGGACATGATGAAACATATAAGGGTACTGATTTGGGCACGTAAGCCTAAGTAGAGATAGTTTAAATAATGTTGTTTACTCCAATGGCCAGTAACCTTGTCTGATGAACGGTCTTAGGTTTGATACCCGGTCAAGATATTAATGTAATAGAGAAATTTTAATTTTGTACTAAGGATATGAATAGTTCTGCTTTGGACGTATCTTAGCAATAATAAAATATCTACAGACTAGACAGAACCAAACATCGAAATGATTTCGTTTTAAACTAAAAATATTATAAAAATCCTTTTTAAAATGAAATAACATTACCAGACCAGGAAATCGAGGAAACCAATCCTCATAACCGAGAATTGTTGCCACAAACCGTCTCTTCATGCTCTAGCTGAGTTTGTTATTTATAAAATGAACTTGTTCAACCTAGTTGAGACTCTCAACTTGAGACGCGACTGGATATTTATAGACCGTTACGTATTTGTGTTGCAGAAATCAATTTCATCACCATTTTTACTCACACTGCTGATTTGCTTCGATAGGAAGAGACATTGACGTAATCGAAGTAAAAACTTCTTTGGGCTCGTTGAGGCATTATTGAGGTGGGATAAAACCAATCAGCTTTCGACATTGTCAGATCGACACCTACCTGTGGTGCCATCTCTGAGAGAGGTTGTAACGAGGTGTAATACCTCGTTCAATATTCCTTCGCTGGCAGATGCATTTTTCTTTTAAATTTTTTAAATCGTGAAATTTGGTATTTTTACAAAAAATACCAAACACCTCGTATTACACCTCGTTACAAAGTACAGAACTATAGTTATTTAATTTACAGCTCTTATTAATATCAAGATTGTAGTTTACATAGCTTTACGAGGCATTGGCAGCCATTCTCTAAAAATGTGTTAATTGTATTAAATTCATTATATTTCCTGCACAATAAAACATTTCCTGACGATTCAAAAAATACACACAATTTTTTAACAGTCGACACTCCCGGGGTGGTGCCTTTTCGTTTTTTCTATTGTAATTAGTCGACAAACAAGGATTCGAGCCACATGATGGCAATTGGTCCTCGTCAGCCATGGACATTTATGTAATACCTTACGCATCACCAATGCGTTTCAAGACAAGAACGAAGAAAGAAAGAAAGAATTGGCTCCCAAAGCCCCAACCGGAACACGACTAGTCGTTTGATAAAAAGACTGATAATGCTAGATAAACTGTATAAAAAGAACCTTAAAAAAAGTTTTAAGTATGCAAGTTTCTCAGGATTAATAATTTATATGATGGCGTACACTAAATATTGTATAGTACGATTTTTGTATTATTTTATCCACCAAAACTCGCCTCGATTGGATTCTTGAAATTGGGTCGAATATGGGGAATGAAATACAAAAATGTCACCTTAAAAGTTATCGGACAAAGGTGCTGCCAAAATTGATTTGGGTTCTATAGCATCAACAGAAATAATGAAATCCTAAAGAAACATGATATTGGTATAGGTACATATATGTATTACATATATTAGAATATCATTGGTAGGTACCCTCGATGTAAATTATATGGCACTGAGGTACAGCATAATTACATAATTATAGTTAGTTTTTTTAAAACGAGACTAATAATTTGGTTAACAATCTTGGCATTTAAATGTAAACATAAATTAGTTTTGGAATTCAATTATTATTGCGTCATAAAATTATTTTCGCTTTTTGTTAGCTTTATTTTTAAATTAACTAATTACGATGAAACATATTGTAAGACTTTATCAATTAAGATTCGTTTAAAAAATTTACTGTACATCTTAATATACTTAAGACAAAGATAAAGCATTAACAAATTAACTTTGATACAATAACTTCAAAGTAAACATGATATTAAGAAATAATTACTTACGTTTTTAAACAAATTATTTGAATAAAAATGAATATTTTACTTAGCAATGGAAAAACAGAAAAGCCCGTAGAACAGTTTAATAAAAAGTCAAGTTTTGTTTAGGTTGGCTAGTCAAACGTTTGAGTATATTCGTTTAGAATTGCTTTATTTTCGGTTAGTAAATAAACTGAATACGAAGTTTATTGAAAGCATTCAAATAAATTGCTGCAAATGGTACTGATAATAGCAGTCATTCAATATGTGTGTGTATAGTGCATTATACGCCTGCTATAATACTATCTGCATTTGTTTTTACGCTTGTTTGTATGTTATTTTATATTTCCCCCTTTTCTTGCTCTCTCTCTCTTTCTATTCCTCTCTCGCTCCACTTTTTATCTTTCTTTCTATGTGTGTGAATTTATTAGAGATTGGAGACACTGAACTTTTTGCCTATCTCCATACCTAATCCTAACCCTAAACCTAATCTAATCTAAGCAAGTGTTACGTGCTGTACACGTGCGTCTGGCTGGCCTACAATCTAAGTGATAATAATATATGTATTAAAAATAAAACAGTGCATTGTGAACCGCCTTGCGCTTGACTAATTACCTACGCATATATCTAACAATGTGCTTGCAAAAATCAAAACCAGGCCCCGTCGTTTTCACGTCAAACCAGAAAAACGGAATTACTATACTGATAATTTAAATTTATAAATTACTAGGAAATCGCCCTCACTTCGCTTCGGGAAAAATAGTAAAAAAAAATTTATATAGCCTATGTCACCCGGGGATAGTCAGTGGCGTGCGTTTCATAAAGACAGAAAGACACTGCCTACCCTAGTTCTGATAATAGATCTATTATTTTATCAATAAACAAAACAACATAAAAATCTTAAATCATAAATCAGCTCCACCTATCGAGTGCCGGTGTTATCATTAAGATCGATACATTTAAAGGGTCGTTCAAGTAATTTCGCATCATCGATTCGCGCTGCACTAGCGCTGCCTCGCCTTTGCCACGGCAAAGACACAAACTATTCGTCTCTAAATGTTTTGTATGTGTGCTCCGTGGTAAGTCGTGGTCATGCGTATTTTTATGTGTGTGCGTTCCTATAGCTACGTGGGCTTTGCTGACACACAATGACAAAAATCACGCACACAACTGCATGAAAAGCCAGTGTCTTTTTCTAGTTATTCTTTAAAGCTAACACGAAAAATTACGATCCGTACCGAACATTTCCGACGAAAGTTTGCTATGCAATGCAAATATTTTAAGAAGTCACATTGTTTCATTGAATTTTATATATTTAGATGGCCATCATTTTTTTTTCGTATTAAATTTCCCTTTTTACTACGTAATTTCAATAGTCAATATTATTAGTACTTAGCCATATTGTTTGATGTGTGTTGTGTTTGTGAGTTACGCTATCAGATATTTAGGATTTTAACATTGTTATTAGAGTGAAAAATGGATAATATTGTCTGTGAAAGTTGTTGAGATGGTGTGTGTATTGAGAAAATAAAATATGATGCGTTTTCAAAACTATCTTTCAGTGAAAAAAAAAACAAGTTATCGAGATAGGTCGTCCAACACCAGATTTGCAATTAATACAAAATATAGGTAAAGTCAATCGTAAATTCAATACAAAACAAATCATATCAATCATTCAATCGTTCAATTCATATCATTGGCTGACAGGTTGCATACACAGTAATCGGTTATTTTGTTTCGTTTGTCTACTATTTTCAAATAATAAAACGGTCTGGAACGACATCGGTTACGCTGATATTCATAATTTTCCTACCGCCGCGAGAAAACATAAACAATCTGAAAAACACTTAGAATCTTCCCCTAAATATCACACCTTTAGAAAAAATCGTATAGAGACGCGTTTAACCAAAACCAACGTGTAGTATTTTTGGTGAGTAAAATTTTCTGCCTACCCTGTCTTAAAACTGTGTGCACGCCACTGGGGATAGTGTAGCTTCCCAACAGTGAAAGAATTTTTCAAATCGGTTCGGTAGTTTCGAAGCCTATTCAATGCAAACAATCAAATCTGTCCTCTTTATAATATTAGTATTGATTATATAATTGAGTCTTGTCCGTAGAAACACAAACAATAAATTCATGTTTGTAAACCATCTATTTGTATATTATGTAAATGTATTGTAAAGAACAACGAGTACCTATATAATAATGTTTTCTATAATAACGTTTTTCGCAAACTCCATTCTTTCTGAAATATGTATATCTTGAATACATCTTGAATTCAGAATAGACGCCAGACAGACGCAAAATGATAGTCTTCTAAGCTACTGGAGGTAGATGGACATGCAAATTATGATCGATAAGCTGGTCCAAGAGATGAATACGTTTAAAATACAGAGTATAAATACGAATACTCGAAAAATACAGAAATTCGCTTGAAGGAATAAAGGATTTAATAATAAAATATTCTGCTTATTTAAGCATATGTAAACTTAATTATACCTTTCTCTAAATTTTACATTATTGCTTATTCTGATGACATTTTTTTTGTTAAAACACAATGATATTTAAAAACATAGATACGCCATGCCCTTACAAATCAACCAAAAAATCTGTTCTGAAAAGAGCAACAACACACACGCGTTTATCTTTTGTTTCACTGCACCAATCACACTACAAGAATACACGAAGGCATTAATTATAACGCTGTATGTCAAATCTCAAGTACTTCTACAACAACAAAAGCGTGCCTATCGTCTTGTATTGACGCACATTCGGTCCATTGATAAAGTAGATTTTCTACTTTTCCCATACAACAATTTGAAGATAATGTAAAGATGGCGCATCAAAGTCAACGTCAACACAAAAATACTGATCTGTCATTCTCATCAGAAAATTTTTAGCGTAATGGAACACGGCGGGTATCCACTATTAATAAAGTACTTCACAACTCTTTAAAATTTAAATATCTGTTAACTGCTTCGTCGTAAAAGTACTCCAACGTTGCTATAAAATTAATGATTATTTTACGCTATTCTATAATACTTAGCATTAATTATTTCCCACAAGTTATTAATGAGACTAAAAAAGTTAGAGCATAATTACTTAAAGCAAATGAACCTAAATTCATTATAGCTTTTAATTATGAAAATTAGTTTCGTCTAGTTTTAACCATAAAGTACTTCAACAGTACCAACTATCGTTATGAAAAGTACTTTACCAACACAACTAAATTTGTTATTAATAATGCTATAATAAAACTAAGTTTTAAATATTAGTTTTCACACAAGTTTTCTCCTCACGACAATGAAAAAATATGACCGTAATAATAATAATTTATAGCACATAAGCTAAATTCATTAAATAATAGTATATAAAAACTAGTTTTGACTGGTTCACTTCGAATATTTATGTATTTCATAAAGTACCTATTTTAGCAGAATACGACTTACTCCACAGAGTAAAAATAATAATGCTAACGCTAAACTCGTAATGAAAACAGTTTACGATATTCGATAATTATAACAAGACGATAGTCTGTGACAGAATATTAAAAATAAATGAGATATCAACTTAATCAATAAAACATTTTATTCGCCACTAATGTACGAAAAGACCTTCTGGAATTTTATATCTTTAGCTGAAGCCCATAATAAGGCAGTCTATACACACGCCTACATTAAACTTAACCTTTTCTTCTACAGTCAAGTGGTCAAGATAGTTTCAAACAGTCTCTTAGCTTAACTTAACTTTAGCTCTTAGCTTAAGACTTATGTCGGTGTCGATCCTAAGTGATCGATAGAGTAAAAAGACGGGTGCAGTTGGAAGTCGGATGGATGCAAAAAATTCTTGAGCGGTTAAGCGGGTAAGAGAACAGTCATTAAGCCATTTTGGAGGCTTTTGGGAAGCATGAAAACTTCATACCTACAAGGGTTAAAGACTACACTTACGTGGCTGGCTACTAACCCCTGCACTGCTCTAAGCGTACTCTATGCCCCCTTAAGAGGAGAGACTCTTGCTGTACCTAGTGGGATTTTAAAGTGTTGAATGAAACCAATAAAGAGTAGGTATCTCATAGTTAAGTTTAATAGAAGCGTTCATAGCCCAGCGACTTGCGTCGATCCTAACTGCTCGACAAAGTTAAGCAACAGCGGGCGCGGTCGGTAGTTGGATGGGTGACCGCTAGGGGCAAAAAATTCTTGAGCGTTCCGTGCTTCGAAGGGCACGTAAAGCCGTTGGTCCCGGTTGGTATCATAAAGATAACAGTCGTTACGCCATGTCGGAGGCCCTCAGACGGTTTGAAAAACTTCCGATATTCGGGTTATCCACTAATCCCTCCACCAATCCGCACTGGAGCAGCGTGGTGGAGTATGCTCTAGGCCTCCTCAAGAGAAGAGACCCGTGCCCAGTAGTGGACCATTAATGGGTTGAAGTCATTACATAGTTTGCAGAACATAAATACATGAAAGCTTTCATCTAATCGTACAGCTGACATGACATAATTTTGTGTATTTGGCCTGTGTCTCGTAATAATACCAAATGTTTGAGCATCACATCCATAAACATAGAACGGAGTGTATTGCGCTCTGAAACGACCATCTGTAAAACAATACGAGAAACCTACTCGCATTAACACAAAGGAGGCGTTGTTCGGCGTATCGGTCAGACCCGTTTTATGATCGTCTTGATTCATTACTTTGTTTTAATAAACGTTATTTTCATTTATATCTTCTTTTGCTTTATGTTGCTCATCCCTCGTCTTATAGCTGTCAGCATTTTCTTCTAATATAATAGTTGATCTAAAATCTAAATTGTTATTTTTATGATGTATTATTTAAGTGCCTTATGACATCCGATCATAGCGTGCGTATCGTGACTGGCGATGAAAAGTGGATACATTATGATAACCCTATGAAATTTGTGAGGTAAGCCCGGCCATGCCTCTACACCGTGCGCAAAGCCAAATATTCATTGTTTTAAGCTTCTCTTCTGTATTAGTTCCTTAAACCAAATGAGACTATCACGGGAGATCGCTATCGACTACAATTGATGCGTTTAAGCCGAGCCCTGAAAGAAAAACGGCCACTTTACAAACAGAGACACGAGAAAGTGATTTTGTTGCACGACAACGCTCGGTCACATGTTACGATACCAGTGAAAACTTATCTGGAAACACTTCGATGGGAAGTCTTACCACATTCACCATATTTACCGGATATAGCCCCTTCCGCCTACCACCTATTCCGTTCAATGGCACATGGTCTATCTGAGCAGCACTTCCAATCGTATGAAGATACCAAAAAATGGATTGATTCATGGATAGCCTCAAAAGAAGTTTCGTTTTTCCGACGCGGGATGCATTTGCTGCCAAAAAGATGGGAAAAGGTGGTGTCTAGTGACAAGCAATAAGTACTTTGACTGAAGTATGTTTTAATAATTACTGCGGATAAAACGTTTATTTTCCAAAAAAAAAACAAAAAGATCTTATTCCAGGACATAATATATGTGGTAGATATGAGAAGAAGGTCATAAAGTATTTATTTATTTATTTTATATTGCATACCACTAGGTGATTAGGGTGTCTCTATTCCCAAAGTTTTTGGCAGAAAAACGTTTGCCGAGTCAGCTAGTAATAGCATAGATATTGCCAGATTCTTCTGTTGTCATCACAAATTCATAACAAGATTAGCGGTAAGTTTTAATTTACAAAATACAATCAAAGCAAATAACAATCCCATCAAGAGACATTCATGTACATAAGAGACATTCTTATTAAATACTTGGCTTCAACCCATTACCGGCCCATTTCAGACCACGAGTCTCTTCTCTTGAGGAGGCCTAAGGGTCCATCACGCTGCTCCAGTGCGGATTGGTGAAGGGGTTTGTGGCCAACCCAAGTGTCGGAAGTTTTAATGCTGCCCGAAGGCTCCCAAAATGGCTATCTTACGATATCCGACCGCCTACTCGGCCGATCACTTAAGGCTGACACACGGCGCTGGGCTGAGCGCTTCAACATAACCTACACAGGCATAATGTTATCGTGAAAATATCCTCTTTGATTCCATATAAAGAGCAATACATTTTCCTTAAATGGCAACAATTTATTTCGAACGGTACAAATAGAATAAATGGCCGAAGTTATGACTGAACATTAAAATCAGTTAATGGCAGGAATAAATCAAGCACGCAAAAAAACTTTATGGTAATGAAAATATCAACCCGGAATGTGTATACAGTGTGTCCAGCGACCAACTAACGATAATTTAAGGGCATGAAATAGGTATATTTTATCGACAAAAATACACTCAAACACTACAAACAAATATACAGTATACACTCGAGAATAAGTAAATAAAAGTGCGAGGAAAATGTGGCTTAAATAAAAAAAAAACTAAATAATACAAAAACAGAAATGAACACTGACAAAAATTTGACTGATCGACTGCAAATTTTTCCAATAGGAAACGAAATGAAAACTGGCACGCGGCTGCCGACTTGTGCGAAAACAAAAGACAATAGATTGCGTGGGATTAGTAGGAATAAAATTGTGACGAAATATATTAAGGTTCTTTTATCTTTGGAAAATGTTTTGGAATATTTTCATAAACATTCGTCGAATATTTTTTCTACTTTTTTATTTTAGTCGTCGGGCTTAAGTTAAGTTAACCTGTACCCATTGTGTGACTTATAAATGACTAGGAAATCGCCCTCGCTTCGCTTCGGGAAAAACAGTAAAAAAAAATATTATTTTTATTAGCCTATGTCACCCGGGGATAGTGTAGCTTCCCAACAGTGAAAGAATTTTTCAAATCGGTTCGGTAGTTTTGGAGCTTATTCAAAGCAAACAAACAATCAAATCTTTCCTCTTTATAATATTAGTATAGACTGTATAGATGATTAAAGGACGCCCCTTGACTAGGTGGGTTGACAAATTGAAGAAAACCTCGAGGCCCACCGTATTCAAAACTCAAAAGTATCAGGTTGGGTTGACGCAAGTTAGAAAGTCTATGTCCGTGAGCTTATAAATCCCAATGGATGGATAGATTAATATTTGAATCTCATCAAATACTAACATAAGTAAAACATGTTATTATTGTATGTTTATTATTATGTGTTCTGTGGTAAAAGTGTAAATGATTTTAAGAACAATGCCAGCAAAACTAAAACAAAGAATACATCTAGAGCATGTCGTCAACAACAACAACAACAATATCTTTTGATATGTATAACAATCACAATGGAACATGAATAATGTTTTTTATACCTGCACTTAGTTTAATCCATACCATTCCGTACGATACATGACTATTACTCCGACCTACATTGTATTTAGCGGGCTTTATATTCTAAATATGTATATGAATTCGACCTCATTTCAGATTAGTAATGAGAGAAGCGCCTATAGCCTGACGGAATGTGTAAATTTTCTTGAGAAGTTTGTGCGTGGTGAGTGGTTGGATATTGACACCGGGTAGTTATGAAGTAAAATGGCACCGCGCAAAACTTTATAACCCATTATTATCATAGATGTCCTTATTTTACAGTAACCTCGAAAATATGCTTTGATTTAAATAAATCAACAATTACATTTCCTGCATTAGGATTCCCTATATCACATAATTATGTATTTTAATAAACATATCTTTTATGCCACTATGTAATAACCAACATTAAAATAAAGATTATGAAATACACTTTTTAGGCATAACATAGTTTTATGAAAGCACCAATTATGAAATTAATATCATTTATTCTTCTTTTACGTAAATAGTAAGTTAATGTATCTATACATAGTATAAAACAAAACCGTTTCCTGCCGATTCAGCGCAAATAATGCGGTTTCGTCAATAGATAGTGGTTCAAAAAAAGGTTTAAACATATCGCACCTTCGGTGCAACAAAGGCACAACAGCTTTTTTTGTAATTTTAAAGGAGAGGACTTTAAGATTCTTTCACATTCGCATTTATTTCCATATTACTGGATTACCACTGTAATAGGTTAAAAATATACATACTATTAATTGTTTATAGTTTTTGCTATAGTTTCACGTAAAATGCTTGTTTTATAGACAGTTTGGCATACTTACTCAATTTTAGAGTTTTGGCTATTTGTGACTTTGTTGCACCGAAGGTGCGATATAGTCTAATATTGTTTTGTATAATAGTGAAATTACACATACACATACATAGGTATTACATTTTTTCACTTGTCCAACTCCGACCGTTTAACCGGCAGACCCCCACCCCCCCCCCCCCCCCCTCCCCCGCCCTGCCGCAAAATTACCACTTTAAAGCCAAATATTTCGCAAACGGACCTCTTATACCAAAAATGGTCTTGCAAGACCCTTTACTAATATTTTTGAAAGAACTTTTCAACGATACTCCACACTATATGCGACGAATAAAAAATTCATGCTCACGTTATATAGAATAGGTAACTATATCCATGTGAAATTATAACTTTCTAGCACTAAAGGCCTCATCACTTCGGACGGATGGAATGACAGACGGACAGACATAACGAAACTATAAGGGTTTTCATTTTACTTAGGGACCCTAAAAACCACTGTTTCTAAGGTTGGCTGTTACTCATCAATAAATCTAATATGTAGCAACCATACAGCCATGTTTCAGATGATTTGCTTACGAGGAGAGATAATGGAAATGTCTTGAAGTAGGTCACTAAGATACTGAAGATATTAAAATCTGATTTTTCATCTTAACTCATAACAGTCATAACATAACATAACATTAAGGCTAATTGTTCAAACTTAATTTAAATTTTAAAAGCGTCATATAAGAACATCCACATCTAAAATGATTCTCCTTCCGTTTATTATACCACGGCAACGGTCGGTAACAAATACATTAACCGGGTCTTATTTCATCAAACGAGAGATCAGCATGTATAAACAAGTACACATAAGGATTACGACTAGGGCCCTCGTAAAATATGGAACTAATTTAATTTTAAGACCTCTCGATAAAATCATGATGTAAAAATATTTCCAATACATTTTTCCTGAAATCTACCTACGCTCTCAACGCCTCATATAACACTGGGTTAATGGTTTTCATAGCGGTAGAACAAGCCGACTCAAGGGCCCTTAAAGAGTGATTGACGGTCGGGTCATTGTTATGCAAAACCCTTCAGAATATGACTCGGGACAAACCCTTGTACTAATGGCAAAATCCACTTTCTGCGTATCCTTGTCTGCAAATTTGTTAATTAATAACAGATTGTGGCTAGATGCCTTAAGTTAAAATAAAAATAGTATATAGAATCACTTATTTTCAAGCCAACCTATATTTTTCATCGTGAAGAAGCATAATTTTCTCATTCAATATACCACTCAAACCACTTCCACTCCCCGTGAACCAGGCTACAAGAGTCTATTCTTTTAAGGGTTTAGTCAGCAGCGCTGTTTATGGCGTACTCCCGTCTCGACTTTATTGCTTAGACTACAGTACTATTTCTGATGCAGTTTTATAAATGTTGTTATGTTTTATATTTAAAAATAAACAGCAATTTTATACGCTAATTTAATAAGTGAACAGAAGAAATTAAGCTTATTTAGTACAGCTATAGAAATATTTTCAAGTAGTTCAACCTGTTCAGCTATAACAGTTATCTTTTGATTGAAAGATGAGAGTAGAATGAAATCGTAAAACCTTTGTTTGTCCAATGAACAGTATTTCCTTTTCTATATTTTTTTTATTTGAAATCTAAAAGGTCAACAAATTAAAATACTTATACCGCACACACGTGCGTGCGGCTTCTCTAATAGCAAGCATGTAGATTCAATAAACACATGCATGTATACATCCATTCGTAAATAACAAACATTTTTTTATACCGTATAATGTTCTCTGCTTCTGCTTCGTCTAATTGTCTATGTTTTTTTTTGATTGGCCTGTCTAAAATACTTTACTCATGGAGGATAGATGTAAAAGAAAACTGACTCTTAAGAGGGGAAGTTGAAAAAGTGTCCCGCTAAAAGCAGTAAATGGCACTAACGTAGGCAAAGGGTATGGTATGAATGCAGCAGTTGTTGACGGATTAAAGTTAGACAGTCACAGTCCTGTGTACCCCACATCAACTGTTTACGTAGGTAGTTCATTTACCCTATTGCAACCCTTGCGCCACTATATTAACGCATTTTGAGGGACCACTTTTCACAACGACTTCGAAATGACTCTCATTTGTCGTTTATCTCTATACTCAATGATGTGCATGATGTACTCAATGTGTGAATTATGTACTATTATGTCTTCTGTGTTACTACTACATTCAGCATTATCATGTTTACTTACCACAGGTATAAACAACTTTGAGGTAAGTCCGACTGCCGGTCCTACAAGGTTTTCCAAACATTTTGCTGTCTGCTGACAACACGCATCGTCGCTTCCCGTGACACTCCCTCATAGCCGTCTCCGTCGCATACGGTTCTAAGCACGCTGTCAGGGGAAAAGAAATGATTGATGAGTTTAAACGTTCGTTTAATGATAAAAGTTTGTGAGGAGGCAAGGTTAATAAATTTAATGAGGAAGTTCGAACCTATGGGGCTAAGGATGAAAAGCTAAATTTTTAAATCTTTTTTAATTAATTTACTTTTGAAGTAAAACTTTTTTGCTACCACATGCAATACTTTTTTGGTATACCTATCACTTTTAAAATTTTGGCAAGTTATTTATAATTAAGTACTTAACTCATGAGATTTTTAGATCATTTCAGATATAACTTAAATGACTGGAATACTTAACAACAAATTATATTAATTACACGATTGTATTCATATTATCATTAATAAGATAAAAGCTCTGAAAACCGATATCCCTGAGAGATATTATCATAATGTTAAATTACAAAGCGAAAAATATGGAAACGTGATTTAACAATGTCGATAGGTAGGTACTATTTTGTGACAATGTCAAAGAACGGAAATTCTCTTTCCATACAACATTTAAACACGGTGTTGTATATAACAAGGATATTAATGACATGAATTCGGCCGTATCTCTTTATTGTATTTTAAAGTATTTTAACTATATTGCAATGAATAAAAACAACAAAATAATTTAATTTATTTCACTACATTCTTGAATTAAGTACCTGCGCATACAATAAGATTTTTGTACCGAGTTGAAAATACACAAATGTATGCTTAATTACGGCTTATAAAGAATGTAACATCATAAATGAAAAGTACGGAATAAATACAATAATTTAAATAAATAATTGGCGTGATGTACAGAGCACATTAGGTGGTTATGTAGTTATTTACATATTTAGTTAGGTACTATTTTGCCGCCTGGTGAATAGTTGAATTTTATTATGAAAATATAAGATGTTAATCACCTGTTTACAAATGACAAAGATACGTTACATTAAAATGATTAAAATTTAATTGAAAATTATTCTGTCAACGAAAATAATTTACTGCAAATTAAATTGTAACTTACTTTCCTCCTTCATTCCTCTCGGTTGCGGACATTGTATGGAATCGTATTCGGTTCTTCCATATTGTGCAGAGTATATGGCCACTCTCGAGTGGGGATTACAGCTCAAATGAAGTACGTCGTTCTCACACCCTACTTTACTTCGAAATTCATCTGTTGATCGAAAATAAATCTTAATGGCTTAACTTAACAAATAAATTGCACTGTCGAAAGCTTCCACTTCCAGTTTTTTCTTAATTTTGTCTATAAGAATGAGATCGATTCCTTTATAAGAATAAGGATTCCCGTAATTTCACCTACTTTCTTAATTTTTACAATGACTTTCTACAACTTTTAGTCTCTGAGATGCCGAACATTGTTCTAAAGAATAAATTACAGAAAATTCAGCTTTTTGCTAATTGTTACAAAGCACTTGTTCTTTCGAGTTTACTTTTCATCTTGACCCTTTAAGGGAAGTTTGTTTGAAGTTCTTGAGATGGCGTTATAAATTTTAATACTCAGTGGAGTTAAAAATTTAAAGCTCTCGGTCTTTGAGAGATATTGCCTCTTGTGTTAAGTAGTAGGTTATTGTTAAGAAATACTTTGACATTTTATTTCTTCTTGAGTTGTTTTTGTAATCCCTAACGGTCGTTACCTAAACTTTTAACGTAAAAAATGTAACAAACCAGAGAAGTTTTGTTCATACTGGGATTAATAGTTTAGATGAAATCTTCTAATAAAATAAAGATTGAGAGACAACAGTTTGTAAATCGCTTTATCCATCCTCGAGTCAAAACTAACCTCCCCTACTTGTGATGCACCCTGCTGACGTACGAGGCTATGACGCAAGGTTTCTGTTAAATGAAGGTCGCTAGGTTTTATAGAACAATTTTTCTTTTAGAATGAAGAATGACAACTTTGCATGTTTCGATTTTAGTATCAAAACTGCACATCTTTCGTTAGGATGGCCGAGATACGTGGAACTATTTATGCACTGCGGTGATCATGACCATTTATCATCAGTGGGCCCAACTACTAGTAATACTACTTTTAGTAGTAGAATTCACCGAATTCCAAAATATCGGTAATTTATTTAAACTTTGATACGACTAGCTTTAATGTCACTAAGCAATCATAATATCCCTCACGTAAAAGAATCGGTACTTACATGGACGGCATTTATAAGCAACTTCGACGAATCTTCTAGAACCCGGGCAAGGGTCCACTCCAAACGCTTTGGGGCTGGTGTGGAACTTACACTGGCGTTTCTTCTGGCACGCTTCCACCACAGTCTGCAACAAGGAATACTACAGCATATTAGTTAGTATGCCGATTCTGTTTTGGCTGTAAGTTAATTAAAATGAGTTTTCCGCAATTTAGTTAGTTTCATTAGTTTTCCATTTGTTTAAACTCGTAATTTAGTCTGTAGTTGAATAACTACAGAAGCTGTTACAATATACATTACCGATGTTATCCTAAGAAGGAAGCAGGGAACCGCTTTGTTAATGGGATTTCGAAAACTTTTTTACAAATTATTTTTAAAGTTCTTAGCAGATTGTGAGGAAAAAAATATAACTACGAGGCAATGACTATGTACATTGGATTATGTACATAGGATTGTGTACTTAGGATTACGTCGGTAATGTATATTGTGACAGCTTATGCATAAATTTTGGTGACCATAACATCACATACAACTTGAACCTGTTAACTAGCTAACTAACTAGCTAACTAAAATGGACTAAAATATAACAGATGTGACATTGGTGACGATCCAGTAGAAAAGCATGTAACCTTTTTAAAAGTCAAGAAGTAAAAAGCGGGTCTTCTAATGTTGTCAGGAAGAGAGTTCCAGGTATGAGCGGCCTGAACGGTGAAAGAGTTTGATATAAATCTAGACCAGTGCAGCGGAATAAAAAGAAGGCAGAGCGAAGCTGCCGGTCCTGGGAGGAACTATAAATACTGGAAATGGGACTTCAAGTAATCCGGTCAAAGAAAATCAAAGAGAATCGAGAAAAATGAACAGAGTATCCGGAATGGCCGTCACTCGCGGATAGGTAGCCATTAAGCTTCGAGTGATAAGCAGAGATGTGGTCATATTAACGAGGGCAGAAAATGAAGTGAACTGATTGTTTAAATTTTTCCAAGGCATATTTTTGAATCTTTGATGAAAAATCATTCACTTAAAATCGGAATATTAATGCCTGAGTACCGATGTGTTCTTTATAATTACTTTCTTTAGAACTTAGTATCAAATATACAAAGTCGAAAATCTTTAATAATATAATATAATATAATATACGATACTCAACGACATTTAAATCACTTTACGTAAATACCTATCGTCTAATCTAAACATAGAAAGACCCTTCATCCCTTCTTAGAACTATATCCCAGAATCCTCACTAATAATATTCACTCGACTGAACCTCACAACGCTTAATTCTGTTATTGATACGTCGCCGAATATTTAGATGGTTGATTGTATAAACTCATTGCATCAGAGTATCAGAGTTGGATATTAGACATGATTAAATTTGTGCACTCAGATGAAAGGACTTGTATTTGTGTACTGAATAACAAACAGTTATCTATAGTAAAATGTTTTGGTCTACTTATCTAAATTTCTAATATATTCAATTTGGCCCCAATACAGTTTTATTATAAAACAATAATTAACAATTAACAATTTGGTAAGGAATCTTGCTCTTTTGGAAGGTATCTTGCGAAAGACTAATTACGATGTAATCGTTTAATTGATAACTGATAAAACTTAATACAGTCGTGTATGTAACTAATGGCTGACAATAACTTATTTTTCTAATTAATTAAGCGACCAACACGGTAATGATTAGTAATTACCGTTTTCGTAGTTATTCTGTAAATAGTGAACGATCAGTCACTAACTCAAATACCCGTCAATTTTAAATTAACCATCTCTTATTGTATTGTAACCTATAAACGTTTATGTGCGGTTAAGGATGGTAAAAAATTTACTGGTTGCTCCCCTGCTTATACATACATGTATTATACAGCAGATTTACCGTGTTTTTATGACTCTTCTTCTGACATGTTTAGACAAAACGACAATTTTACGACGTACCACCAATCCTGTCGCGGCAACCCTGTAATCTCGTCCTAACGTTCGTTTTACGTTTCCGGTCGACCGCCCTTAGCGATGGCTGTATGTAGCTGATTTACATGTCATTTTCTTTATTGTTTGCCATGCGACGCGCTTGAGTGATCATTCTTTTCTGATTATCATTTACGTAATTTGTTCAAAACATAACGGGAATTTTCGTTTTTTGAAAAAATATTTATTTATTCGTCTACATTAATGTTGTCGCCTTCAAAATAGTCTCAACTAGATGGTTAAATCTAAACAAAATAGGACAAAAAATCTATAAATACCAAGAAAAAGTAGCCTACCTGCAAAGTACTAGGCCAGGTACACGAGGTGTCCCCAACGACTTCCACCGCTACAGGCTGGTACTCCGCTAGCTCCGAGGAACAGGAGCTCTGTGACGCTGAAGCCCCATACTGCGCCACCTGGATACTGATCGTCGTACCACGCGGACATATGAGCGTCACCATCTCTTCGTCGCAGGCGGCCTTCTGGTGAGTCCTGAGCGTGCCTAAGAGTAGTTCTGAGGACAAAGAAATTATTACATTATATTTAACACTTGACTCAGCGTGGCTTAACTCATTTCACGATACAGGTACTCTCAATTATTCTTCGCGCCACCGCAGTTCAGCCGTGACCATAATGGCATATGCAACTGGGTCAAAATATCAGCGGACAAAATAAATGTCGTTATTACCCGCATCATAGTAAAATGAAAATTATTTTTAGTATTTTCATACAAAATTATCATTTTGTAAAATAAAACCAACTTCAATACATCGACAAGTAATAAAATGATAACATCTTCAACATAGTCGAAGTCAATTAAATACGCATTATTAGGGATAACTCAAAAACTACGAGTACGTGAATAATAATAAATGATTAAAACATAAATAAACAAAACAAAGATGCAAGAATTCAACAAAGTTAGCAAAATCTTTATGACAAACTTTCAATCCCTAGAACAACTTTGAGACGGTCTCGGCACATTTTCTGTTAAAATTAACCAACTTGTATTACACGAAAATATATCTATGCATGTAACAGTAAACGTGTATGAAGTTGCGGTTAAAACTAACATTATCAATGCCGCAATCAAATGCATCTGCCAAACAATACTCGCGTCCTATTTTGGCATTGTGAAGTTCCTAATCACGTTCGTGCTGCATACATCACGTTCAAACGGTTAATTATGGCCTGGTTGGTTATTCATCAGCTACACGGGACAGTCTGAACCAATTTCCAATATTTCATTATTGAACCAGATAAGCTTATATCGCGAGATCTGGCTTGGCTCGGATGTTATCTTGTTTTCATAGTAATACCTATTTCAAACGATGATGACATGTGGATCCCACACAGTTTTATAATTAGACCTGTAGATAAGTCGCGAAGCGTGATGTAGACATTTGCTTAACTTTGATAAAACTATCTAGGTTCTTAATGAATTATGCTACACCGTGCCCCGAATGAGGCACGGACGAAGCACGGATTCAAAACTTCATTAATTACATTTTATATGACGCGGACATCGAATGTTTATGCTACACCGTGCAATGCGACTCCGCGTATCGTAAAATGTTAGTGAAGTTCCTCGTGCCCGGCACGGTGTAGCATAATTCATCCCTAAACATTGAGAAAAAAAATTGTCGGGCGGCTACTGAGTCTGCGTAAAATGAGGAACCATTTGACCTACTGAGACAATTCGTACAATAATGTATCTAACATAAGATAGGTACCTAACATAAATTTAATCGCACAAAGACTTTTTAACATGACAATATGTAATTATAAAACAAACGATACAATAATATTTAGCAAAAGAACGTTGAAATATAATGCACATTAATCGCAATTACCCCTACACTAAAGCAGAAAAATAAATCATTTCAGAACTAATAATGTTCATATCATAACTCACGTTAGAATAGACAGTTATTATTGCGCAGTTATTTATTCATTAATACGTGTGGGACGTTCAATTGCGAATGTCACTAATGATAAATACCTTGTTATGGACAATAGTTCGCGTCTGCATTTCACTCTCTTGTTTTTCACTGGTATAAAAGTCAGTATGGATATTTTATAGCACAATAATTTTATTTATCCATGGCATAAAGTTTCAGATTAATATAAATGTGATGCTAATAAATTACTTTGTACGATTAGCTGATATATGACTGTTGTAGTAACTACGTACAAAATAGTTTTGCAAGTCTTTATATGATAAAATATTTTGAATATTTATGTACTTAAAATTTTTATACATATGCCCACTATATGATGACGATGAGGACTACAATAGTTTTTAGGCGCGAATAGTATGTATTTGAAAACATAGGAAAGGGTTTTCTGTTAGGTTTTGCATGATTCATCCGCCAAAAGATTCACTGTGTAACGGCTGGGGGTTTAAGAGCCAATTTTTATGGTTCCGAAGTAAAATCGGTAGGTACCCTTATAGTTTCGTGATGTCCGTCCGTCCGTCCGTCAGTCCGTCTATCCTAATGAAGCAGAACGCCGAGACCCTTAGTGCTAGAAAGTTGTAATTTGGCATGGATAAATAAATAAAAATAAATAACGCTTCACACTCATAGCCCCACACTAGGATTCCCTGTGTCGTGGGTGCCATGGACAACACACAAGACAAGGACATTCACACCCAGACCGAGAACAGAAATTCAAACTCATCATTCAAATTTCTGCCTCGCTGGGAATCGAACCCAGGACCCTTGGCGCGGCGATCCGGCATGGTAACCATTCGCCACACGGGTCGTCGATATTATGTACATATTTATTAAAATTAAAAAATCGTAAAATCAAAATTTGAAAAACATTTTTTTAAGGATGAAATTTTTATTCGTCATGTACCCTATAGTTTGGGGTATAATTGAAAAGTTCTTTCAAAAATATCATTGGTCTTCTAAGACCATTTTTGTATTTAAGGGAGCGGTTGCTAAATATTTGGCTTTAAAGTGATAATTTTGATTACAGACAAGGTGTCCCCTCCCCTGCTGGCTAAATGGTTGAAGTTTGACAAGTGAAGCAACTCTCAAAATAGGTTAAATGATGAATTTACAAGGAAAACTATCACGGATACGTTAGCATTAGTAGTTAATGAGTAATAGTCGATAAACTTACTACTTTGAAACCCTACAATGCGCGTGGCCGTGGCCATTAAATTTAGAAATTTAAGTCACACGTCTTCACACGGTAAAAAAGCGCTACTTAGTTCACGGAAAAGCGTTACTTAAGTGCAGGTTTAGGTCATGTGTACTATAAAAAGCTTTCTCGAACAAAGTAAGTCTATTAATACACCAAACGCCTTAACGCATTCCGTACATTCCATGGAGAACAAAAATACGACATCAGGACCGTGACATAGATTGATGGCGTGCTAACTATGTCTTTCTTGCGAGATGTGGGTAGTTAGCACTTTTTTGAAATTCTTATCAACAAGTCACCAATCATGTGCATTCATAAAATAGGTTAAATGTTATTTATTATTTTCATTCACTGTTTGAAATTGTAAGAATAAAAAAACATGAGAGGTGTCAAGGGACACCCGGATGGAACGAAGTTCCTTTCGATTTAAGTATTGTTTTATTGTACAGCGCCATCTCTGTAAAACGCTCTGAATCACTTCAAAAAAAGTGTCGTCATTCGTAAGAATCAAAAAGTGTCGTAATTTTCCGTCTAGCCCCCTTTCACAACGCGCGATAAGGAACTTTCGTTCCTAAAATAATATTATTGCCAATGTATTTTAAGTAGCTGGGTATTGGCAATCAATTACCAATTAGGTATTTACTTTCATTGAATCCTTTTATTATTTCATGTTAATAACGTTTCTATCCTTTGTTTTACTGTATGCTCTAACAGAGGTAGACTTCCCTTATAATCTGTTATTTCGAAGGATTTCTTTTCAATTAATAAGAACTCATCCACCTGTACTATAAATTATTTAATTTTAAAAAGTTTATAATCCGGCTTTACGGCTAAGCTTCCCCAAAAGTTAGGGCGCGTTCGAGGTTATAAAATATGGTTAAAAGGTATTATTCTGCTAAGGCAATTTAGAAAGACTTTGTGTAATTTCATATAATATACTTAAATATAATAATTTACTATAATAATAAAAGTTTATGAAGTAGGTATATGTACTCCAAGTAGTTTATACGTTGTGAAAAGATAATAAGTAAAGAAGCTAAAAGTACTCCTCCAAATACTTAATTTGCTTTGACACTCAGATTAAATTGACCTATCTCAGAGAATCTTCGTCATTTGAATCAGTTTAGACGTTGCCTAAGCTATTGCCCCTCCTTTGTAATTTGATTGATGGGACCTTATTGAGATATATCTATTGATTGAAGTCCAGAGATCAAGGCTGATTTATCAGTCATGATTAGGACGTTATAGGTTAAAATTATAATACATATATTTTTACTTCAGGCATTGACAGCTGTTATCGAAAGAAATTACTTCAAAAAAAAGTACATGCAATATGTTTGGGTTAAAACATTTTGAAGTATTTTATAAATACATAGTTTACAAATCAACTGACGGCACTAGATGGCATGATATAACCGCCGCCCATGGACATCCAAGTTACTACATGGTAGAAGTGAACCCATGGCGATTATCGGTCATTCCCGATACTATGTCTATTCATAAATAATCCTAAGAAGTTATTCAGAAAACTTATCCAAAGATTATGGAGGGATAATACAACGGGAATGGTCGTAAGTGGTTGATCTGATACTGTTACTTATACGTATAAAATTTTTCATGTCTGATTATAAAAGTGGGGTGGCAGGCAATTGAAAGCCGGAAGCATTCAGGACAATGATATGAAGAAGATGAAGATCGTAAGAGCGGTCAATTGACCTCTGTCTGCTCGTAGTCGCTCTGTCAATACAAGACGATATGCACACTTTTGTTATTAGAAGTGCTTGAGATTTGCATACAACGTTAAAATGCCTTCGTGTATTTTTGTAGTGTGATTGGTGTAGTGAATCAAAAGATAAACGTGTGTGTGGGTTGTAGCTCTTTTTGGAACAAATTTTTTGGTTTATTTGTAAGGGCATGACGTATCTATATTTTTTAAACATCATTGATTCAGAAGTACCTTTGAAATGAAGTTGTTTGGAGCAGAACACAAAGACAAACTTCTTCAGCAGAGAAGTATAATGTACATTGTACATACATGAACCTTAAGTGTGAAATTCAAGCAAAGTCAAGGGCAAATTTTACTTTGATTTATACCCTTTACTATACAATTTATACAGATTGTATTAAAGGCAAACACATGCTTAGCGTTTGGTACAAGTATTCCGATTTATTGCTATTTTACTGCCATGCGTAAGGAGGAATAAAACTTTGTTTGGGTTCAACTTTTAATGCCAGGTTTTATGGACGACCAGTGGGAAGATTTTTGTTAAAATAAAATTAATACTCAAAGATTTTACAGTTACAATATTATCTAATAACGTCAGTAGTTAACTTTGTTTATTTTCGTTAGTAAAATAAAAATTTGTCAGGGATTCTTATTCGGGATATTCTTTCTTGCCTTAGTAATGCCCAATTACGTATGTACATACAATGTTTCTAGGGTATTTTTAATTAATTATTGGTATTTCAAAAATATATTTAAATAACCGGATTCCATAATTATAGTGACTGGTATATCTGTCTGTATAGGCGAACAATCCTTTCAGTATGTACCACACACTAATATAAACAAGATGTGTGCGTAATGCGGAAGAGTGTAGGTATTAGTAGTTAACTCTTACATGAAAAAAACCTGATTCTGCACTCACACACTTGCAAACTTTCCATTCTGGATGCAGTTTACTTCATTATCAAAATCAAGACTAATAGCCGTGTGGTTTAATATATCTATGTATAATGTAAAAGCAAATTTATCTGTGACACAAAGAAGTGTCCGTGGCCGTGGGGTAATAATGGTCACTGGTCGTCTGTTTTATATTTCTATAAGTCATATTAGTCTATGGTTGTGAGTCCAATCCCCAGCATTAACAGTTTTTTTATTTTTTATTTTTAAGTAATTGTTATTTCAGTTATATTTATGTTTTTATTATTATATATAATTAGTGTACTTTTAGCACACAAGATAATTTAATGACTTTTTTGTTCAAACTTTTGTCGCATATTTTTATGCTTATCTAACAACTTTCTCGACTCAAACTCCAAATATACAAATACACTCACACATCCTTCCATCACAATTAAACATGAAGATTGATATGTAACAACAAGTTTACAAAAATCAACACTCCTTTACATCTTTCTAAAATGATTTCGCTTATGACTTGGCTACATAAATCTCTCCGTCACGTGCGGCCTATTACGCCTTTTCAAGTATGAAATACGAGTGCCGCTATATATAGCTACAGTACACTACACCCTAATGACCCGTTGTTTGAGGACCGGGGATTACGGCTTGTAGAACAGTTGTCTGCTGTAAATATTTTTATCCACAACTTTATTATCAGCAACACGTGGCGAGAGTGTGTGGCCACCAAATGGAGATAGCCTCTTGTTCTATCACTTGTTGGTGGATAGAAAGTGATGAATTTAAAAAAGTAAGATTTCATGTTGAACTAAGTAAGTATTAGTAGTTATCTTTTATTTTAGGCTTTGGAGGTATCTGGGACACTTTATAATATAATTTGAGTAGATTTGTAGGTGACACATAACTTTAGCTTCCTTAATAACCAATGACATCTGCATAATATAATGATTGATGTTCAATACATTGTTATACAAATAATGTCTTTTGAAAATCTGGAATAAGACGATGATACCTGAAACGCAGTTTTTAACTAACTCTCAAACCAAACGTACAATCAAATATATAAAATATGCTAATAAAGTGTATATTGGAACGAAGTTCCTTATCGCGCGTTGTGAAAGGGGGCTAGATGGAAAAAAATCTTACGACACTTTTTGATTCTTACGAATGACGATACTTTTTTGACAACAATACTTAAATCGAAAGGAACTTCGTTCCATCCGGGTGTCCCTTCACACCTCTCATGTTTTGTTGTTCATATAACGTTATACTCAAGAATACAATAAAATTAGAAAGAGTTTAGAAAAATATTTATACTGAATTGTTTTTATACAAAACGATTAACTATAAACTCGCTTATCGCTACATGCCTGGAGTAAGATAAGTGCGTGTTTAAGCTCTGGCTCTAAACTATGGGATATAAACATTCGGGATTTATACTAAGCTATTAGCTCTGAGTTATAATGTAATCAATGCGTTGATGGAATATTTGGAGATTAAAGGATTTATTAGTATTATTAATATTATAGAGATAACCGTGTTGTGAGAATACTGTTCATTCGTGAGATTACGTACAAGCGTTGTACTGTAAATAAACAGACAACGTTTTAAACATCGTTCAACAACGCTTTGGATGCTAAATATTGGTGGTATTATAAGTACAAGTTATTAAATATTCTAATTAGTGATTACAATTTGTTACCAGACTGCTTTCATTGACTTTTTACTACTAATTTTTCTTTAAATTCTTATGTTCAATAAATACCATGTAATAAAATACCAGGATTATTTTATCTACTTTATATTTTAAATTGTTATTATATTATTTTAAATTGTTAAGACGCTTTGAATCGTATACCTCAGTTGTCGAAATATGATAAGTATTTGATAAGTTCTGCGGCATCAAATGAACGTATCTACGTATCGTACATCATGCATACTTACATGATTTTGGCCGCATTATACCATTTGTCACCAGTGGTGACAAACGAGGTGGGGACAAATGGGAATAACCCATTATTATGTGTGTCTGCCCTTACAATGTAAATAGTTATATTCCTGTTTCAATAACTGAATTAAATGACATTTTCAATTCTATTACATTTATTATACAATCCTATAATAAAATAAATTAAAGTTCAATAGCGCTACATGACTCCAAATATAATTGTGTGTTTTATCATTACAAGTGACAATAGTGAATAATTACTTTTAATGAAAATTTACTTTCACGATCCAGGATTCACAATAGCGAATCACATAGCAGATATATAACATTCATAAAATCTGGGCATGAATGGAAGGCTAGACTCGTCACTAAAATAAATAATTTCGCAAGTGGGTCATATCGCATGTCACATAACACAGATCACTATCCATTATAATAATATGGAGTATTTTCTTTTTTGCATTATTAATCTAAGCCGTAATCTTGCGATTTAATGAAACGAAAAGCTTATAGAAGGCGCTTAACTTAAAATAGACTATCTTGAACCCCTCTTAAAAAGGCAAAAGTTAATTGTAAGCACTCATTGACGGAGAAAGAGATGTCGGTAGAAATAAAAGTGGTGTGTACTCAAGAATGTATTTTGGAACACCCTTGTTATCCAAAAATAGATGAAACATCTGTTTCAATCGTCAAAGCAATTTACTGCACCAAAAAGGTGGAACAAAAAATGCATTGCGATGGATGCAGGGAGAATTGTCTTTTGTCGTGACGAAAGACATCCGATATTGCGAGCAATATATGACGCCTCGTCATGAATAGCGACAGCTACCAATATTCTTTTCGGATAGAGTTCTCGTACTGTTCGGAAATAGACTAAGTACGAAGAAACTCTGAAACATTTTGTTTGCCCTAGCATCGTTTAAGTTATCTATCTATAGTCTACAGTTTTTATTTACATCATAAAACTGTATCTGCTTGATAATTGTTATCTATCGATAACGATGGAAGATATTGAATAAAAACTATTAGTGGTTATATCTAAGACATTTATCGCAATAGAATTTAGAATGTTTGGCTCATTGTTTGGTAATAAATCTAATTTCTACTTCAAAGTGTGTCGTAAATCAAACAAATACCGGCTACCGGCTGATGAATCAACTAACAGTTACATTGTAAATATATTGACCATGTAGATCACATTATCCTTTTGCGTAAGCTCCATGAATTAGGTATTCATGGCAATCTCTTAAGATGGATAGAATCCTAATTGCGAAACCGTTCACAGGCTATAGTTGTAGGTGGCTGTCGTTCCAATTTTATTAACGTTCCTTCCAGTGTGCCTCCAGGATTCATTCTAGGGCCCCTTCTTTATGCATCCTATCTGTATGATGTAGGCAAGTGTTTGCACCCTGCATGTTTTCTTATGTATGCTGAAGACAAAAAAATATATATGCAAGTTGCAACTATAGCCGACTGAATGAAACTGCAGGGTGACCTCGACAGGTTAGGATGCTACTATACAGACAACCGCATTTCTGTTAATATACATAAATGTTCATTTATTTCCTTCACTAGGAAAAAACAACCAATAAATTATGTATATTCAATTAACAAAGTAAAATTATTAAACAATGTAAGTAATGACAATGATGAATGTAAGACATGTCCTTTTTGAATTGCGTTAGTAATGGTCTCATAAATTTTTATGAATTTCTTCCAAGATACTGAGTTTCAATGTTCCAAAAACTCGTACGAGACATACACGAAAAGCAATAAATTGAAGGTTGAACAAAATAAATTGAATAATAAATAAATTGAATAAATAAATTGAAGGTTGCTTGACTTGTAGTGCGCTTTGGCCTAAGCTGTAAGCACAACAAGTATTTTGTTGAATAAATAAATAAATAAATAAATAAATAATGTATTGCTCCATGCATTGCATTGCATTGATTATTCACCAGTCAGCATAAAAACACAAACTATGCTCAAAACTCACTAGTCAATCGACTACATAGCAAGTACAACAATAGATTTAGAAACATAGATATTTTTCAGAACAGCAGAATAAACTTTAAGCAACACATAGCAAAAGTACTTAACTAAAATATTTAAATTATTGTAAATATAATAATTATGTTGTCAGTGTTGTACTAGATATCAATGAATATGTATATTTTTTATTATATTACACACACATACACACACGCACGCACACGCACGCACACGCACATACACACACACACACATACAAACACACACACACGCGCGCGCACACGCACGAGCACACGCACGCACACACACACGCGCACACATGCGCACACACACGCGCGCTCGCGTTCGCAAATATACTTAGCGACTGTTACTGAAAAAGCAACACGTAGCTAATAAGTAAAATGTAAATCCATAATTGGCTTTCATACGTAAATCGTAAGTTTAATGTCTAGAATAATAATAAAGAGGAAAGATTTGATTGTTTGCATTGAATAGGCTCCGAAACTACTGAACCGATTTGAAAAATTCTTACACTGTTGGAAAGCTACACTATCCCCGAGTAACATAGGCTATATTATATTTTCAAAAAATTAGGGATCTTTAATAAAACTCCAATAATGTAACCCAAGGTGTAAAAAATAAAGAAAACCGAAGCAAAGCGAGGGCGGTTACTCGTCTGTAAATAAAGCTGCGGATTTTGTGAAAATAAAAAATAAAAATAAATAAATAAATTACCTTACTCTCATAAAAGCTTTATTATTGGTATAATAAACAAACGCTTGATACACATAATACATATATTATGTATAAAAAGTTACACAAAATGTTTATTTTTTCTCATACTAAAATATTCATGATGTAAAGATAACTCCAACAGAACTATTTCACTACTTTGCCACTTTGATTTTAATAAAAAAAAATATACTTAGTTGCTTAATTTTATGTTTATAATGAGTAGGTACCGTTATGATAATATTTCTGAACTAACGACTTAGAATTTCATAAAGCAAAGAAATTTGTTTTATAATTTTCTGCCACTAAAGCCTTGAAAATTGTTAATAAGATTATTAAGTAAAAGTCGAACATGTTTGAAATTTAATTAAAATATCAAATTATGTGCCAGAAAAAAGGTAACTGAAACAAGATATCTTAAACAGATAATTAAATTCGAAAAGGTGACTGATCAGAATCCGAGGGGCGGATAGAGCGTCTCAAAATTAAACTTTTTGCTAAATTGAATTTTCATAGTGTTCATTTTTTATTACTGTTGGGCATCTTCTATCATCTAAGTGCATTATACTATATAAAAATTATATAATGTGAACGTTATAATAAATTTTATTAAAGCAAATGAATGACATATTATAACATTAGATCACATGAATTTAGGTTATTTGTGTTTATAGCATATGAAAATTATCATGTGAACGTTATTTTAAGTCATATTATACTATATGTTGTTATACTAACTATTACATTCCCTTTCAGGTCATGTCCATAAAACAAATGTATGGTCATCAGAACTAAAGCAATGTATGTAAAATTTCAACTCCTTAGGATAAGAGTAAGTAGGTCTAATTAAACTTGCAAGATTTAACCCACACATACAGGGTACGCTAAATAAAACCCTTTAAAAACCATTAAAGTATAATGTCATAGAACAGACATCTCGAACAAAATGTGTGTCCCGCCGGGAGGTTCGATTTTCAAATTTGAGCCCCCCTTCTCCTTTCAAAATCGAACGAATCCATTGAAGATTGAAGCCACGTGGCGCCAATGCATTGGGACATACATGGTGTTCGCGGTGTCAGTTCTATACGGTAGTAATAATACTTCAATGTTTAAAAACACTTTATTTGTATTATTATTGAAAAGCAAACATTGCAAATGCATAGCGAAAGCTACTCCAAGAAAATACTCCAAAGCCGACGGTTTGAGTGCTGAAAATGCTATTGCAACACAATTTGCTATTTAACTGAAAGAACTTTAATTATTTTCTAGTTTCCTCGGAAAATGGCAACACAAAGAAAATATCCCAAGTAGGTTCTTACTCGATATTAACCGCTCAGGCTGTATATTGCCACTTCAAGCAATGGATGAAAGAATTACTAAATAAATGTTGCTTTGAATAATATTACTTGACGATGAAAGGACCCGAGCGCTTAGGTTAATATTATAAAGTCCACTAACGGTTTTCTAAATGAACAATACGCGTTTGAAGTCACCTAAGAACAACTCTGTTTTATTTACGTCCCATTCCAGGGAATGAATCAAAGAGATCGGTTTACACACGAAAAAAAACTTTGACAGCGCTTGGTGAAGCTGCGAACACACTAATACATTAAATGTAAGTGTGTTCGCGTTTCATCAAATTTTGATGAAATTGCGTAAAAAATATTGACATCCCAGTAATTAAAGTGCGGTTTACTTTGTTGTGTCTTCACAATTTAACTCCTAAGCCAATTGACATGATATTTTGCATATTTAGTAAGTTTTTTGAATTAGCTATAGAAGTATACAAAATAGTTGAAGAAATAAGCTTAATTTTCCACACACTGTCGACATTATTCAAGCATATTTCGATGAAAACAAATAAAATCGCTACACTTTTACTCAACCAAAATAAAAAAGACAAGAAAATGAAACAAATAGTTAACAGTATAACTAATATTCCTGTACCCTAACGATTACTATGTTTTCAAATGATCCTTTACACTTTCATCCCACAATCACTTCTGTGGTTTTGTGAACGTGCCTTTACCAACATTAATGTCTCAAGAATGTATCCTTATGTCCCATCAAAACGTTTTACGATCCAACATGGTCAATACTAGAAACGTTTTAAACGACTGATTTAGTACCGCCCTGTTGAAATACAGCCCAGCTGCGGACATACGTAATGGTTAACGACTAAACTTACTTTGAATAGCCTTAAATTGTAAGTGAAGTTCTTAAGGAGACGTATTTAAGTAAGTTTTATCCTCTGGTATCCTCCTACAATTAATTCCTTAATAAACCAGTAGTTAACAAAATCGGCTCGGGACATCTCTTATAACTCATTTAATTGTTTGAGGAATAAAATGTTTTAAAATTATAGTGATTATAATTTAGAGTTACATAAATACTAAGTTTGCACGTTTCAATTTTTTTTCACGATGTTTTCAATGATACTTACGATAGTCAATGATACATTATTATAATACGCACTATAGAAATAATTAAACAAATATAAAACTACTTAATGGATTCTCCTGGAACTAAGCACACAGGTTTACCATGATTTGAAATAACTGAGGGTACTTATTATCTCGGAAAACATGGGAAAACCTGCAGGCAGAGCGTTAGTTAATTATTACACTCTTACTTCAGTACACAAATTAACACATATTATGTCAATGTCCACTTAAAACTAATTGTTAATAAACAACATCAAAATTAAACTATGTACTTTCAACGTAGTAAAACGCTCTAAGAGCCAGCCGCGCGAACTACTCCAGTCGAGATTAAAGTTGTCACATTTACTAAACTTACAAGTCATTCATTACCATGGCTTCAAGTTTGGTTAGTTACAAAGAACCCACCCAAGCCCTAACATTGTTTAAATACCGAATAGTTTGTAGTAAACAATGACTCTTTTTACGTAACCGCCATTCAAAGATACATACAATATCATAGCCGCCATTACTCTAAATAGTGGTTGTTGTTACATCTGTAGTTCTAACGTGACTAAAATGTCGATGTTTATGAATAAAAGAAGATCATGTAAAAAGTTACAGTAAAATTCTAAGTGACTGAATGTCATCAAATTGTTAAAAACATTTTTATCATAGTCAAAATTTAACAAAAAAAAACAACTTTAAAGAAATAGTTATAAAAAAGAACCAGTAAAATAAATATATCACTGATCTCATTATGAAAATCGCCATCATAATAATTCCTACAATATTGGTGAAAGTGTGAAGTGAAGTGTTAGAATTCTCTCAATTTATCATGAATCTCATCATCAGAACTAAATCGGTCGATTAACGATAGAGTTCTAAAGTAACTAAAACAAAATTTAAAGTTGCTTAAAACTCAATAAATAAATTAACATAAGAACGCCAGTCAACGCTTTGCTTTACGACTGGTTTAAATTAAATCAATTAAGATGACAAGAAATTAACAAGATGACTTATTTTCATATTCTAATTTCATTTTGGACGGGGCTCTCTCGAGAGTACAGAGGTGAATAGACTTTATTCACAACTAGTGTATTCAGGATTCATTTAATATTCATTCACTATGTCCGACTGTTATAAAGAGGTCTACAACTCATGAAGTGTAAATTGGTGTCTTCAACACAATACCACATTTAAGATTTCAAAATACGTTTAATTTTGCATGCAAACAACGCATGCGAATATACGTATAAGTTTATGTAATTAGTATGCAATAACTTATTTATTTCGTAATAACTCGTTCCTGTTTTACTAAAGAAAACAAGCATATTTCTACACCTTTATTTTTTTCCTAGTTTCTATTAATAATAACTCTATTATATACGTGGAGAGTGAATTTATGTCAAATTCCTCACAAAAAAAAAACATTTTATTTGCATAGACTTGTGACGGCACAAGACCTCACAAGAAATAACTTTGAACATAGAGAGATCTACAAGATAAATTTATAAAATAGACGCCCATAAAGCAGTAATCTTGCTAATATCAGATATATTTTTTATTAAATATATAAAAAAATAAACCCTAACATTGCACACATGCCTCTCTAAGATTCTCTGTATTACGGGCGACGTAGCCATGACGTACATATGACATGTTATCTTGGTAACCAAAAAGTATCTGTGACATTATATTGACGACTTGTCCATGTTAGAACATCGCGCCGCGCCGCGCCTCGCCGTGTCAGAGGCCCTGGGTTCGATTCCCACTTATGCGGTTTAAATGATGAGCTTGAATGTATGTTCTTGGTCTGGATATACAAGTATTTGTTAATGTCTTTGTGTGGGGTTGTGTGTATATAGTCAGCACTATTCTATGTATCCAAATCAGGGGTCAAGGTACCCTACGAGTCGTCACGCTTTGATAATGTCAACAGAACTACTGAAACTAAAATGTTGCATTAGTTTGGTTAACCGGACTAATAATCGAACTACTGCTGATATCACAATGATATCAGTATGATTCCTTTGTTATGTGTGTGTCAATATTTAGATTCGATCTAACGTTATTTAAAAGTAATTACTAAGTCAAAGTCAAAGTCAAAGTCAAAATATTTTATTCATATAGGTATCACTGATAACACTTATGCACGTCATTTTTTGGCTTTTCGGAAGGTGCTTTGTCTACTATTCTTTACTATTTAAAAAACTAAAAATCCAACCATTCACGTTGGCTGAGGCTCAATGATAGATATACACCCCCATATACCTTCAAAATATATAATATATCCTACAAACCGAAAAACATCGTTTATCATAGATTTAATAAAATAAATTGACAGATTCACACTTCATTGAGTTAAATCAGCGCCTCTTTTTAAGCAAACTACTAGCTTCTAACAAAATTTGCAAAGGAGTTTGCACATAGCGGCGTGTTTCCTAAGCTTATTTCCTTATTTTAGAATTTGATTTTAAAGTAAAACTGAAACCTTAGTTTAAAAGATATTATCTACAGACGAGCTCTCAAAACACTAGTAAAGTAGCTCTCGATAATATTTATGCAATCAAAAAGTAAATCTAATTATGAGAATGGAACTTGTATCTTTTGTTGTTCTTTGTCACTATACAATTTTTGAACATACCTGACAGATAGATAATTATGTGATCCCATTATCATCAACCTCTCACAATTTGAGGGGTATAGTCGTATAGGTGTGGATTGACCGACTCACACCTTTGAGAACTGGCTTCAACCCATTAATGGCCCCCTACTGGGCACGGGTCTCTCCTTTTTGAGGAGCCCTAGATCATACTCCACGCTGCTCCAATCCGTGGAGGGATTAGTGACCAACCCGAGTGTCGGAAGTTTTCAAACCGCCCGAGGGCCTCCGACATGGCTTAACGACTGTTATCTTATGATAAAAACCGGGACCGATGGCTTTACGTGCCCTCCGAAGCACGGAAACGCTCAAGAATTTTTTTTGCCACTAGCGGTCACCCATCCAACTACCGACCGCGCCCGCTGTTGCTTAACTTTGTCGATCACTTAGGATCGAGCCGCAAGCCAAGCAAGCCGCCGGGCTATGAGCGCTTCATTTGACCTTTGAGAACATTATGGAGTAATTTTACGTGTGCTCACGATGTTCTCCTTAACCGAAGCAAGTGGTTATTAGCTCACATAATTTTGAAAATTTTTGAGGTGCGTATTTGCAGCATTTAAACTTAAGCCCAAAACGGGAGACCAACTTTCAATCCGCTAAGTAATCACTGCTATTAGAAGAAGAAGTTAGTTAATATAGCTAACTTACTATATCAACTGCTAGTTACTATGGTATAATAGCATTTGACCTCCCAATCAAACTAATAACATCAAATGAGTTACTGTTGGTCAAAAAGAGCAGGGAATTCGTGTTTTCCTGGAGATATTAAAAATATTTCCATTAGTGTTGTATGGCCCTGGTGGTAGTTATGAAGATAAAATACCGAGAATGTCTGTATACTAAACGGGCCCAGCAGTATCCAAAAGGAAAGATCTGAAAAAAATTGCTTTCGTCATTTCTTCTTCTCCTAATTACCCAATTGATTAAATAGTTTTGAACTTAAATTTCAACTTCTAAAAAACTAAGAGCAGAGTTCATGTCTGCGTTCACTCACCAGCGAGTATCATCTTAGACTGGGCAACGATGTCGCATTATGATTATGATAAGTCACTGCTAATCAGAACTTTTCGTTGCTATAATACTTTGTTTGCACATACTTGCATTACCAAGTGCATACTTAAGTATTATGTATGCACAATATGCAAACAACGAACTATTTTGTAGCTCGCATTGATAAGATTTCAACAAAAGAATATGAATGTCATAGAAGGTTATTATATTTTAACGACTGTTAAATATTTACTATGTAAATCAGTCGGTCATAATAATATTATCTGGCTAATAAAAACGCTTTTTAGTTTCCATAGTAACGGTACGGTTCCTACAAAATCCTTTTTTGTGATGCATTTAATTACCAAAAGAGATTCGTAATCTATCGTGGGTCCGTACTCCGTAGTGTGTTCAATTAGTTGATTGTTCTAAAGAAAAGTTATTTGTTATGCAATCTTTTCTGGATGGAGCTGCAGTAGTAAGTATGTAATACTTATGAATGACACTGACAACCCAAAATTATTCTGATTCTGATAATGACTCGTGTCAAGATGGTGAAATATCCAGATTTTAAGAACTTGACAAAACGCTGATACGTTACTAATCAAAGGCGGTAAGGATTTCTGAGAATTAATAAGTTCGGAATCGTGAACTGCGTATTCTTAGTTTTATTTTGGAAAACAATTTAAAAACATCAGCAGCATGAAACTAATTCTTCAACAAATACGGTAGAAAGAGCTCCGTATAGTGAAAAAAGTGAAGTAGATCTTTAACGAAACTGTTTTTCTCAAGCTATCTTCTTCACTCTTCAATTTGATTAAAAAATAAATACCGTAAGAGTAGAAAGAGTGCCTTACTTCAAACAAACACTGTCTACATAGGAGGTCTCTTCTACACAAGTGAAGTTGCTTCTCGTTACGAAACTGCTTTCAACCCAGCTCCATTCTTTGTTTCAAGATTCAATTAAAACGTTGAATTTATTTTCCGTTTCAATTAGTGGATTTTGAACAGACGTGGACATTTTATTCAGCATTTGTTTCAAATAATTTGTCATTCGTTTTGTAGTAGGTGTATGCTGATTCCTGCAAATAATAATTGTAAGCAGAGTTATTAGGTGCGCGTTGTTTTTTTTCTTGTTTTACTGTAGTTTAACTTTTTATTTTAATTGTAAATTTAATTTTAATTGTAAGCCAGTTAATTCTATAGTATTGTGAAAATCAAAACTAGTGGGTATGTATAAGTAAGCAACACAATAATTTTGTCTATGCACAACAATTATAGCAGAAAGTAAAGCGGATCCTTTAAAAGTAATTTATAAAAAACAATAGACCAATATTATTAATGATAAAATAACTAAATAGAAATCGACTTTTAAAATACAATCCAAAAGTCAGTCTCGTTACTCTGATAAAGTGAATAGAGATAATAAAACTGATTTCAGCGCTTCCTTAGTTCAAGAATTCAATTATATCCTTAACTTGAATTTCTTTCCCGATTCACACAGTGAAATAAAAGTTCATTCTGAACTTGATCGGAAACTATTACTAACTTAATTCTGTATCTGATAAAACTTCCTTACATTGTATTTGAGATCGTTTACTCTATCGCAATCCACACCATTTTATTATATTATTCTATCTACGATTAAATTGACGCCATTAATATAAATTAGGTTTTAGAAGAGTAGTTTCGAAACGAATTTTTTATTAATTAATTTAGATTTAAATGCCCGTGGCTTCGCGCGTGTGGATATCGATTTTTTACCAATCCAACAGGAATCCTAAACTTTTCCGGGATAAAAAGTAGCCTATGTGTTAAGGCTATCTCCGTTCCAAATTTCAGCCAAATCGGTTTAGTGGTTGTGGCGTGATTGAGGAACAAACATTGAAACATTTTCACAAACTTTCACATTTATAATATTAATTAATTAGTAATAATTAAAAGGATTATAAACTAGCATTCTGTCTGGGGCCTTATCTTAGTCTTCCTTGATAATCCATGCCCTATAGGGCACATAAAATATATTTTATTCCAGAACATGGTCCACCTGTGTGCTTATAGTTTTTGCGTGAAAGAGTAAAGGTCGTAGCTGACTTATACGACACCGCTCCCATCCAACCGAAGTATGAGAATTCAAATATAAACTTAAAATCGTGCTCTGTAGGTACAACTATTGAGTGGCAAGGTTGCGGTTAGCTTGCTTCCCGCGCGCGGCTGCTAATTTTTGTTGTTACTGTAAAGTGCACCTACAGAGCACGATTTTAAGTTTATATTTGAATTCTCATACTTCGGTTGGATGGGAGCGGTGTCGAATAAGTCAGCTACGACCTTAACAGATATTCATGCACACTCACAAACTTTCACATTTCCAATCCCTAGATTTTAAACTTTTGTTTTTAAGCTTAAAAATTTTTTACTATATCTACGAGCAAAATTTTTCATTAATAATCTAAAATTTTAACAAAAAAAAACTGACTTCAAATGAAGTACATTCTTTCCAATAAGAAAAGAATCATCGAAATTGGTTGGTGTGATATTGAGTTATTCGTCCATTTGTCGCGCACATACTAAATGCAAAGACTTATATGGTTTTCTCATAGATTCCATTATCAGATCTCGCTCAAATTTAAGTGGGTCTACATGACAAGCACCAGCTTTCGATTAAAAAAAGATTCATCGAAATCGGTTCACCCAGTCGAAAGTCCTGAGGTAACAAACATAAAAAAATACTGTGGAATTGAGAACCTCCTCCTTTTTTTGAAGTCGGTTAATTAATTAAAATACAATGTCATCCTTGGTTAGTTAGAGAATTCTGCAGGGAAAGTTAAACCATTTTAGTACACCTGTTCATCAAGACGCAGTCTGTTTTTGTCAAGAATGGCTCCGAAAAGATTGGCTGAGAATAAAAAAGATGCTTCGTCAAAACAGCCAATATTTTCTTTCACCGATTTCCTATTTCCGAGTTTCGACCAGATTTATACCCATTTTCTGCGTGGGAATGTTTGTATTATTTTTTTGTTTGCGTTGAACAAAATCAACTCGGTACACACTTGACCTTTTAGCCAATTGGGGCACCGAATGTGTTTATATAGAAGCGGAAACACACGAAAAGTTAGCGACAACAGCCATGGGTCTACCGAGGGCACGGAGGGTAGGAGAGGGGGGGGGGGGTAAATGCCCCCTTGAATTTAATTTACTTACGTACCCATTTTTGCCTATACAAGTTCGTATTTCTTGCGTTAACAGGCAGTCTACGAAGTTCCCCCCCCCCTCCCCTTCGACTAAGAAATACTACTCCCCCTAGGTCACAAACCGGGTACGCTCATGACAGCAGCCATAGATTTAGTCACGCATTGTAGAATTAGGGGCTTGAGCTTTATCTCTCTCTCTCTCTCTCTCTGCTTCGTTGTCCTCATTCCTGAGGGTCGTGACCACCACTAATCTTTTTCACAGCCTCACGCCATTTGTGTCGGTTTTCAGCGCCCCTTAACGCATCGTGGAAAGTCGTGCCAAGAGATGTCCGGATCTGATCGGACCAACGTATAGGACTTCGTCCGCGAGGCCGCTTTCCTTCGATCTTACCGGTGATCATGAGTTTTTCTAAGTTGTCTTTATGTTTGTAGTTATGAGTTTTTCTAAGCAGCCATAGATTTAGTCACGCATTGTAGAATAAGGGGCTTGAGCTTTATAAGCTCTTAAAAATATTTAACAGTAGTGAGTATTGGCAGCCTATTTTTAACCGAATTCAAAAAAAGGAGGAGGTTCTCAATTCGTCTGTATTTTTTTACGTTTGTAATTTATTTTTATACATGAAATGTTTAGTCCTTGATTATTACTTATAGACTTATTATAATATCCGATATACTATTATAGTTTTAATATCACTATAAGTCAAAACTTTTTCCTTATCGTCTTCACTTCCGTATATCCATATTTATGCCAACATTTCGGAACGGAAAGACATAGATTGATTCCAAACAATATACGAGTTGATATTGTATGGCTTTGTTTTGGAAGCCTCAGGATTTCTAATATATCTTTTGTACATAGTTGTCTGACTTTGTCGGTAAATAAACTTTTGGGAATGTGACACTCTTTGGTTTTGAAATTTCCTATTGCGGTGCTATATATATGTACGTCACAGTTTATATCTCAACTTTAGTTGAAGCTTGCAGACCTTGTAATTATCTACTTATAATTAATGTATGATTTGAATAATTTATGTAAAGCGTAAGCACTTATCTGTACTTGAACAGTATTGCAATGCATCCGTAGGTCTTTGCTGATAGGCAATAATATCGAGCTTTCTCAAAAAAAATCACATGCATTGAAGTATAATGTCATAGAACAGACATCTCGAACAAAATGTGTGTCCCGCCCGGGAGGTTCGATTTTCGAAATTGAGCCCCGATTCTCCTTTAGAAATCGAACGAATCCATTGAAGATTGAAGCCACGTGGTGCCAATGCATTAGGACATAAATGGTGTTCGTGGTGTCGGTTCTATCATCTATACGCTAGTAATAATACTTCAATGATAAGATGAGGTAAAATAAATTAAAATAGGCTTGGTACCTTATGAACAGCTTCATCAAAAAAATGAATTCTAAAGTTCCCAGTCAAATAGTAAATTGGAGTTCAATTCAAGTGTTTTAGACACATATTTTTAAATAAAAAACGGCCTAGTGCGAATTCGACTAGCACACCGAGACTTCCATAATTTTTTTATGGAAATAGCCGGCAAACGAGCTGACGATCCACCTGATGGTAAGTGGCTATCGTCACCCATGGACATCAGCAACACTAAAGGCATCACTGATGCGTTGCCGGCCAAGAAAGAAAGAAGAAAAAAAAAGAAAGAAAGAAAGAAATCTAGTAGAACTGAATATTGCTCTTATATAAACTTAAATTAAGTAACAAACTATATTTTGTCACGATAAATATACCAAGTGAAAATAATTAAAAGCTATTTCTTGTGATATAACTACAAAAGTTTTTGGATTTTTTTCTCTACTTGTGTAACTAGTTATTGCTTCTTGCCATATTTAATTATTCAAGACAATGGGAAGAACGACGAAATGGGAAAATTCCTTGCGAGAGCAAAAATAACTCAAAATATTGAGTTACGAGTAGAAGCAGGTCTCTAGTAAAAAAAATTAACATAGTTAAAGCCCCTAAACATGGTTAGTAATATAATATATAATATTATATGTATATAATTTATAATGATAATGGTTATAGGCCCTTAACATAGTTAAAGGCCTATTTCGCGCAACTTTTCAACGTTCCATTCAATCTATTCTACATCTAGGATGCATAATCATTCAATCTATTTCTATATTCAGACTCACTCATCAGTCTTTCATTCACGCAGATTGCATTCTACTTTTTTATTTAAAAATATCAACCCAAAAATACACCTACTCATTATATAGAATAATTTTAAAGACAAAAAGTACGTATAACTTTGTTTCCAAACAGAAATTAATCAAAGTCCACCAGCTAACTACGTAAGTAGGTATATTTTTATCCCGTTGCTTAAAAAATGTTAAAATAGTGAAAAAAACGTATCCAATATTTAATCTCCTTCCAATCTCATTACTCATAATGGAGAACAAAATTGAGGAAAATATTAACTGGAAACTGAAATTTGTTAAAGAATCTTTTATCGCCCCGGTCAATCCGATGGCGGAGAGATTTTCTTTGAAACTACGTTTTGTTTATAGTAAGATGAAGGGATAAAATATAATATAACTGTCGTATTTCAATGACTCTATGAAGGCTCTCTGCAAATGTGTAATTTTAAAGGATTGCGTATCAAAGAAAAAATGTTTTCAACAACAAATAAATCAAAATACTAAAGACTGTTAGTTAACAACTATGCTATTTTGTTATTGTTGTTTAATTCAAATTATTTAGGTGCTAATAAAATAAAGTAACACCAGGTAGGTGGTGGGCCAACCACGAAAGCTCGGCGGCGGCACGTTGAGTATAGCTAGCTTCTTTAGAGCATTTCATTCAAGAAAATCACTTTAATGATTAAAGAAAAAGCATAAAGAACATTCGTTCACTCATTCCTGTAGCGAGATAGAAAGCTGAAAGGTTCTAAAGCGCTAAACTCGAGAATTTAAGCAGCTCTTTTTGAACAAAACCATTTTATCTAAAGATCTAACTGTAGTTAATCTACACCTGTCTGGAAAATGGACGTAGAAAATATTCCGTAGCTAAAACAGTACCTAGAGACAGACATCCGAATGGAGAATGTGGCGAATACCTGCTGAATCAAAAGACGTGCTTTTTATCCATCAAATGAAATATCTTCCGAGACAAAAATGTTGCCTCGTCTGGTTTTATATTAAAATGGAACTAAATAACGTTAAGCCATTAAATTATATTAGTACAAACCCAAATATATACAATACATATAATCGTAACACGTTCTTACTGTCTGATAATATTAATTAAGTTGAAAGACCTCTGCGCGTAGAAAAGTCTTAAAAAAAGAATATATTTCTTGGGCTATCGAACCCTGAACTCACTTGGCAGTCATTGCCATTAGCAGGCTACAATGTATCAAC
This sequence comes from Thymelicus lineola, assembly GCA_963932265.1. NCBI lineage: Eukaryota > Metazoa > Arthropoda > Insecta > Lepidoptera > Hesperiidae > Thymelicus > Thymelicus lineola. Next base: position 5,106,863 of record OZ010691.1, read on the forward strand.
TAACACATTTTAACTTCCTCATAAAATACAAAAGTATCACTCATTTTATTTTATACCCTATCCCGACGTCACCTTTTTATAGGGTAAAAGTGGTATCGTGTTCTATAGATACGCAAGTCACATACATATTTCATAATTTGGAACGATGATATGCAAAATCATGAATTAAAGCGAAACATAAAATAAAGTAAAATGTTTTGGTTAATTTTTATCCGGTGAAATGAAACGGGAACACGTTTTATAATTAAGTTAATTATAAAGGGTTAAGCGTTACGTTGTTATTAATTAATCGCAGTACTACTATTGCTACCAACTCATGGACTTCACTTAATCAAAACACATGATATTTTTTATAAAGTCCCTACAAATTGTATAAAAAAGTTATTCCTGGTTTAATGTAATGTTTTGAAGCCAATTAGATAGTAGCATGTAGTTTGTTTCCATATTATAACGATACAAGAGCCCGGAAGGTAAAAGAAGTCATTAAAGACAAAATAGAAAAATATCTTTTGTAGCATCACTACCAATTAGATATGTTACTGCATGTTATTTGTTTGCAATTACTACCGTAACGATAAAGATACAGAACAAGTAAGAAGAAAGGTACAGAAGAAGAACGTAAAAGAAGTCATACGGTGGAAGATGCATACGGAAGCCATGAGTATCACGACACGGTTAGTATAGGTCATAAACCTGGCGAAAAGAAAATAAAACTTCTAAAGTAAAATAAGAATAAAGAATATTCATAAGAAAATTGTGAGTTGGGGAGTCCTTTTTCGAGTAGTATATATTATGTTTCAAGAGATCTAAAGGTAAAATGTATGGGGTGAATAGTACATGTTAATATCTTAACTTTGGGGGGAGGGTTGAACTCCCAAAACTAGGGTTTTGGTAAAGGGTAACGTAAAGGGTAGACGGGTTTTGACCGCTATTGGTAAAAAAAACTCTTCAGAGCTTCGGTGTTTCGTACCTTAACTCTGTTAACCTTTGAAACCCAACTAATGGTGATGATGATGTATTGATGTTTGTGACTCTTTCACGCAAAAAGTACTGAACGGAATTACATGAAGTTAAACACACAGATGCAGAAAAAAGAACCAGATGGAATGTCAACAACAAATTCAGTGAGGCACCCATAGTAATTACCAACACCTCTATTCGTACAAGTATCACACGCACACATTGACATCATGCTGTTATTAATCGGCCACCATTACCGCCTGGGACCGCACTAAAAATTACGCACACATGGTAAGCGGGCGGCATCACTCTCGATAAGACAAGGTGTTATTTTCACGTCCGTGCATACAGGGTACTTATTGTCCTGGAAAAAGAGGAGAAAATCGCAGACAGAGCGCGTCAGCGGCATAAGAAATTCCGATACTCGGATTAGCAACTTTTTCGCACTAAGAGGCTGAAGCACTAAGCCTCATTATCGAAAGAAAACTGCATTTTGTTATCGTAGAAAACAGTGGTCAAAAGCAGCCTAAATCCGTTTAATATATTATAAAATACAGATATTGCAATCAAACGTAGCGATCTAAATAACAGTAAGCAGTTATCGCTCCCATCTATGGGGAGGATTACGTGGCCAGTCAGATAAATTCCATCCATTATTTTCCTGAGTGGGGTTTTGTTCCAAGAGGATTATCCCGGCTTCACGTCACGTACAAGATTTTCAAGTAAGCTTCGGCCTGAACCATCGATAGGTACAAAAAGAATGCCGTGGATGCCGGCTTATATTTTAGGTACTAGACATTTTTGAGACGTTGAGATTGCAATACAGCTATAAGACTTATTTGAAACTTAATGTATATAACATGTACTCGAATATAACAAAAGTAACTTTATTGATCACCTCACAGAGGACCCTTGACGATAAATTCGAATTTTTATTGACAACGTCTATGACTACGTAATATTTTATGATAAGTAGATATTAGTGAATAATAAGCTAAGATTGAATAAATAAATATTACAAATAATATATTACTCTAACAATGAAACTAAAACTAAAAACCTTAAAAAATATAATATCAGAACTAAAATATATTATTAAAAGGAGTCCCTTTAGGCAAGGTTCCGAAGATACTGGCAGCGTTCCCCCTTTGAATCGCTAGACTAATTCTTTGTCCAAGGTAGCTGCCAGCTCTTCGGTCTCCTGTGATGTCGACTAATCTTTTTGCTATTTCCTTAAAAAGACTTATAGCGCTAGGACCCCACGGACCAAGGGTCTCGACACCGAATGGGACAAAATCATACTCGGAGCCTAGACCCCTGTATTTGTTTAATTTAGCTTTTTCAGCCGCTTCACAAGCCGCGGCTTGTGAAGCGGCTGAAAAAGCTAAATTAAACAAATACAGGGGTCTAAGCTAAGTATAGATATGCTTAGATGACATCATATTATAGAGACCGATATTTTCAGCTGATATTACGGAAGAACAAAATCTGAGAATGCTTACGCGTAGTCCTTCGGACATAAATATCGTTGAATGGCCTATAAGCGGCAGGACTTCCGTGATTATTTCAGACGATGGTAATTTTCACCTCCCCTATTCAAAGGCGAATACTTGAACATACATAGACACTTCGGCGCAAGTTGTTGACTCTTTTGCATTTGATAGGTATCCAATAATTGCAGTTAGTAATGGTATAGATAATAATTATTGTTTGTAAAAAGGATGAAAACATTAAAAAATGGTGAAGTGGAACCCAAGAGCCATTTATGAACGTCAAGTTATTTTTAGTGAAAATCGACAAAAGAGAAGACGAGTTACCTGATGGTAAGTGCTCGACTGAGTCAGCTTAACGAGCACTTTAATGACACTAACAGATGACTTTAAAAAGGTACTCTAAAACCTAATGAGACTAGCGAACTGTATGAAGAATTAACTTAGTATATTCAGTACAAGTAGTACGTAATCGCGAATTGTTGTGCTTCCTTGGCCCCCGTAGGTCGATTGGCTGGGATCAGTGTTGCCAGATATCACATAACTACGGTAGATCTACCGTATTTAGCTTCGATCTGCCGTAAAGATTTTTAGTGGTTTTAGTACATTTTACCGTATTTTGATCAACACAAAAATCAGATTTTAATAGAAAAAAACCTCAAATCTCATACAACGTATTCTCATACAACGTATTTTATAAGAATCTATAGTATTTCATGAAAGAATCTACCGTAATCCAGTTTTTGGACCTAGCAACATTGGTGGTGGTGCCTGTCCATTCCCAGGCCATTGTCGACGATAGCCCATGAAAATGGTTTATTTGTCGCATAATATCTGCGCAGGGAATCGAACCCTAGATCGCAAGTACCCAGGCAGATCTAGCCGGGTCATCAAATCACCGGTATCGTATGTCGCTTAACTCATTATATTGATACAAGCTTCTGGGGTTTGAGCAATATGCCTCTACCTCGTATTTACGAGTAATATAAAGATGACCGATATATTTCACGGAAATCGGTTAGGAAAAATGTTTGCTCGAGACGCACCGGAAATTAACCGCTGGATGTTTCATACGGTTGATATATTATTTATCGAAATCACATACATGATATGTATAAAAATGGACAAATAAATAAATAAATAAGCGCTCGTAATAATAAGATTTAATTCATACAAGTAAAACGTACGATATTACTCTAATATATGAGAGGCACTACGTTCACTCTGTTCTCGCTGTGTGTGTGTGGTCTTCTATTTGTGTGTTGTCCATGGCACCCATGACACAAGGAATCCTAGTATAGGGCTATGAGTGTGAAGCGTTATTTACTTTATTTTTAATATATACGTACATAAGATACGGCGCATCCAATGAAGAAGCGGCCGATATGATTAAAAGACGACAGTATCCTATTACAACTGTGGCTGAAGATATTTAACTTTTCCGACTTCAAAAGCCACGTTTGTAATGTTATACCTGTTATTTTTTAGGGTTCCGAGGTAAAATTGGAACCCTTATCGTTTCGTCATGTCTATCCGTCCGTCTGTCCGTCTATCCGTCTGTCTAAAGCAAAGAACCGAGGCCCTTAGTGCTAGAAGGCTTTAATTTGGCATGGATATACTACATATTTATTAAAACTCTAGAAAAGTAAAACAAAATATTGAAAAATATTTCTGGAGTTTTAACTCCTATAGAATCGATTTTCATATTGAAGCCCGCGGTATGAAAATGTATGAGGAGTAAAACTTTCTCCGTTACGTTATGCGTTATGTGTGTTATGCGTTATAATTTATATTTTTAATTTTTAACATAGAATCTTTTTGTTACTAACCTTATTATGTTGTTGTAAGCTACAATTAGTTTCACAAGACGAAATCATAAACATAATATAAACGTCCCAAACTATATATATATAAATATAACTAGTATAAAATATACTCTGTTTTCTTGTCCTGGACATTGACTATGGCATCATCATTTCGAAGTTTCATTTTAATGCGCGTGATGAAAATACAAATATCCAAACAACCAATCATCTTTACATCCAAACATCTTCAAAAACTTTCACATTTAACGTAAATAGGTGCGATCATTTTTTTAATTGATATAGACTATTTATAACTACGTATATAGAATATATAATCTGACAGATTACATAGATAGGTACTGGATGAGGTCAGTTAATACAGAATCCAGAATAAATCCTCATTATCTGTCACGCTACATACCTACAGTCGATTTATTGCATGCATAATGTGCCGTTTGCTGTACAAATGAATAGTAATCACCCCTACATAACACATAGTATTACTGTGTCCCGTGGGCATGAAGAATTACTTTGCGTCGCTTGTTCATATGCATCCAATTTGTACGCACTGAAAATCAGTGTGCGATTTGGTGGTTCCTGTTATGTTATGTCTATTTATACGTTATAGAGGCCATACATGGTCGTGTACTTGATTAAGTCTGCAGTTTGACTGCAGTTTGTCTGCAGGTTGATCTAGTGTGCATGAAATAGCTATATGATAGATAGCTATGCCGTGGCCATACACGATTAAGTTTACTGGATGCCGCGTCAAGTCCGTTTGACGCTTGATCAAGTACACTTGATCGTGTATGGCTTTCATTACATCACGATAGTTCACTCACCATCGTCAATGTCATGACCTAGCTGGCAATGTGAGATTCATTTAGTGGGATCCACCAATATATGACGAATGAGAAGAGGCCTAAATAAAGGTCTAGGAAGACAAGAACAATATAATTATGTTCTTTCGATGACATTTTCATACACACATTTTATTTGGAATTTGGTATTTTTAGAATTCCGGTACCTATCTGTCTATTAACCTAACAGCCTTTTAAAGTCCACTGCTGGACATAGGCCTGTCCTAATTGGCGCCACTCTGACTGTTCCTGGACCCTCTGAATCCAGCGGCTTCCCGCTGTCTTCTTTAGGACATCAGTCCACCTAATCGGGGTTGACCAGTGCTTCTTTTACCGAGACGTGGCCGCCATTCGAGGACTTTGGGACTCCATTGGTAAACTGCCCTTCGAACGATGTGGCCTGCCCATTGCCATTTCAGAGAGCTAACTCTGCGAGCTGTGTCGGTATTTTTTGTAGTGAAATACCTAACATAGCTCATTCCACAGCATTCGTAAAATACCACGTACCAGTAGTAAAATACCACGTCTCGAATCCCTATGTTAACAACACTGACAACACACATTGCTCGAAAACTTTTGACTTCAAGCACTGAGGATTTTTGGATGAAAAGATAATAAGTTGTATTTTCACGATCGCTGCCCAGTTGAGTTGGATTCTTCGAGTGACATCTTTCTCGAAATTGGACTTACCCATCTGGATCATTCGGCAGGTAATTGTCGACATAATCAACATGATTTCTGTCTTGCCCATGTTCATGTTAAAATCCACCCGTTGTGAGGCACTGTTCAAGTCCCCTAGCATAATACTGAGGTCCTCCAGCGATTCCCCAGGATCACAATATCATCGGCAAATCAAAGGTGTGTGAGGTGTTCACCATGATGATATTCCGGTAACGAACAAAATACTACGCTATTAATCCTTTCTTATTTGTGTAAATAGACGTACAACCGACCAACTTATTGAAGAACATTTTCCACCAACAATGAAGCCTATCCTAACTAAACAATATAATCTCCTACACTCGACCGAACCACATCTTATACTCGTAGTATCTTACTACGTTATTATTAGAATCAAACAAACTTGTGTTCGATATTGCTATTCCAACAACTACCTAAGTAACTAATGAAGATGATTCAAGAATGTAATTTCAAAATATTCAAAGAATGACCTATTTGTAACAAAAACAGCTTTTCAAGTTATATATTCGTAAACAACGACAATAGTACGAATTAACAACATAAGCCTAGTGGAATAGAATAACTTTTGGATTAAGATGTAGTTCAGAGTGAGAGCAAATTGTTTAATAGCCCTCGACCATTGAATATAGTGGTAAAGGAGAAATGAATCTTTTGTGTAAAAGTGTCTGTCAAACTGCGTTGAATTGGTGGCGCCCGTGGCGAAAAAAAATGTATAAAAAGATCAGCCCATAACAGAAAAATATGAACTCACTTTTGCTTCAAATTCATCCCTTTGATATTGAAATGGTTTTAACTTAAAAATATCCTGTTTTCGTTTGTGGTACTACTTTTGGAACACCCTGTATATCTACCGTAGTTTAATATAGGAGCTCAACCGCAAATTTGTCGAAGCATCAACTGGATTAGAAGCAGAGCAATTTAGAACAAGAGTAAAGTTTGCGTAGTGTTTCCTTTATAAATAAGTTATTTTAGCAGAGACGAAACTATTTTAGGGTTTAAATTTAGTCCATGTATACCCGTTGTGCGGACAATAAACGTTGTCAAAGCATAACATCTAAATTTTCTCAAAGTCACACAAACATAAAACAATGAAATAATATATTTATAGTACTCAAAACTATCTTTATTCGCTTTTAAATTTCTCTGTCAATTATTTCTATACAATTATTTATATACTGCGCTAATTATTACTATCTGGCGTCATCTATACTATAATAAAACTCAACTGTCTATCTATTTGTCTCTCCGGGCATCACATGAAAACCCTTGAACGAATTTTGATGGAAATTGGTGAAATCCTTCCGGGTTATATTTTAGGATAGGTACTTTTGATCCCGGAAAATTAAAAGGTTTCCCTGAGAAACGGGATGAAAGTTTATTTGTATGGATATTTTTTAAAAAATCAACCGATTTGCTTCGCAACAAAATTTTCATTGCTTAAATTAATTGGAATACGTATTTTTTAGTTTTTCTAATTTTTTTAAGAAAAAGAAAAAATACAAATTATTGTGAAATGCTTATTTTCCGTTTGTGAGGAATCCTTTGTGATTGTATCGTGGGTTTCAGTTATATAAATTACTAAAAATAAGTGCTTCAATTTAAATTCAATGTTATTTAAATTTTCTTCTGCAAGAGGTACAAATAAGGTATAACATAATTTCCGTATGCAAGCTGCGGGCCACAGCTAGTTTATTAATAAATCTGTAGACAATATCATGAGAGTTGTTTGTCTGTTCCTGCATCCTAATTATTGAAATGTAATCTATCATGCAAATCAATGAAATCATATTATCCTAATGTATTACACATTATTATCGGTGCATTATTAGCTGTCATTTACAAATATGTCAAGTCATAAAATAATTTTAAAACGCAATCAATTACTAAAAAGATTTACTAGTAAATTAAAAAAAATATTATTATACGTTACACTCTAGGGGTACGGCAGACAACACTATGAAGTCAGCGATTCTGTAGCCCAAAATATTGATTAATATCAATATATTAGTAATTAATTAATTAATTTTACAGTTAAAATTATGATACAATTTTAATTTTAATACCACCAAGTAACCAGTTATATATTTGTGACCAAATAATATTCCCTAAAATGTTGTTTCGGTGGGGTGAAAATATGACAAATAAATCATTAGGCAAATGAAAAACGTTAAAAATAGGCTTCGATAAATAACAAAAAGTTATTTTGTAATAAATTATGTTTGTTGTTATGTTTTTGATGAGATTAGACTTACCTAAGTTATCAGCTCGATGAAGAGGGATTATTGTAATCCATAGCACGACCCAGAGGCCAGCTTTACGTGCCATTATATCACCATCAGCCGATTCGTCAACAAAGTCCTATTCACTTTCACAACACTCTTTCTTCTTTACATACATAGTAATCATAACACTAGGCACTGAGTCTGACTTTATTATCGTTCTTAACAAAGCGAAGGCAAAACTCCCCCAGAAGTGCTGACTGGAATCTGTAAAGATTGAAACAAGGAATTAAAGTTTGAAAGACAAAAACAAGCATCGGAATAATCGTCTAACAAATTTTGCTGGGTAATTACGAGGGTAAGAGGAATCCGCGGCTTTCAAAACAGGCTTCTGCAACGTTAAATAAGCAGATAAAAGAGATTTCTGAAGAGCAGGATGTTTGGACCAAAACTTTGACATTATGTAAAACACGATGATTGTAACACATCTCGGAGTTGATAATGAACTTTATCTCAATAAAGATGAATAAATTGTTTTGTTGAAAAGACGTATTCTTTGTAAGCCACCATGTTTTTTCCCCGTTATTGCTCTCCTTAAAAATAACAAGTAGCTGATCTGAGAGTTGTTTCAGATTAATAATGTATGGTTATTAAATAACAAAAAAAATTGAATTTTATAAAATTCATATCTACAAAGCGATTGTTAGATAAATTTATTTATTATTATGAAAGTAAATAAGAATAATTAAGATACCTATTATATACGTACCCTGAAGTTAGTGAGTATATTTGTAAGTACTACCAAAAGTCCATTTTCCTGTATACTTATTAGTATTACATCAGAGAACTGTGATAAAATTAAAAAAAAACCTATGTGTGTACTTGTGTACGCTCGTAAGAAGTTATACTTTTTTGGCGTAACAGATTAAAAATATGTAGCTAAAGATTTCATCCCGTATGCCACAATGTATGTTGTTTGTCAGCTGTCGATGTGTGCACGCATCGTAACACGGAAACTTGAGACAGTAATCAGCTAACTTTATCATGTCGTTTTGGCTTCGTAAAAATTTACTCTCATATTTTTAGTCCAAACGCGCCAAAAGAAGTATGGCTATTAGGAAGGAAGGCAACTCATTACGCGTTTTTGATTAGCGCTGTGCGACCTGAATTACACTTTATTGCGTCAGAGCAAGAATCGCTATTAATTTAAATGATTTTGAGGAGTGCGTCTTCTGTACTATTATGTTGTCTGTGGTGTAACTTCAAAAGCCTTGTAAAGTAGTAGCAAAGGCTGCTATCTGAAATCTTCTTCTTATTGGCGTTAACTTTTTTCGAAGCAAAATTAAATATTAGGAAACATACTTTTCAATAGAAAAAAATATTTCATATTAAATTTAAAGATACAGTTCTACTACTAGTTTTACAACTAGTTCTCAGTGCAAACATTTCTAATAATTTCAGATTCAGTTTGGTTTGAATAAGTAAAAATAGACTGAGGAAATCTTTTTCCTCAAACAGTTACTTAATTACGCCACAAAATACCCAGTAGAACTATCACTTAGAATCAGGCATCACTTGGTATTTTCAACTTGGTAAAGGTTGGAAAATCCGGAAATAGGTAAAAAGAGCTCAACAAATTTGCTTGCCAACTTGTAAGTAAAACTTTTTCTCCTTGATTAGCAATGGCATGTAAGCTTGGATACAGGAAAGCCGAACCACATATTACCTATTTACCTAAGTGAAGTCGAGATGCTCTCTGAATCTCCGTCGTAGATAACTTGTGGCTTGCAGAACATAAATACTGAAACTGCATATTCGTGCTCTTTTTATAGCTCCTCCTACAATTAATAGGGCTATTACCAACTACGAAAAAAATCGTTTGCAGGACCTCGACGCAAAACGCCTTATAAGAAAGACACGTCCTAAAGACACATATTTACACATACAACTCCATGGGTCAGTTATAATGCCAACCATGCAACAGACCATTTAAAACTAAATTTGGTTTTTCAAGTCATATTCGCTCTCATCACGCCCATCCAAACTAAGGTATTTCAAAATACTAGCCAGATTTTCGCCATTGACGGACACGTCAAGGAGGACATCATCTCATCATCATAGCTACTCCTTCAGAACTGAAATGATTTTACCGTTAATTAAAATATTTTTGAAAAGGTTTTATAATGCTAAACAGACTGAACTCCTTTGCCACAAGTAAACTAGTATAAATTTAAAAATAAGAAACGTTATCAAAAAAGCTATCATGATATCTTTTTGAAATCCTTATGGTGAGCTCTTTAATTTGATACCCATATTGCGTTATTCGTTTATTAATAGATACAACAATTTTGCCGCAGTAGCCAGGTATCCACTAGTTATTTATTATATTACAATTTAAATTAAAAATTAAAAAACCCCTGAGTCAAAAAAAGTCTGAAGAGGTAAAAAGTTAAAAATCATAAAATAAATCTTTAAAAAGTCACAAATAATATGAATATTTTAAATGTATTATTTAAATGAAAAGTTTTTCTTGTCAAAGCCCCACTCAATACCAAACTACGTACCTACTTGCTCATTAATTGTACCTACTCGGATTTCCTACGTATACCTAATGTACTTAATGTTAATTTTTGATAAGTTGTTAGGTCCATAATTATTTTTACTTATTAAGTATTTACTTTATTAAAGTAATTTAATATGAAGTGATCCCCGGACACGACAAAGTTTTCATGTAAATAATATTGTACATTAATATAATATTCATATTATTTATGACTTTTTAAAAATATATTTTATGATCTTTTCCTTTTCACCTATTCAGACTTTTTTTTGAGTCAGGTCTATTTTTATTTTTAATTTAAGTTTTATTTAACGCTTTTTAAACTTAGATTTATGTATAATATCTAAATTTAGATATACCTAGGAGGTATTATCATGTTTCAAAATGAAAAATACAAATAATAGGTACAAATCGTGTTTTACCATAGTTGTTACCCCACTCGGGAATGTTCGCTAAATTTAGTAAATTCATCCCCTTCCACATAACTACCTCCCCCTCCCCATCTTCAAACAGCCAATTTTGTAATACACAAATCAAATCCTTTTATTTGATACCCCACTCGGATATATTCACTTACTATCATTTATTCATCCCTTCCTCCACCCCCCATAACTATTAAACGACTGAATCAATTTTCTTCAAACAGCCTAAGACACTCTCAACTAAGAAATATTTCTAACGAAAGCAATTAAATCAAAATCGGTTCATCCGTTCGAGAGCTACGATGACATGTAGACAGACAAACAGAGTTATAGACACAAACGTCAAACTTATAACACCCCTCATTTTTGCCGGGGGTTAAAAATAGTTTTGTTAAAAATGATTCACCTTCGAGATCATTATTTGGTGGTAAAAAAAAATTAATGAAGAGGCGTCAAAACAGGCACCGTAAATGTATCCACAAATTATATAATACTTCTCGCCGCTTGTAATAAATTCGGAATAGTATAAACTCGACTCCAGACGACTTAGTGTTGTAGAATAAAAGCACTGGGATATTTTCACTCATTTATTCTTTTGTGCTTAAATCGCCATTTCACAAAGGTGTCTCATTCAAGAGGAGAAGAAATGGCGAAAGAAACTCCTCTACACATCTTTTAAAATAAGGTATTTTACAACTAATTCTTGCTTAAACTATTTTTGACTTAACTATTTCTACAATTTGTATAAAGGAAAACAATGGGTAACACAAAATTACATCAGCCCTTTGATGAAAACCAACATTTGTTGCATTATTACGCCGCAGTTTCGGAATAAAGCAAGTCTCCATTTATTCTTGGGAGTTTGCAGGAAGTAAGCTTTTTCTTATTTATGGAGAGGACAATTTTATCCGAAAATTTATTTTCTCATTAAACTTTTGCTTATTTATTCATACATGCTATGATGAAACAAAAACCTCAAAGAGCTTGACAACCCTGTAGCCTAATTGTTAGTGACCCTGCCTGCGAAACGTGGCGTCCCGGGTTCGATTCCCGGCCGGGTCAGATATTTATGTGATTGATAAATATTTATACTCGGGTATTATTACTGCGGGGGTATGAGTGTGTAAGAGTTTATTTATTTATTTAATTACTCCCACCCTTATTACTTGGGGTTAGTGCAGTGTTTCCCACCGTGGGGCCCACGCCCCACAGGGGGGCAATTTGATAGTTAAGGGGGGGCAATGTAAAATTGGACTCGACACGACTTAAACCCTTTCGCTTTGCGTTATTTAAATGCAATGCTAGATATCGGTGACATAATTATGTATGGGGGGCAATGATGTTTATTAAAGATACGTTATGCCCTTAAAAATTAAACGAAAAATCTGTTCCGAAAACAGCTACGACACACTGCGACCAATCAGCGCTTGTTAAATTATGTAAAAGGGATAGCATTACTAAAACCATAATAGTGACAAAGACAGCTAGTGTTTGTCGCTCGCGTCACAAGTACCTTACGTTCGGCTGGCGCCACGCTGGCGCGCTGTCATGCCGCCATACTTATTTTGTTAGAGAATTATTGAAATGAAATAAAATGCAATAAATCATGATTCCTTACTTGTGGTATGTTATTCCATGAATTTTATTTTTTTTACGTAAGTAATTAGTGCATTTACGCATAACACACGAAGGCATTTTAACGCTGTATGTCAAATCTCCAGCACTTCTGACAAAAATAAAAGCGTGCGTATCCACAGAGTATTGAGAGAGCGACTGAGAGTAATGCGAGCAAGCGTGGTCAATTGACTACTCTTTCGCTCTTCGCCGTCGGCGCGCTAGTAACCCATCTACCTCTTTATACATATAATATCATTGATGGGGGGCATAAAAATTTTAGAAATGTTAAGGTGGGGCATAGTCTAAAAAAGGTTGGGAAACATTGGGTTAGTGCCTTGTCTTTAGGTTTATTATCCATCAATGTACATGTAATTATAGATTTCAGTTTAAATTTATTTGATATTTGATTTGATTTAGACATATTATCTTGTCTATATAAATGTTATAGTAGAATACATAGTTATGTAAAACGATTATCATTTCCTCTCATCTTTAGTAACATACCTATTAGAAAAACATGTTAACATGGGTAATTCCTTAAATTTAATTCCGGAGATTTAATCTACAGAATATTATTATGCTTGGAATTATAATTGGTTAGTTATTATATTTTTTTTTCTTAGAAAACTAAGAATTATTTACGCAGTAAAAATGTGTTTAAGATACCACTGATGAGAGACCTACGAATAATCGTAGGTAATATTACTGGACACTGCCCACTTAACAAACATTTATATGTTAGGTATAGGTAGGTATACCTAACTAGGTATGACCGACAGCCCCTTGTGCAGGGCATGCCTATCGGCCGACGAAACAGCCCCTCACGTAATCCTGGAATGCGTGGGAGTAGCCACCCAACGGGCTGAAATCCTCGGCACCCCGAGGTCGTTCCGTGAAGCCTGTGGAGACACCGGGAGGATCCTGCGCTTCTGGACGGAGCTAGGCTGGCTAGATAACTAGCCGGATCACACATTTACGCACAATGGCCCGACTCTAAATGCGGCTATTGGCTAAATGCGGAAATTTGGAGCCCATCACCATAACCACTGATGAGAAAGAAATGATGTGTATGTGTATCCGAATTTACTGTATGTGTTACTGTATGTATGTGTATTCGAAATAACTGACTGAATTTTATTACGATTGAACTGATGGAAAAAAAGATGATAGACTCAGACGACGAATGACCGTTGTAGAGAACTAACGCTATCTACCTGCGGTACCAATTAAAAGTTTTTTCTCTGCTTCATCCACTTTGATTTCGACTGAGACCTGTATAACTGAGTAGGTATAGAATAGAACAAACACGAGTAAATCATGTTTGAATATATTATTATACTAACTCTAATTTGTTCTATTCTTATTTAATTATATTTTATTAATTAATACAAGAGAAAACCAAGAAAAGAAAACGATTTTATGTAGTTAATTGTACTAGCCTTTTGATGGCAACCGCCATTTATCGTAACATTACACGGCAGACTCACAATATAAAGGAACGTTGGGGCACAATTGCTTTCATCTATTTCCTAAGAAATAAATAAAAACCTTTCGAATTTCTTGCACAATGATAAGGGGCCGGCGGCACGGACTAAATATTTTTTAAATGTTTTTTAATATCAATAGTGTTCTCTACCCGCGCTTTTGCCCACGTTCCAGGGATAATAAACTACCCCATGTCTTATTACAGAACACAGGTTTACAGACTGTTTTGCTCATAGACCACTTTCAAAATATAGCTGGTTCCGGTGGACCCCCCTGCAGCTACATTTCTACCATATTCCCAAAAATCGACAAAAATGTGAAGATAAGATCTAACTTTGGAAATTTACGGTACGGCTGTTTAAAAGCAAAAAGCAAAGCCACATCCCATAATTGTCCCACTGCTGGGCTCGGGGTCTCCTCTCACAATGTGAGGGGTACAGGCCATAGTCTACCACGCTGGCCAAGTGCGGATTGGTAGACTTCACACACCTTTGAGAACATTATGGAGAACTCTCAGGTGTGCAGGTTTCCTCACGATGTTTTCCTTCACCGTAGCAAGTGATAATTAACTTGTAATACACACATAATATTTGAAAGTTAGAGGTGCGTGCCAGGATTTGAACCCGGGCCCCCGCGTTCGGGAGACCAACGTTCTACACAGGGTGGATTTTTGAGACGGGTCAGTAAGGACAGGTACCTTAACCGTTATAGTTACAGGAAAACGTTCCTAGGAGACTATCCATAACTTTTTAAGATATTCTGAACTGCATTCACAGATTTTTGAGAAAATGTACGGTCAGCGAAAAAAGTGCTAAAATCCAAAAAAAAATATTTTTATGCCTATCGATCCTACTTCGTATGGGGATCAAAATACTCTATGGGACCATTTAAGGTATGAGTACTAGAAATGTCAGAAAACGCTAAAAACATTTTCCATACATTTTGTACTGAAAAACGATAAATCAACTCGTAATATTCTTTATTGCCAAATAATCCTATTTCTTACTACGATTAAAAGATTCTTTAAGGCCTATTGAAATTTAAATACAAAAACCACGGTAAGACACAACATATCACACAAACTTAAAAATAGGTTATCTACGAAATAAATTGTTCAAAATGACCGCCGTTTTCACGAATACATAAGTTCACTCGTTTTTGTACTGAGCAAGTTACAGCGGAAAGTTTTGTTTGATGGTTATTATTTCAAATCCTCGTTAATGCCTCTTTCAGCTCCTGAACACTGTCGTACTTTCTTTTGTAGACTTCATTTTTTAGGTGGCCCCACAAACAAAATCGAGAGGCTAACGCTTCTGGGCTGCGAGATGGCCACTTAATTGGACCATGTGTTCCTATCCACTGTGTCCCGAATTGTTTGTTCAAGTTAGAACGCGTAAGACGGCTGTTATATGGTGGTACGCCATCTTATTGAAAATAAACTTTTCGCAATTCCGTCAGGGGCCATTCATCCAACTGGTTTTGAAGATTCAAAATTCAAAATTTACTTTCAAACTTATTTTTTATAATTTTTTTTTCTTATTTTTTTTAGGATCTAATAAGGTTGTTTGGCGATAAAGAATATTACGAATTGATTTATCGTTTTTCAGTACAAAATGTATGGAAAATGTTTTTAGCGATTTCTGACATTTCTAGTACTCATACCTTAAATGGTCCCATAGAGTATTTTGATCCCCATACGAAGTAGGATCGATACGCATAAAAATATTTTTTTTTGGATTTTAGCACTTTTTTCGCTGACTATACATTTTCTCAAAAATCTGTGAATGCAGTTCAGAATATCTTAAAAAGTTATGGATAGTCTCCTAGGAACGTTTTCCTGTAACTATAACGGTTAAGGTACCTGCCCTTACTGACCCGTCTCAAAAATCCACCCTGTATACTAGGCTATCACTCCTCACGGCTGTTTACCAACCACGAATTGATAGTTTTGAAAAAAAAGTGAGAATTGATTGATTAATTTATCAATTGATTGTGCTGCGAGTGGATGTCAAAAAACAAACATAAAAAAATACAGTCGAATTGAGAACTTCTCCTTTTTTGAAAAAAGTTAAAAAGTAAAATTGGCCAATCAAAAAAGTGATTTCATCCAACTTTACTATTTTGACTCACAGCACAAGGAACTTTATTATTATCATTTATTTCCCCATTTTTATCTCACGCCAACGTAGACCCAGGCTTCCAGATCATGGTTTCCTAAGTGCTAAACTTCGTGAAAATCCGTTCCACAGATATTGCATGAAAAAGTAACCGGTTATTAAAAAAATCTACATTTTTATTTCAGCTATGATGTTTTACTATTATAAATGCTTTAAATCCAAATCCAAATTACAAAAGCTAAGGTTGGCATAATATCCAATCTCTGTGACCCCAATGTAATGATACTAGTATTATATTAATAGCGGAGGACTGTTTTGGTGCATAATATTACTATCTTTTCATTAAATTTCTGACCCTTTAAACTGAATTCAAATCCCACTTATTTCATTTAAATTCGACATGCGTACTGGACCGAAACTAGTCCTTTGTTAATTAATTTTTTGGATGACTTACGGTGGATACGTTTATATTTTATGTTATAGTTATGCATGGTGACTTTCAAATGGATTTATTAGATGGAAAATAACATAAATGGCTTATTTTTTCCTGTTTGAAGACACCTCAAAAGGTAAAAGCATTTCGTCGCTGCGTGTGCAAAGCCACGTAAGAACATTTTGCAATATCGCGTATCTGCGTTTTCTTCATTTTACAGGAGGAAGAAAAAACTTAATAACTTAGCCATTTAATAATATTTTTTGAATGAACTAGTAGCTACTTCTTTAGCACTTTCTTTATAGGACAGTAAAATTTTGTCCATAATATGTAAATTCCGTGTATAACTCTAATATTAGCACTTTCGCGGATTTACAGGATGGAATAATTTCAGAGACAGTTGTATGGGTACTTTAACTAAAAAAATATTATTGTTATTCACCAAAAAGCAACCATATTTTAACTTCTAAAAGAAAAAACCGGACAAGTGCGTGACAGCTCACGCGCAGTGTAGGGTTCCGAAGAAGTAAATATATCGACTATTACTCATTAACTACTTATGCTAACGTAGCCGTGACAGTTTTCCTTGAAAATTAATCATAAAACCTATTCTTTAAAATTCTTTCACTTGTCCAACTTTAACCGCAATTGCCTTGCAATTTTATTGCCTTAATGACGCAATTTATTGCAACCAAGAAGTACGTACTCTGCGGTAACCATATTTAACCATTGCAACTATTATTTCTCTTTAACCCCATAGGATTCTTGAAAACTTGTTTGAGTTAATGAAATATATGACATAAGAATCAGTAATGTAACGTATGTTACTTTAATGTACGTTATATTTATGATGTTCATGAGGTGTATGGGATTTTGGCGATCTCCTTTCACAACTAGAATCCACAAAAAATATCGGGTTGAAATCAGACTCAGTTTCTTCATTAATTTGTAGAACAACCTTAAATAGATCTTTTGGAGAACTGCAAATAAAACATTGCGCTGAGACCATTGAGAGTTTTTAGGGACTATCTTCTTTCTTTATTAATATTTTTAAAATGAAAAGTTATTGTCTTGTCTTAATGAAGAACCTTTTTAATTAATTATAGCAAGTTATAAAAACTGAAAATAAGGTTGCCAGAAAAATGGTTTTAGGGTGATTGATGCAGACTCAAAGCATTAAATATTAAGCCACAATTCAGTGCAAATATCTTAATCTATTCGTCTCAAACCTTAAAATCCTTTCTAATAGTATGAATCGTCAATGACGGATGTAAAAACGAGTATACTGACTGTATCTGGATTTTTCATAAATAACTGGTGGGCACTCGGCGTTTGGTACATACTACGCATTGGTTGTACCTACATCGATTCCATGGTTTTAAAAACTTTAAAGGACAACCGTACAAACATTTTTTCTATTTTATATATATAGATCTCATCAAAAACATAAATGTTAACTGAGAGCCAAGTACAAAAAAAGAAATGAGACCTAAATGGGTGCCAAGTTCTATGTAGAGCCTAAAATTTTAGTCGCAAGAACATGTAATTCAAGCTTTACATTTGACAGGACCCTTGGCGCGGCGATCCGGCATGGTAACCATTGCGGCACAAGGGTCATTATATTATTATAAATATTATGTATTTAATATTAAACCCCTTCTTTTTCTACTAGTAACATAAATAGCATTAAATAATAAATTGAAAGCAAAAAACTTAGATGTCAGTTAGAACTATCAGGATAATATTTTGTATGGACAGTTTGGATTGTCTATTAGCGATTCTGCAAACTCGAGTGCTATCCTCTTTACTCAAGAAAATCCAAGTAATGTAATATCTTTTAACCTATTAGTGTATGTTTAATTATTATAAAACCTGTCTAACAACAGCACCTTCAAAGAAATCCCATACTAAGTATTTGAAACCTCATAAGAAATCAATCAACACGCACACCTCTTTTGAATACTTACTGAAATTTCTTGAATTTCTTGAAGCGTAAATAAACCACTCATTATGGAGTAATCAAATACAGCTGGTTATGCTCGGGCTTAATAAATCTCGCATGAATCACATAAATAAAGAAGAAGATAACAAAGGCGGTTTTGTTTATTTATTTCTTTAGCAGTTCTAAGTGCATGTGTTTATATGGCTTATTATACCAATAACTATATTATTCCTACTTATAGTTATTTTTATTTATGTTTGTATACGTAATTTTCTGGCAAAAATTAATCTAAATACCTTTTTTTGAAGACAATAACACTTATCCTCACAGCTTCACGGCGCGGCATGGGTAATATAATTTACTTCCAATAACTACGCATTCATGAGATAAACTTAACAAAATCTAATATTTAAGCAAGAAACATTTTAAAAAGAAACTTGAAGCAACGTCGATAAAATCACTTTTGCCTGAAATTAACCCATTTGACGCTGAAAAGGCTTAAACTTCGAAAATTTCCCTTTAAAGTAGTCTTCATGAAGCTTTTTTAAAATTGCATTTATTAGACGAGTTTTTTAATTAATGTTCAATATTCAACAAGTAAGTACATTTTTTTCAACTAGCTAGCATCAAAGGCAACATTTACCTTTGAAAACCAAGACCAAAAAGAAATACAATATATTTAAAATGGACGCTACTTTATCAGGGCTTCATGATAATTTTAACTAAACCAAATACTGCTTTTGTAGAACGATAACCTGAAAGTATTTAAAAAATAAAACAAAATATCTGCTCATTTATGGAGTCAACAATAAAAAGTAGTGTAAGGAACCGAATTTTCGAAAAGTTAAAAAAAACTAAAAACCTCAAAAAGGAACTAAAACTTTTTGACATCTGGTAGGTCAATCCTTCTACAATAACCTGGGATTTGACTGACTTATTGAGGTTTGCTACTCAGTATTTGTGTTTTTGTGTAACTAAATATACGAGTAATAAAATAATTTTGTTTAACATGTAAAGATATAAATTATGTTATTCATGAACCATTTAAATTATTTTGTTACTGTCAAATTACAACTCCTTTGAAGAAACCTTCCCTAATGAGAATATTGCATGTTTAAAACCGCCTCATAAGAAAGCAATTAGTACGCCCACTCTACGACTCAGAGGTTTATCTTTGAAGTAAAAAATAACATCGTTATTTTGTAAGATGCAACCTTGTCGAAAGCGTATTACTATTTCAGTAGCTTTTATTAAGTTTCACATTCTGGTGGCCTCGATTTAAATCATGTAATTCATGTTTTTTATATTCAGAATTTAATGGAGTTTTTACGAATGCAGAACCAGCCAAGAAGCCGTATATCTGCTTGTTAAATTACTGACTACCAACTAAAACTCATTGAAATATTTCACGGTTATAACAAGAACGACAAGAATAAGGAAGGCACAGGTGTTTAAAACTACATTTACTGCCCAAAATAAATTGAGCTATCCACAGAGCAGTGGTTCTAATCTATACTAATAATAAAGAGGAAAGATTTGATTGTTTGCATTGAATAGGCTACGAAACTACTGAACCGATTTGAAAAATTCTTACACTGTTGGAAAGCTACACTATCCCCGAGTAACATAGGCTATATTATATTTTCAAAAAAATTAGGGATCTTTAATAAAACTCCAATAATGTAACCCAAGGTGTAAAAAATAAAGAAAACCGAAGCAAAGCGAGGGCGGTTACTCGTAGATGATAAATTAATAGTCAGTATCAATTTGTGCACTTCAATAAACACACGTATATCGGATATCTGCAGTTTTATTGATACTCACCCAATTTAGTTATTATGACCATACGTGTACAGTGGTTACTAAAAGAATAACGTTGATGCCATTCTTGCATCTATTGATCAACACATCAAGAGTATCTGGATTAGATGCAATGACTCTATAGTTGTCAGTAATGTATTTTTCGAATTTGTTTGCGTGACCGTAACTATAACGTTCTTCATAGAAGTACGTAAAATATTGTTATATACAAATGTTATGTTATGTTATGTTATGTTAGTATTCGATTTGCACCTATAGTCAATACATTGAAATAGATGGCTTCAACCCATCATCACTCATTCAATTAATGGCCCACTACTGGGCACGGGTCTCTCCTCTTGAGGAGGCCTAGAGCATACTCCACCACGCTGCTCCAGTGCGGATTGGTGGAGGGCTTAGTGGCCAATCCGAGTGTCGGAAGTTTTCAAACTGCCCGAGGGCCTCCAATATGGCTTAACGACTGTTATCATATGAAAACAAGCGGGACCGACGGCTTTACGTGCCCTCCGAAGCACGGAAACGCTCAAGAATTTTTTGCCACTAGCGGTCACCCATCCAACTACCGACCGCGCCCGCGCGAAATAGATAGTTTAGCTTTTTTAATTAATAAAAGTTATTGCTTGACAACAATCTCACCTAAGGATATATATGTATGTCGAGATGAATTCTAATATTATGAGCGTGCTTACACAGGAAAAGTAATTTCACTTTCTTCTTGAAGACATCATAGGCAAGCAAGATTGTCGACAAAGCTTCTCAGTTTTTTGCGGTACGCATTACGAATTTGAAGCAAACCACTTTGTTGTACCGGGGCGGTATGTTTACTATACTAGTCATAAGTCGGTCTGCTCGATGGAACAACGGAGAATTGTGTAGTCCCGGCGTATAAGTACTCTTATAAACCATGGAGGTTAACCTATCAACCAGACCTGGACAAATAAGTCTCTTTGGACGTCTCACTATCGAAACCGAGGGAGAATGTTAACATTTGGCTGTAACAGTACTTCACACATTACCAATACCCTGCTTTGTAAAATATCAGAAAAGCTTCTGAAAGAACATCCTATTCTACTCACTTCATTCTAGATGGAACATTCAAAAGTACACACAAAAGGTGTGATACCCATAAAAGAGTCCTAAGATACCTACTGAAGCCAAACGTAAGTAACAATTCTGTGGAGTGAGCGAAACCTATTACATTAATATTTTAGAAAATAAAACCTACGTCACTTACTATTCCGCCTACGATAAGCTCTTACGAAACAATCCTGAGATTTCTAAAATCCAGCCATTGCACTGCCTGAAGCTTAAAAATCCTGAAAACTCAGGAAAAATCCTGATGTATGACCCAAATTTCACTCAGGTATGGACAGTGATGATGATACTGAGTGATGATACTCATTAATGATGCATTCTGCACTTTTGACGTGTTCATTGATATGGGCGCCGTTGCATCAGAATATGGAAATAAAGTCCTACTGAGGTTGCACTTTCATTTCGTATGCTGTTCCACATTTCGACGCAAATTTCCACGCATACTAAAGTGAGTTTCTAAGTATTTTTCTTCAGATTCTGGGACTCATGCGTCATGGAGAACCTTATAACCGTTTTACTAATGTGTGGCTATGGTATGGCTATGTTATATGTTCATTTTTGCCATAATATTATATAATAATACGGCTCAACCCATTAATGTCCCTCTTCAGGGCATAGGTCTTCGTTATAGAGGAGGTCTAGAAGAACTATAGAGGGGTCTGGATCATACTCCTCCAAGCTGTTTCAGTGCAGATCGTTGGAGGTGTTAGAAGCCAACCCAACTAGAGGTCTGACGACTATACATAGCCGTGGGTAGAGCACAAGTTATTTATATTTGCACACGAGTTAAACACCTAAATCTTTATTGTAGTACAAAGACTACAAAGACTCGACCTACCTGTGGATAAAGTATTATTGAAACTGGCACTAGCAACGTTTACTGGTGCATTTTTGTAAATGGAAGTGACAGTCGCTGAGGCGATAGCTGAATGTAAACTAGACGGCATAAGCCTGATTTTGTATGCGGACCGTGCTAAAACTGTGTATACTCTTTTATCTGGGAAAGAGCTTCACAAACAAACTTCTTTTGAAAGGATGCTATGTATATTTAGTTACCTACTTTAGTTCTTAGCGATAATTTTTAAGGTTTCGTACCCAAAGAGTAAAAATGGGACCCTATTACTAAGACTCCACTGTCCGTCTTTTCAAAGAGGATGTATTTCTGTTGCCGCTATAAGAACAAATACTAAAAACAGAATAAAATAAATATTTAAGTGTGGCTCCCATTGAACCACCGTGATTTTTTGCCGTTTTTTGCTCTAAATTAATAACAGCAACAGGTTGAAATATTTACAAAATAAATATTTGAACTAAATAGTTGTATATTCGCTTTAAAAATAAATAATTAAAATAAAATAAAATAAAACTTAAAGGGGGCTCCCATAAAACAAACGTGATTTTTTTTGTGCTCGATATTAATAAAGGCAACAGGTAGATGCTTAAAATATTTACAGAATATTTAGTTGTATATTCACTTCACCCAATTTACTTACGTATACAAAATTTCAGCTCAATCGGAAACAGCGAAGTGGGTCATCCATATATAACTTGCAAGATTTGATTACAGACAGACGCCGTGGTTACAGACAGATATCGGGACAGGTGAAACTAAAAAAAATTATATAAAAAGGTTATAATATAGTGTCTAAGTGTTGTATAGATAATGGTACGGAACCTATCGTGCGCGAGTCCGGCTCGCACTTGATCGGTTTTTAATTAATAATCTGTTTCGATTCCCGGTTGTTTCTAAGTAGAAAATCTACATCATGTTAATCAATATTATGTTAGAGATAAGTTATTTTTGTAGAAGTTTATTTTTAAGGTGTTATTTTGTATTTCAAGATATTTATTGTATTTGACTTTTTCATTAGTTAAGTAATTGTCATTCAATTAAAAATATTACATGTCAAAGGGATTTTTTATCTTTTCACCTTATATCCAACATACACATCACATTTACTTTGATAATTCTTAAACCTCTTAAATTACTATTATTCTTAAATCTCACTAGATTTTAAAACCTGCCTTGCTAAGAAGATATCAATTTTAAATACTATTTCATTGCACTTAGCAAATTAGTGATTATAATCTGCTTTGCAATTTGTTTGGCTGGGACCAAATTAAATAAGACAATCATCATATGACAACATATTAATATATTATTATTATTTTAGTAATTGGATTACTCACACAATGTTAAGCTTATTTTCATATAAACAAATATTTTCCCCTTAGAAACTACTCTATATTTCATTACTCCGCTGCGTGATGTAAAATAATAATAGGTAATAATAAAATGTGATACGTTCAATTATACGTTTTTCTTGCATTTTTACTTCAATATAGTTTTAAAAACAATTAAAACACTGAAATTCACTGCTTAAAAGTGATACGAAAGTTTTCTCACGCAACAATTCTCCGTGAAAAAACATTCGTAAGATGACGATAGCCAGCTAGCGTCCGTATGTCAAAAAAATATTCGTGCTGCCGTTTTCCACCGTTTTCCATACAAAATTCTCACGTAGCGTTACGCAGTTTACGCAGCGTTACGCGGCGATACGCAAGTTGTGACGCAAATATTCGTGATGCCGATTTTAGTACCATTTACGCACGATAGGGGCGCTTTTGCAAAATGTCATACAAATTGCTTACGTCAACGATACGAATACTTTCTCGCAAATATTCGTGATCGACCTACTGAACATCGCTCATAGCCTCGATGCGTCGCTCCTAAGTAAATAGTTGGATGGACCACTAGTGGCAAAAAATTCTTGAGCGTTTCCGTGGTTCGGAGGGCACGTAAAGCTATGTCGGAGGCCCTCAGGCGGTTTGAAAATTTCCTCCACCTCCACCAATCCGCACTGGAGCAGCAAGGTGGAGTATGCTGTAGGCCTCCTTAAGAGGAGAGACCCGTACCCAGTAGTGAGCCATTAATGGGTTGAAGCCAAGTAATCTGAACCAAGCACTCTGAAAGGTGTAAGCTTGTATGAAATTTCGCCATTAACCATTCGATATTAGAGCATGCTTATATCGTTTAGCTCGGCAGTAACTTACGAACGAAATGAATGACGACCAAACTGAGAATTTTACTATGATTTTTTATAGTACAGAAGGTAAAGTCGATTTTTCGAATTTAAAGTTTCCTAAAAGGTATCTGTTATTTATTATATCCCTAACAGGGGGAGCGGCAACCCTCAAATAACATCATTCTGTTAAGAACTTAAAGAATTTTCATAAAATAATAATATACATACCACCTGCTCTAATTGAATATTTTGTTAATAATATTTTCTAATATTGTTTTTAAGAATTTGAAGATCATTTTCCGTTTTTTAATGACATCAAAAGCTAGTGAAAATTTTAAGTTCTACTGTACAGTAGTAGAAGCAGCGACAGAATGAATGCAAATGGTGTATTCACCGTTGTTCTACTGTTTGTTGTACTAACCGCAACTTTGATTTGTATTTGCGAATCGTCTTGTCTGTGTGCAATGTTACTCCTGAAAAGGAACTACATTTGGAGCGTTTTTAGGATCCCAAATGTTAACTTGAAGAATAAAAATTCATGAATTTTCTTGCAATTTTTATAATATTTTAGAATTTACTATGCCTTTAGTACTGCAGTGATAGCCTAGTGGTTAGAACGTTGGTCTCCCGAACGCGTGGACCCGGGTTCAAATCCTGGCACGCACCTCTAATTTTCAAATATTATGTGCGTATTACAAGTTAATTATCACTTGCTTCGGTGAAGGAAAACATCGTGAGGAAACCTGCACACCTGAGAGTTCTCCATAATGTTCTCAAAGGTGTGTGAAGTCTACCAATCCGCACTTGGCCAGCGTGGTAGACTATGGCCTGTACCCCTTACATTGTGAGAGGAGACCCCGAGCCCAGCAGTGGGACAATTATGGGTTGTTGCTTTGCTTTTATACCTTTAGTATTTTTATAGAGCTAATCTAGGTTATTACAAGAAGTTTTGGTAAATCTCAATGACCAAATCAACAAATCCAAATCAAAACCAAAAAAAATGTGACGTTGTAATAAATGAATTTTATGCCGTGTAGGAAAGGGTATAAGAGTTAACATAAAATACTTATATATTATAATTATAAACATCTTCAATCAAACTTAGTTAAATATGATCCATGATTTGTTGAAAGACTTGTGATATATTGTGTGGACTAAATGTTTTTCTTTAATGGAAAAAAGAAAGCAAGATTTATTTTATGTCCCATACCTATACATCACTATAATACGAGGCTGCAGAAACTATCCTAAGTTCTAAGCTTTACATTTCAGTCTTTTAGAAGCGGGGATGGTATTTATGTAGGCAGACTGATAAAATACTATTTACCATTAATTAAACACACCAACAACAAAAGTTGCATACAGCCAAATTAAAACTTGCTGCATAGAAAAAACACTGGAAATCATTAGAACGCTCACATGGTTTCCTATGTGGAAAATTGGCTTAACTATATGCCAAAGAGCGCACCAGAATGAAATTTTAACCTAGTTTGGTGCTACGAGAGTATCTTGTGAAGCGTGCTTTTGTTATTTATTTCATGAATGTAATGTGTGATGTTTAATAATTAGCTACGTACACTACAGATAAAATATTTAAATAAAGTGTATACTCCACTCCAATTTACGAGAAACTATTAATTATGGTCTCATTTAAATATATAAAATGTAAATCTATTTTTATTTTTGTGGCCATTTACTACATTTGGTTTTGTTTTATAGGACAGCAAAACGAAAAAAATATTGGAATTTAACATTAAAATGCCATTTTCATTTTTGTGACTTTATAATATTCTGTTGAAGTAAAATATTGCTATATCTAGTGATAACTTTGTGGTTTAAACGCAGTTATGTGCATATTAGAAATTAATTATTTATTATAGATATTTATTACTCGGTGTAAAAAACTGTGAGGGAACCTGTGTGTACCTGGGTTCTCGTTAATGTACAAGCACGCAAGATTTGAATTAATAAGAATGCACATGTGTATACAAACTCAAATCTTTTTAAGATATAATATCATACACACAAATGATGTTGAGTGAAAGCTTGTGGTGATAATATAATGTTATGTTTTTCCTCAAACGCGAAACTTTGATAAATGGCTTTTTTTGTTCTATTAGCGTAAAACAAGTCGTACATTATTGATAAATGTGTGTAAACATTTTTGGATAAAGTAAGGAAATTGAGAGATGATTCATCACGCCTCGGTGGAAAGGATGGGAACAATGCAAATAAGGAAAAAAATATTGTTCTGGCGACCAAGAGACAAAGATTTTGTGATACCCATTGGCATGTTTATTACACGACTGCTACAGATATCTGAGTTATGTGTTTTTGTACTTATAACTCCCTGGTTTGGATATTACTGGTATGAATTCAAAACTTGTTGGAATACAAACAATCAATCTCTTTCAGTATTCACGTGGTACGGGTGCTTTGGATAAATAAATTAATCAAAGGTCTGTGGCCAAGTAATAAACTTGTTAGTCACATAGATGGTTTAACCTAAAATGATTCGAATGATGAAACTGGTAACTACAAGGCTCTATTTTGTCCTCTGGAGGCTTAGAACATACATAAAACGTATTGGTGAAATATAAGTCAGTGGCCAACCCAAGTTTCTTAAGTTTTTATGTCACCCGAAGGCATCTAAAATAGCCAAATGAATATAATCTATAATATAACAAACGATACTGTTGGTTTTACATAGGCCTACAAAACACAGAAACGCTGAAAAAATTACTATAAGCGGTCGCCCATTCTACTAACGACTACGGCCACGTAGCTTAACCCGGTCAATCACTTAGGATCAAATTAAGCCGCTGAGCTAAGAGAGCTTCTCATCACATAAATAACAAAAAATAATATTCTAAAAAGACTTTATTATTTCTGCAAAAACTAGTGAAAGACCTAAATAGTTTAAACGTGCCCAACATACAAGGAGCGAACGACACCACAATTTTCGGTTATGTGCGTATTAAAAATGAAAAATTGCTACGGCGAACGGAGAGCCTTTGACTATAATATTCTCAAGGGTGTATTATGAATTCTTTATATTCTGAGAGAATTCCTGATCCCAACTTTATTACTGTAGGTGTATAAACTATGGTGATGTCATAATTAACATCATTAAAGTTATTTATTTAGGCACTTTCACAATACTATAAGAACTCGTAATTTCACTTACTAGTTCTATATCCCATCTAGATCGGAGATAATTATAAGACATAGTTATTGATCTTAAAGTTTGAATTACAGGCTATCGCACCGACTTCATTCAATAAAATAGATGTTTTGATGGTTTTGTACCTAAATAGGAAACAACGGAACCCTTATCACTAAACACGTCCATCTGTCTTGTCTATCTGTCTCATGAACGTGAGGTATCACGTTGAAATTAAATGAAAGGGATTTGTGGTCACAACTTACTTTTACTTATTTGCAATTGGTAAATTTATAGCGACATAATGTGCGGGGACGACAGTTTTCCAACAGCGAAGTTAAGTTTATTACTCAATTCAGTAAGGAAGAGCAATGTTAGATTCCACAATGACTCGCACTTGGCCGGGATTTTTAAATTTCTATGTCAATTGCTAAAAACTCCAGTTTAGAACCCGTATGACAGGTACCTAATAAAATCAGTCCGTTGCCGTTGCGTCGTTCCATTTTCACCCAAAACGATTAATGGAGAAATTAATCAACTGTCAGCGGAATTCCAGTAAATGAAATTGGCTGAAAACGTGAGTTGGTCATATAGTGTTGTACTTTCATTTTTCCAAACATCTATCTATCTATCAGCCTTTTAAATCAGTTCTGTGTCGTATCCGCTGTTTTCTTCAAATCGTTAATCCACTTAATCGGGACTTGTGCTCCTTTTACCGAGACGTCATCATTCCAGAACATTTTGACTACTTTGTTTATCAATTCTCTGATCGATGGAGCAAAAAACAACAACCAGACAAATCACCTTAAGATCCATGACCTATCACTGATGCATTTCCAGCCAAAGAAAAGAGAAGATTGAAGAGAAGTTCAAGAAAGAAAAGAGAAGATTGAATCCAATTTTCAGACAATATAAAAATATAGTACCTGCATTATTTAAAGAAAAGTAATAAACAAAAAAATACTAATCAAGTATGCCTCAAATTTACCTCGTAGTTACTCAATAATGCGTTGATATGTTATGATAAAGAGAGTGGCTTGGATTCAAGGATATGGAGATTTTACGTCAAAAATCAAAATTCACAATTTGCTTCGCTTAGGAAGCAATACCTTGCGCGGAACTTTGAAACTGCATTGCATCGGAAAGTTAACATCGGTCTACTGATTCAAATAAGCAACAATAATCTTCACATCTCTAAATTAGGAAATACTTGTATTCGTACTCGTATTCAACTCGTATGCAATTAATAATTGTTGTTATAAGTAATAGATATACCACCGATTTTTAACATTGTTGCAGTGCCTATGTCGGATTTAATGTTTCTTTCTTTCTTTCTTTCTTTCTTTCTATTCAAATTTGAATTTCCCAACAAGGCTTTTCTTTGGATTGCGATGAAAAATATGAAAACCACTATTAATTGTCACCGTGGCGTAATTTTTCTTCTGACTCGAGCAAGAAAACAAGAGTTATTGAAGTAATACAATCTTATTTTTATTTAATAATAATAAAATATACAAAACAACCAATCCAACGAACGATCTACCTGATGGTAGTTTAACAGGTTCACAGTCCAAGTTTCAGAGTGGAAATCACTTATACGTCCAGTTATGTTTTTGTGAAATTCGGTATCTAAGGGGTTTAGGTAAACGAATAACGTTGATACATATATACATACATAACTGAAAATTAGATTTTTTTAAGCATACCACATGTGGTCTGTGGACTCTCTAGAACAAAAATGACCAAAAATTGTCTCATGAGTCCACAGACCATATGTGGTCTGTGAATATTTTTATCTTTATCAAACAAGTAACGACTACCCTCCATAATTTTTTCAACGATATACGTGTTATGATATTGGAATACAGTGATCTAAAGAAAGGTATCGATCTTTCTGACGAGTTAGCTAGCTACTATTTGCCAATTAGGAAGACCTTTGACGTGGTAAAAATGTTGTTGTCGATGTTTGGAGTGGGTGTCATAAATACAGTTTATTTGTTCAATAAATTAAACCAGCAGCATAAATACACACTATTACAGGTTCAAATAAGAATTGTGAAAACTCTTTTGGGTACAAACGTTGTCCAGATACCGGTTGTACCAACTGTACGTATGCCGTCCACATCGAGAGCGCAGCATTTCCTCAAAGAGCTGCTGGATAGAAAAGATGGAAAAAAAATAACTAGACGTAGATGAAACAGCAGCAGCTGCCACTAATAAAGCCAAAAGAGTTTTACAAATATGCAGCATTTCTACCAAACCGTATTGTTTACAATGTTTCAAAACAGCTCATGTGAACATGATATATTTTTTTCGATTTCTTTTTTTTCAATGTTTTCTTTTTCAATTAAATTGTATGTTTTATTATTTTACTTATCCATTGTTTTGCTAACTACAAGTAAGTAAAAAAGCAGTAAAGTATAAGTTTTACTAATGTAGGTTTATTTTTTTGTTTCGAAATTAGACTTTTTTTTCAAATCGCGATATCGATAAAATAGCACATCTGTTCTCTATGTCCCAGCACTTTTTGTACTCTATATCATATGTTCTATCAAGTCCACGTCAAAAAGATACCATTCTCCCAACGTTCACTGTTCCAAACACCCTGAAAATTGTATGGACGAACAGACCACATGTGGTCTGTGAACTGGTAGTGCTTTCTGTCTACAGACCATATGTGGTCTGTGGACTGTGAACCTGTTAAGAACACTTACGACATCACCATGGCTGGTCCATAAAGCAAAGAAAAGAACGAGAATTGAAAAGAAAATCGTTTTTAAGTTAAGTTAAGAGCCAGTTATTTTTTTCTTATTCTTGTCTCTTTCTTGGCCGGCAACGCGTCAGTGATGCCTTTGATGTCGTCGTCCATGGGCGACGAAAGCCACTTATCAGTTGGGTCTTTAGCTGGTTTGCCGTTCATTTCCATAAAAAACGTAATGAAAAGAATCCTTCTATCTAATTAGTTACAACCCATAACTTTCCCACGGTTGAGCTTGAGTCACCTCTTACCATGAGAGGGCTTAATGCCATTTGTCGTATTGGCCAAGTAGGATTGGAAAATTTCACCTTTGAAAGCATTATAATGAAATCTCTAATCTAATCTAATCTCTAATGTGCAGATTTCCTGAAGATAATTCGCAAAGGTAACTTAGAATTTTTTTTAAGTGAGAATTAATCCTCGTGAAAATTATTTTTTAATCTGCTCATAATTAAAAATCAAAAGTTCGTGAAGGATTCTAACTCGAATTTTCCATCTAAGTCACTTACTTTCAATTACTAAACAGTTATAACTTACTAGTCTAAATTTTTGTAACTTATTGTCTTCTAACCAATTAGGTAATAATTTATTCAAAATATATGTATGTAATAGTTTTATATTATAAGATTATCAAAGCTTCTATTATTTTCTACTTAAGGTTTTTTAAAGTAATAATACTGTTAAAAATACCCGAATTCTGTTTAGATATTTACTAAAATAATGATTTAAAATATTATTAATTTAATTCAGAAAGCCTTTCAAAACATTTTGTATTAAGTTCTTTAATTATTACTTGGGCACTTTACCCTCTACAAACAAAAATTAAGGAAAGTTCTTTCAATAACATATTTTAATTACATTTCATGTTAGAATAATAAATTAATTGACTTACTTTGAAATACTTAATCTCCACAGAAATAAGCACGAACTTGCCGTCAAATACAATTCACCCAACTTAATTAGCCAAAGAAAAACTCCCTCTGAAACTTAACACCTTGTCACCTGAACAAAAAACAAAACTGATGAACGATATCACTAAGTATTTAGCACTCAATGTTATCCAGTTTAAAACTGAAATACTTTATAATACGCATGGAAACGAGCGAAAAGTTTTTTTTAGCTCACGTTACGGCTTTGCGTAAAATAAGCTGTAGTTAGCGTCGCGTAAGCGAGCTTTAGCGACGGCGGCGCGCGGGCGACTGAAACTCATCTGTTTCAGAGCTTTCTGTCAGTGATCGCGCTTCTCAAACTGCGCAGAGCGGCAACTTTTGTTGTGAAACACAAATTAATATTGTATGCCTTTTCAGTGAGCGTAATTTTTGGTTAATTTGTACGGATCAGTGCTTCATGACTGCAACTATCACGATTCATTTGCAACGTGTGTGTTAATATTGTGATTAAATTGCGCGTGCTTATGTAATTTAATAGGATTTCGCATACGTTGATAATGTTTATGAATAAACAAAAACTAAGGAAAAGCTCATTTGTGACCCAGGCCTGGTTTTTTTCCATGGGTCGTCAGCTTACGATCTACAGCCTGGATACATTTATTATAATACATACTTTTATAGTCATTCGTCAGCCTTTGGAGGTTCATTACTGGGCATATGCCTCCCTTAAAAGTGCTACACTAACCAATCCTGAAACTCCTGAGCCTTCTGAATCTAGCGG
Source organism: Thymelicus lineola (assembly GCA_963932265.1). NCBI lineage: Eukaryota > Metazoa > Arthropoda > Insecta > Lepidoptera > Hesperiidae > Thymelicus > Thymelicus lineola. The sequence goes on from OZ010691.1 coordinate 5,139,009, forward strand.
ATACCGGCTGTCTTCTTTAGATCGTCAGGAACTACTCTTTTTAACTAGGCGTGTTCTCCAATTGAGGACCTCTCTTTGCCAACGGTTATCGGTCCTTCGAACTACGTGGCATTGGCTACAAAAACCCTTCAAAATGTAAATCTTCATTTACCGGATCCTTAACTATGTTTTACAAATTACGTTGCTTCAATTACTTTAATTCAGTTTACTTTTGCACCATTGCTTCTTTACAAAAATCGACTGACGAAATTGCCTTACGATCCGAGGTGTAATTCAAATGTAACAATGTAACTATACAAGTGTAACGAAGTGTGAGAAACTGTAACGAATTCAGCTCAAACACTCCCTTGTTTTACAGACATTGCTTTCGTTCATTTGACCTACGTTATTTTGTTACGGAAAGAAAAGATAAAAGATGAAAGATGTCGAGTCTCACGTGTACTGATTATAGGGGATATTTTAGTATAAGCAAACGTGATCATTTCATACTCGTAGATATTTTGTATAGTTTATAGATCTCAATAGTCAACCCGACTAACTTTTTTTAAATAATAATTATAATAAATCTTCATTTGTGATCATAGGTATGAACAGGTCTTAAAATATAGAAAGAAGGTTCTCTGTGTTCGACCAAAGGGTCGATGAAAATTTTGTAAAAAAAATATTACTTAATTACAATTATTTTAAAAATAAAATTAATTATTAGGCAGAAATTCATAAACTGAATAGTAAAATTTATGAAATAAAACCGTTTTTAATTCCATTTTAAAATTTTCAATATTCTTTATATTTCGAAGTGATGCTTTGTTATAGATTTTTGGTGCCATATCAAATACACTTTTACTAAGTAGTCTTTAACGGAATTGCTGACAGCTTCGTTTTATATCGGTAACTTTTTTAAATAATTATTGAATAGGTCAGGGTTAATTTTTAAAAAAATGTCATAAATATACAGAGATGATAATGTCAATAATTAAAACAGTCGGGTCTGAATATTTTGGTAATGGCGCAAACATACTTTTTTTGAGCTTTGAATATATCTTCACGCTTTGTGCGTTGCCCCAAAACATTATGCCTTATCGTAAAGTAGAGGACACAAAACTGTGATACGCAGTGAACAAATTCATTTTTGGTTGTAGGACCAATGCGTTCTATTTGTGTGATTTTATTACATTTTAATAGATCTTATTAAGATTAAGATTTTATTTAGACACTGGAGTGTCTTTCCTTGATAAGAACAAAATGGTTAAATGGCTATGCAAAAAATGAATTCTTATTTATTAGGCTGATTTTTATATTTCAAGCTTATCTTTTATATCCCCTGCCACCATTCACGAAATATGAGCCGAAAAATACCAATTAATTCTACGTAACGCTGATAACCAATAAACCCCGTTTCAGTAATGGGCCAAGCGATCGTGACAACAGGAAGGGAAAAAATTAAAACGATGCTATTACATTAATGTACGATCCGAATTTTATTAAGCTCCGGTTACTCTCAATCAGGTTCATATAAGGGGACAAAGGCAATAAAAGGATATAATCGTAATTTATTATGAGCCTTACAGAATAAGTATATTCAAAGAACATGGCGTTAGAACCTTTATCTTGCTTTCCATGATTACTCAGTAGGTATAAAATTATAAATAGCTCATAGACCGGCGGCTTGTGTCGTTCATAAAATGTATCTACTCGTGGGCGCGGTCGGTAGTTGGATCCTAGACGGCTAGTGGGAAACTTCTAGAGCGTTTTCGTGCTTTGGAGGGCACGTAAAGCTGTTGGTTCCAGTTATTATCACAAGAAAGCATGTGTTACGTCATGATGAGAGTTCCGACTTGAAGGAAGGCCACTAAGCCCTCGACTAATCCGTACTTGAGCAGCGTGGAGGAATATCCATGCCCTATAGTTGGACATTAAGAAGTTAAAGCCAATTAAGGCAACGATATTAATAAGTACAAGATCTAGTCCTGAGTTATGAGTTAGGAAGGGTAGGTAGATTATGTTGGGAATATTTTTGTGATGGATTGCAGATGAAAGGTGACTCACAGGTAATTGTTAATATCCTGGTTCCATCCTTACCAATCATAAGTTACTATGAAACTTTATAGCTTCTAATCGTCTTTTTGCATAGTTTAACCGGGAGAAATTAATTTTACCAGTAGAGGTGAAATTCAAATCTTCATAGTAAACTTGTAGCAATTTAAACTCATTCCCTTCGCGTGTTTAACTTAGCTTTAAATAGTGTATACTACATACCTATAGTTTAAAAGTAGTATTTAGTTTTGTTTTTCGTTAAACCATGGATTTTCTTAAGACACATTCTGCCTAAATGGGTCTTAGTTCGTGCGAAAACAGAGATAAGCCACGTACTACATTTTCCACGTACAATTGATGGTGTTCATTTTGTTATTTTTATGTGTAATCTAAATCTTCCCTTTAAGGAAATGGTAACAGTTAGGGACACATACAATTCTAATACCTTCTAGCTTACTTAGCTTCTTTGCTATACATAACATACTTACATAAATTTATACAATACTAGCTGTTACCCGCGACTTCGTACGCCGAAAATAAAGATCCCTTCATTATAAAACATGTTTTTCATAAATTGACAGCAAACTTGTCCATACTATGAAGAGAGGAGACCCGTGCCTTGTAATAGTCCATTATGGGTTGAAGCTAAAACACCTACACTTAGTACATATATCGTATTATGTAAATGAGTAAAATATTAAACAAATCTTTAGTGTTGATAATGAAATGATAATTACGATCTGATATTGTAGCGTGATTGGTAGTCAGCAAGATACTAAACCAAAATTACAGCAAAAGTGACATGTTCTTACAGCCCATTAATTACCCATCGGGAGAAGCATTTATAGCCCGGGCGCAGCGCCTTGTGTCGGTTCTAATAGTAATCGATGAAGTTAAATAATAGCGAGCGCGGTCGGTAGTTGGATAGGTGACCGCTAGTGGCAAAAAATTCTTGAACTCTCCAAGCTTCGGAGGGCACGTAAAGCTGTCGGTCCCGGTTGTTGTCGTAAGATAACAGTCGTTATGACATATTGAAGGTCCTCGCCCGGCGTAATGACTTCCGACACTTGGGTTGATTTCTAATCCCTCCATCAATCCACACTGGAGCAAAGTGGTGGAGTATGCTCTAGGCGTCCTCAAGAGTGAGTGCTCAGTAGTGAGCCATTAATGACCATAGGAAAGGTCCCAAAATAATTGAACTTTTTAGAATTTAGAGGTTTATCTAAGTCAGGGCCTGAGAGTTTTTGAATTTTTTTACATTGTAATTTTACAGAATACACAAAAAACATATCTTTCTTTTCTTTTTGGGCAGCAGCAAATCAGTGATTCCTTTAGCGTTGCTAATGTTCATTGGCGAAAGTGACCACTTACCATGAGGGACTCATCTGTTCGTTTTACAACTTCTTACTCCAAACTTACTCTAAACTTACAACCTCTAGTTTTAGCCCTTAGGGAATGTATTACCAAACAATCATGTTACAGTTATTTTTGTTTTATGTAAGATTACATACTAACTACCAACTTTCACAGTTTTAACTTAAAAAACCGGGCAAGTGCGTGTCAGGCCACGTGCAATATAGGGTTCCAAAGTAGTAAGTTTATTGACTATTACTCATTAACCACTTATGCTAACATAGCCTTGATAGTTTTCCTTTTATATTCATCGTATAACCTATTTTTGAGAATTTTTTCACTTGTCCAACTCCAACCGTTTAGCCGTTGGGGGGACACTTGACTTGACTTGGGTACCCAAAATTAGCACTTTCAAGCCAAATATACGTATTTCGCAAACGGAGCCCTACATCTAGAAATGGTCTCAAAAGACCCATAATATTTTTGAAAAAACTTTTCAACGATACCCCACACTATAGGGATAAATAAAAAATTAATCCTCACGTTACCTGTAGTGGAGGTACCCCGAAAAAAAATTATTTTCAGTAGTTTATTCTACAATTTTGGAGTTTTAATAAATATGTATATCCATGCCAAATTATAGCTTTCTAGCACTAAGGGTCTCGGCGCTTTGCTTTGGACAGACGGACAGACTGACGGACGGGTATGACGAAGCTATTAGGGTCACGATTTTACTTCAGAACCCTAAAAATGACGAAGTTTTGTATAAACATTCCCTGAATAAACCCTTTAAAGATAGATTTTTCAAATTATGTTAAAGTTAATTTTTGTTTATAAAAGTCGAACTGAGAACCTGCTACTTTTTTGAAGTTGGTTAAAAAACCGGCTAATAGCGTGTCAGGTCACTGGTAATATAGGTTAAGTATAAGTTTATAGAACAGATAGAACAGATATAATATAAGTTTATAGAACTCAATAACTACGTATGCTAATAATATAGCCATGATAGTTTTGCTTTTGAATTCATCTTAATGGTATTGCCATGAATTTTTTTACGTGTCCAACACTTACGAATATTTCCCAAACAGACCCCTCAATCGAAAAATGGACTTAGCAGACCCATATTATTTTTGAGAGACCTTTTTCACGACACCCCGCACGTGCGTGACGGAAAAAAATTATCCCCATATTACCTCTAGGAGAGGTAGGTATCCTAAAAACATATTTTTAAAAATGTTATTCTACCAGTTTAAAGTTTAAATAAACATGTATATCCTTGCTAAATTACAGCTTTCTAGCACTAAGGGCCTCTGCGCTATGCTACGGACGGACGGATGGACGGAAGGACGGACGGGCATGATGAAACTATGACAATTCTGTTTTGACTTCGGAACTCTAAAAAGAGTCATAAAAATCGCTTCATAAATAACGAATCTATCAACTACATATAACAAAATTTGACCTTATCCCTCAGGAACAGGTCTGTTTTCCGTGATAAAAAGTATCCTATGTCCTTTCCCGACCTCAATTCTATATCTGTACCAAACATCAAAATCGGTTCAGTTATTTAGGCGAGAAAGAGTTATCCCTCAGGAACAGGTCTATTTTCCGGGATAAAAAGTATCCTATGTCTTTTCCCGAGCTCAATTCTATATCTGTACCAAATTTCATCAAAATCGGCTTAGTGGCTTGAAAGAGTTATCCCTCAGGAACAGGTCTATTTTCCGGGATAAAAAGTATCCTATGTCCTTTCCCGAGCTCAATTCTATATCTGTACCAAATTTCATCAAAATCGGCTTAGTGGCTTGAAAGAGTTATCCCTCAGGAATAGGTCTATTTTCCGGGATAAAAAGTATGCTATGTCCTTTCCCGAGCTCAATTCTATATCTGAACTGAATTTCATCAAAATTGGTTTAGTGGCTTGAAAAAGTGATCCCTCAGGAACAGGTCTATTTTCCGGGATAAAAAGTATCCTATGTCCTTTCCCGAGCTCAATTCTATATCTGTACCAAATTTTATCAAAATCGGTTTAGTGGCTTGAAAGAGTTATCCCACAGGAACAGGTCTATTTTCCGGGATAAAAAGTATCCTATGCCCTTTCCCGAGCTCAATTCTATATGTGTACCAAATTTCATCAAAATCGGTTTAGTGGCTTGAAAGAGTTATCCCACAGGAACAGGTCCATTTTCCGGGATAAAAAGTATCCTTTGTGCATTCCCGAGCTCAATTCTATATCTGTACCAAATTTTATCAAAATCGGTTTAGTGGCTTGAAAGAGTTATCCCTCAGGAACAGGTCTATTTTCCGGGATAAAAAGTATCCTATGTCCTTTCGCAAGCTCAATTCTATATCTGTACCAAATTTCATCAAAATCGGTTCAGTGGTTTTGGCGTGGAAGAGTTATCCCTCAGGAACAGATCTATTTTCCGGGATAAAAAGTATTCTATGTTCATTCCCGAGCTCAATTATATGTCTGTACCAAATTTCATCCAAATCGGTTCAGTGGTTTAGGCGTTATTGAGTAGCAGACAGAGTTACTTTCGCATTTATAATATTAGTATAGATATAATATTATGCCGACAAACCGGCTCTCAGTTTGGCAGACTGATAAAAATTGAAAAAAGTACGTAAGTTGATTATATAAATAAATAAAAATGTATATTTCATTAAACCTCAACAACTTATTCCCGCTTAATACTTAAGAGCGTGTCTAATAAAAAACGTTTAGTAACGCCAAATATTTGGTAGATTGATTTAAGAATGAAATAGAAACTAAGACCTAAACATGAAAATCTTTCTTAAAAGTTATATCTATGGTTTTATTTATGTAGATATGTAACTAACACTGAGCAAGCTTGTTATTATAATTGAAAACAATTAATATTAGTACTAAAATTAAACCCTTACACGCTAACACACTCATACCCCTGCAGTATATTTTTACCTGTGTTGCGGATGACATGGACAACATAATATATACCATATCACAATAACACTCAACTCATGCATGACCCGAGTACAAATATTTATCTGTCACATGAATATCTGCCCTGGTCTGGAATCGAACCCGAGACCCCTCACTTCGTAGGTAGGGTCGCTATCAACTAAGCTACAGGGTCGTGAATTACAAATCGTTGTATAAACTTACTTCGAAATACTTAATCTCCGCTGAAAACAACAATTCATCTAACGACTTTATTAACCAAAGAAAAACTGTGTCTGAAATTTAATACCGAAAAGGCTTTAAAAACAAATAAGTGAACCGATATTACAAAGTATTTCACATGTTATCTAATATTTGCAGACGGTACTTTTTGAGAGATATTATGTATTAAACGCTTGCAAATTATACCCATGAATCAAGTAAACCTTTGGTATAATATACATTGAAAATAAAGATAAATGTTACAATTATAGAGGGAATATTCCTTTGTGTTAAGAAAGGAATGTTGTTGGAATTAACAATGCTCAACTTATAAAAATTGTCTCATTCACATTATCTATACAAATAAATAAAATTGGAGTGTCTGTTTGTAATATTAAAATAACCGCTTTTTACTAAGTGCATTTGGATGTAAACACGGTACATAATTATTCCAAAACAAAATTTTTACAATTTTTGTCTGTCTGTCTGTTTGTTCCAGCTAATCTCTGAAATGGCTGGACCGATTTTGACGGGATTTTCACTAGAAGATAGCTGATCTAACAAGGAGTAACTTAGGCTACTTTTATTTTAGAAAAAGTCAACCCCCAAGAGTGAAATGCCCAAGGGGGTGATAAGCATAATTTCCGCGTGCGAAGCTGCGGGCAACAGCCAGTTTTAAATAAAACAGAATGAGTATACACTTAACCTTTATTATACCCTGAATCTTACTCAAGATATTATCTCACAGTAGTTATAACAATAAATACTGATATTTACTGAAGATAAGTATAAATAGAAATATCCGTTCTCAATATTTATTTTTCCGATCGTAGTTATCGGTTATGACAATATTAATCAGCAAATATTTGCAACGTTTATTATCGTTTCGCGGTGGTAAAAATTACACATCCTATGCAGCGCTTGTTGTCTGTTAATTAAAAAAATATTGCAGAGCATTCTTTTTTATTCAGAGATCAGTTTATTTTTATTATTATTTATTACTAGGAAATCACCCTAGCTTCGCTTCGGGAAAAATAGTAAAAAAAAGATATAATATAGCCTATGTCACCCGGGGATAGTGTAGCTTCCCAACAGTGAAAGAATTTTTCATATCGGTTCGGTAATTTCGGAGCCTATTCAATGCAAACAAACAATCAAAAATTTCCAATTTAAAAGTTCAAGATTTTCTTCGAAAAATGTAGCGATATAGATATATGAAAAGATATGTAAACCAGTTTTACAATTTTCGTTATTTTATCCATACCGAACCTCTCCAACCGAGGAACACCAAAAAATACTTACTGACTTGGTAAATAAAAATAGTGGTATTGAAAATATATGTCTTAGTCAGATCTAGGACATGCGTACAAATTGCAGCATCGATAAGAGTTGGGTCAGTGCGATGTGACTTATTCGACCGGAAGTTTGATAACGCGTCTTGCCCGTATCCCAACTTTCTAAGCTACAATCAGCAACTGCGACAGAATGGGAAAAAGCTATTTTATTCTTTTTTCTATTTCTTTTTAGTGGAGTACCGTTAGCATACACAGTTGCGACCCATTCTTCAACCAATAAAATCTTGTTTGTTTTTTCCAAGCAGCCCTGTAAAATTTAAATGGGTCCCAACTGACAATCCTTCTATGGTTTAGTTGTTCAATATTACTTTTAACGACATTCCAAACGACTGGGCTTATTTTTTTTCTTTTTATTTTTTTTTTACTCAGTCCGGTTTTTTGTTTTCTTAAATATATTTTTTTATTTTACACTTTTTATTATAGTTAAGATTCATGACTTCTTTACTAGATGAAAAAAATCGCAATGGTTATTTAAATAAATTTAAATCGTTATAAATATCCTAAACTATTACTTGAAATGAAAAATGATGAAAGGAACCTAGAAATCATTTTTAATACCTATTCAAAGATTTTGAAGTTTTTGAAGACCCATTCTTGCGCCAAAAACCAACCATATTTTTTTTAATTTTGATATACTCAATGTCACTCTCACAATTAGACGAATCTAAAGGCACCTCTCAAGCTGAAATCGATCAAGCCGTTTAGGCTACAGAGCGTACCAAAGAAATATAAATACATACATACATACACACATACATACATACATACATACTTACATATATATATACATACACAATAAACAAACAAGCAAACACTCGAAAAACATAACCCTCCTTCTGGCACAGTCGGATTTTTCAATTCAGGGATCCGTTTGCGAAATATTGGGCTTTGAAGTGAATTTGCTCAGAGTCGAGTGTTCCCCTTACCAGCTAAATGTTGGACATGTGAAAAAATTACGGCAGTAGTAAGTATATTATGATTAAATTAAAAGGAAAACTATCATGGCTAGGGTAGCTTAAATAGTTAATGAGTTATAGTCGAATAACAAGCTGCTTCACACTTGCTTCTTGTTTACCGCTGAGGAGATTTCTTGTATAAAGAATGACGAAAGACACGGCAGTCAATTAAGAATGAGTTAAAACAGAGAAATCATTATTGAAGTATTTATTTTAAATATTTTAACTGTTATGTTTACCATTATAGTTGCATTTTCTATAGTAATTCATAGATATCATTTTCATTACGTAAAATTAAAATTCCGTAAAATGAGAGGAAATTGGCGCCACGTGGCTTCAATCTTCAATGGATTCGTTCGATTTTGAAAGGAGAACGGGGGCTCAATTTTGAAAATCGAACCTCACACATTTTGTTCGAGATGTCTGTTCTATGACATTATACTTCAATGGTGTAAGTACATGCGTTCACCGACAGGTTATCGTGTGATGTACGTACATACATATCAATTGATACCATAACTTTCTAAAAACGAATAAAATATTCACATAAAATTATTCGCAATTCTCTCACTTTAATCCACAATTTACTTGTTAAACGTGTTCAGTATTTGAAATTGAGTCGTTTTTTGGAACCATAGATAAAATCATGAATAGAGGTTCTGGTTTTGAATATTTCAATTTAGCTGTCTGACAAACATACGGTCATTGAAATATTTGAATCGGACATTAATAAAACTATTGACATAATAATTAACTATTTAGGAAACAATAATCTGAAAATTAACCTGAAAAAAACTAATTATATACATTTTAAGACCAAGAATAAACGAAATATAGATTTAAACATCAAGTTTGAACAACAACCTATAGCAAAAATAGAAAGTACCATCTTCCTAGGTATTAATATTGACTCGAATTTAAGCTGGGAGAATCATGTTAATAAGGTATGTAATAAAATAAATAAATTCCGATATGTTCTGCATCGACTCCGGAAAACTGCTTCTAGAGAAATAGCATTAATGGCATATCATGGATATGTTGCGTCAACCTTAAAATATGGTATACTGATATGGGGAGCCTCCACTCACATAACAAGAGCTTTTCGGGCTCAAAAAAAATGTGTCAGAGCTTTAGAAGGTCGGCCGCCACACGAAACTTGCAAACCCCTATTTATTAAACTAAAAATACTTACATTAACAGGTATTTATATTCTCGAAGCCTGCTCCTTTGTAGCAAAACATAAACACAATTTTTTAACTGCCAGCCAATTGTACCCACGATATACTCGAGATCCTCATCGACTGGTATTGGGTAAACCGCCACGTACCACACTCCTCCAGCGTAATGCGTCCGGAATGTGCATAAAAATATTTAATAAACTGCCAACAAGTGCAAAAATAATGCCTGAAAGGCTGCTTAAAATTAAATTAAAAAATTTCCTATTAAAATCTGCATTTTATGACATTAACGAATTCTTAAATTGTAATAATATAATATTGTAAATGTAATAATGTACCTACCTTCTAAATTTTAATAACCTTGACATGTTTAAATAAAAGTAGTGTAAATAAATAAATATATATAGACTATTAATGTAAAAATGTAATATTGACATATATAAACGTAATTGTTGTAATAATGAAAATAAATGCATAATAATATAGGTATATTAGTAGGAATGTAAGTTAGTAAGTTAGGACGTACGACGAAATTTGCATGCCTTATATGGTGGAATGTGGAGGACATATTATAATTACCTAATTTTAAGACATTGTTATATACCCACTTTCGAGCAAATAAATAAATTTGAATTTGAATTTGTTAATTTTCATCAGATTTGATTCTCAGTCAATTTCAGGTTCTAGAATTGAACTATTGTACACCATTATTATATTAATTATATTTCAAAATCAGTCCATATAACATTCCAGACAAATTTTCAATTATCTTCTTCTTCTTAATCGTTTCGCTCTTGGCAGAGCGGTCGTGGTCGTCATGAAGTCGCATTTGTGGCAGATGTAATTCTCTTCACAATCTCTCGCCATTTTGCTTTGTTGGTCGTCATTTTGGTGCACTCATGTAATGGACCGCCCAAAGCAGATTTGATTTGGTCGGTCCATTGCATGGGCGATCTACCGCGTGGCCTGGTACCCTCTACTCCCTCTACCCTCTACTTTTCCCTGCACCACCAGACGCTCTACGGCGTCATTGCCTCTCCTAGAGACGTGGCCGAAGAACTTAAGTATGCGGGATTGTACTAAAGCTGATAGTCGCTGTTTAATGCCGAGTTCCTCGAGTATGGAGGCATTTGTACGAAATTCCGTCCACGATACTCCAAGCATCTTTCTCCAGCACCACATCTCCAGGGCGTCGATCTTTTTCTTCTCCACCTCACGCAGCGTCCACGTCTCCGCAGCATACAAGAATATGGGGAAAACAAGAGTTTGAGTAAGCCGGGTCTTAGTATCCTTCGTGATATTACGATTCTTCCATATTCTTTTAAGCTTAGCCATGGCGTTCATTATCTATTTGACATATATCATAGAAGAAAATATAATAGTAGATATATTTAAATATTTAATATATAATATTATTATATTTAGTTTTTGTAAAGATTTGTCGTACATTTTAATTATTTCAGATACCGAACGGAAAATAAATTAAGGATAGACTTGGATGGAAGAATTGGAAAATCAATGATTTTTATATCTCAGTTATAAATAATTAAACTTCTTCTGCTGAAAATTTTCTTGTTTGTAACTGCTTGTTTTAATTTACTTACATTTATAAAAAATGAACTGAATAAAATTATGTTTTAAAAATTCAGATTTCATATACAACATTACTACTCATAGTTTAGGTAGTTAACATAAATCAATTCATACTCCTACCCCTACAGTTCCCTGTATTGTAGGTATGGTTGCCAGATAGCAAGACTGAAATATCTAGACAAAATTTCAAAAAGTCGGGATTTGTCGGGATAATTTTTTTTGGAAATAGCCGGCAAATGAACTGACAATGAAAAAAAGAGCGCGTGCGGCAAACGCGTTCCGTTGAATGGAGTGAATTGTCGGGACATTTTGTATTTTGTCGGGACTCTGGAGATCATGTAAAATGTCGGGACAATACAAACGAATCCCGACCACTTGGCCTCCCCTAGTCATACGGCAAGGACAACACAAATTAAACACCACTGTAACATCCATGAACCGAGTGCATATATTTATCTGTCACATAAATATCTGCTCCAACCGGAAATCGAACCCGGGACCCTTGTTTCGCAGGCAGTGTCAGTAACGAAGCTACAGGGTCGTTAAAGTTAATATACACAGCCATTTCTACATTTCACAAGTCTTTAGTAAATACAGATCAAATAAAAAACACTTTTCCGCGCGAACAACGTACATTAAATTCGTTGCAATAATAAAATGTGAAAATGTTTGACGCGTTAAAATTTAAAACCTCGTAAAATATTGGCACTTTCAGTTCAATTCAGTGCTGAATATTCATAAGTTGTAGATGCACGCAATCGTAATTTAGTTTGAGTTACTTACATTTGAATCAAAATAATATTATTGGTTTATCACAAAGCAATGGATTTGGTACGTTTATTTTAATGAATTATCGATACAAGTAAACTACGAGTATACTACCTGGTTGACACCTTCACTCAAAGACAACCATAATATTTATCAACGACGCAATGCCGGGTTGTTGTAAACTCGACACAAAGTAACAGGTTTTTTGCGTATTTTTTTAGTTAAAGATTTTGCTAGCAATAAAAAAATATTTATGTATAAAGCATATGAAATTTTGTTTTAGAAAGCATACAAGCTAATAGCTGTTATAATATTATTCGCCAGACAAGCCAGCACAATTCGCCTGAACAAATTATTCCAATTTATAGACGGGTACAGATCTGAGCATAAATTGAGGGGTTATTTGCACGTGGGAAAAGACTACGCCGTTTTTCTGCACATTCCGAAGCCGCATGACAAATTTCTTACATACGAGCTTTATGAAGCAGGCAACTCGAATGATCTTACGTACAAACCAACGCTACTGGCTGTGTCCAAGGTACCCGTGGCTTATATTCGAGATCAGTTGAAGATTCTTAGAAATGAATTGTATAGAGCGAAGTATGTAGATGATAATTTGGTGCCAGGGACTGAAGTGATGACATTGAGAGAATGGCAGATTAATCGTGCACTTAACTTTCACAATAATGATGGATTTATGGCTAACGAGAGACCGTATATACTACGTACTGTTATTTGAAGATCTGAAACTTTTTTAATGAGAATATAAAGAGATTTTT
>OZ010691.1:5152369-5440463 GCA_963932265.1 Thymelicus lineola
GACGCGGCATCCAGTAAACTTGATCGTGTATGGCCACGGTATAGCTATATGGCCATATAGCCATCTCATGCACACTGGATGCCGCGTCAAGTCAAACTGCACATTTGACAAGTACACTTGATCGTGTATATCCATCAATTAGACATCACTGTAACACCCACGGAATCGAACCCCTCGCTTCTCAGGCAGAGTCGCTACCAACTATAGCCTAGGGTCTTCAGATCATTAAATTTTGTATTATTTTTTTACAATAAGTATACTGCTATCAAACCAACCAAAGTTGGTAACCGTCCCCTCAAACGCTTACCCCTGATCTGGCTAGCACCAAAAGCCTTTAAAGAACTATTTTTTTCTTGAGGTCTGCCCAATAAACTTAAGAATCATGTACAATACTGAAAATTAGAGATATAGAATTGAAACTCAATTTCCTCGTTTTTAGTAGACCAACATTCAATCCTCATACGAATTACGAACGGTTCATGATTAGGCTTTAATAAAATAGTTGAAACATATCAGCCACTTTCGTCATGATAATGTTTCTCAACGTAAAATTTTTCAGCGATTTCACCATCGGGATTTAAAGAAACGTCGTATGGCGAGGACTCTTATTTCCCAAAATCGCTTAATGGATGAATTATGCTACACCGTGCCGGGCACGATCCGTGCCGTTGACGAGGTACGGACGAGGCACGGATTCAAAACTCCACTAACATTTTTTATGAATGCGGACATCAAGTGTTTACACCGTGCAACGTCCGCGTCCGAGCCGAGTAAAATGTTAGTGAAATTGCTCGTGTCCGGCACGGTGTAGCATAATTCATTCCTAAGAGTGTCATTTAAATGATCATCAGAGGTGTAAAACACCAATATTTTAGACGTTACAACGTTTACTTCTGTGACGTCACAAGTCGACGGTGTCATTATTTGACCCGATATAATATACCCAAATATGTTATCCAGCGCAATTGGCATAATGGGACTCATAATAATTTTCTTCCCACTAGGGGAAAGACGTAACCGCCTAAAATTAAATCAATCGACAATTGCTTATATCTTAGAAATAAGGATCAGATAAAAATAAATTATCATACACAGTTTTATTATATGGTAGGTGTAGTGTCTATGCATAGCGGGCACTCTGTGGCTAGCTGTGAGCGAGTGCAGATGTGCGCTCTGCGTATTCATACCTCACCTATTACAGAGTAAAGCGTGTGTATTATTGACCCTCCGAACACTACAAGTGGCGACGACGGTAAAAAATAATAAGTAATTACAAAAAATTCGTTGGAAAAAAGAAGGATTATGCCCTTGCTTGCATACGCTTGGGCAGGCAAATTCGTTACGAGTATATTCTACTATGTTGTACGTATTCAAGTAAGTAAAGTGTATAAATACATTACAACCACATAATTTATATGTGGGTACGCCTAACTGCGTGTACTTAAATAACAATTATTTAAGTATTACGTTTTAAGAACTCGAGAACGAAAGTACCACTGCCAGATTTGTACACAAAATGGTTGTCTAAACATCAAAACTAATTAAATATTTCGAAGGCCACGCAAATCACCTTGTTACAAAGGGGCCATGCATCAAGTAATTATTTTCAAATAGACCATGAATTTATTGCAACTGGTTACGATATTGCTGTCGGTAATATTATATATAGTAGCATGTGGAAGAGTAATTTATTTCGTTTCTTATTTCAAATAAAGCTATCGAATCACAATAACAATATCCTTAGTTTTGTTGTATTTGGTGGATAAATAATAAAAGCGTGAAACTTCACGTTACCCTTGGAATGACTTGGAAAGAAACGATTCAGAATCTACCCCACGTATTAATATAATGCTGTGGTTAATATTTTCATAATTCAAATACCGTTCTGCAATGAATCCAAAGATTGTATGTTGATAATTATTATCTAAACAAGTTTCAGGTGTAATTTTACTTATTAGCTGGCAGTTCAATAGAAATATTATTATGTTCACGCCACTACAGTTCACTTGAAGATCACGCCTATATAATCATTCTAATGAAGAACCCGGAAAATAGCTACGAACAGTGTGTTAGGATATGAACATAATGGTTAAAAAGTTTATTATACCTTACAACCCTTATTACGTAGTAATATTGAAGCATCAATTGGTTAATATCTTAATGCTAAAGCCAATATGAAATATATTGATAACTACGTCAATCGATAGCTACGTCAAGGTTCACGCAGGTTGTTGGGTTTATCCCACTAGTCCCGTTACAAGGTCCATTGGTTGGACACGCAAACTTTTATACGGCTCGTAAGGAGCATGCAAATGTACTCTGTGTACAAAAAGGCCGCAAAGGCACGCAAATTTAAACAAGGCTCGTAAGGAGAATGCTACTGTACCTTGTGTAAAAAAAAGCCCAAATAAGGCATATTATTATTGTCATATACATATCTTCTTGCTGGTATAAATAAAAATGAACCTTAGTATTTCTCGGTAGCTTAACCGATTTGACTATGTTTGATTCAAAAATGTTCGTGATGGCTCAAGGATGGCTGTTTTGAGAAGAAAAACAGAGTTCTTTGTAAAGTGACGTGGAATATTTTTATGTTCCGCCAAACTATTAAGGATATCGAAATATAGTCTTTGCGAAAGTTATTCGATGTGATGTGTATTTCCTATTAAAGGTCTATTAAAATCGAAAGATGGAGAATACTAAACTTCAGTCTAAATGTCAAAAATATTGAAACGCTTTGTTTGCTAAAAATAAGTAAATAGCAATAATCTAAAATTTTAACCAAACCGAATTAAAATAAAGTACATCCAATAAAAAAAAAAAGAATCATCGAAATCGGTTGGATATTGAGTTATTCGTTCATTTATCGCTCACATACTTAATGCAAACTTAAGACTTATATGCTTTTGACAAGGATGCCATTTTCGGATCTTGCTTAAAATTATGTGAAACCACACGGCAAGTGCCAGCTTTCGATTAAAGAAAGAATCATCAAAATCGGTTCACTCAGTCCGGAGTTCTGAGGTAACAAACATAAAAAAATAAAAAAAAATACAGTCGAATTGAGAACCTCCTCCTTTTTTGAAGTTGGTTAAAAATGTATTCAACTTATGGGGTATTTACCATAATTAAGTATCATAATTAATTAAGGTACGGAGTAGGCACTTGATTTAGAGTTACAAGGAATAAGCCAAACTATACATAATTCTGTAAACGATATATTGAATTGCTGCTATGGCAAGTCATTCGAGGTGATGAGGATTATACATACTATAATGTATTCTGTATGGTATGTACAAGTGGTATATAATATACCATAACATGTACTGTCAATTAAAAATCAAAACAAACTTAAGTAAAAAGCCACGCATACAAGGACTTCCGAAATATTTATATAAAAGATAAATATTCTAAGGCTATACAGTCATATTACTGTTACATAAGTAAAAGCCATGCATACTAGAAGTCCACGCATATTTATAAATTAAATTATAATCTAAGGCTATGCAGCCACGTTGCTGTTACTTAAGTAAAAAGCCACCCATGCAAGGACTCAGAAATATTTATATAATAAATAAATATTCTAAGGCTATACAGTCATATTACTGTTACATAAGTAAAAGCCATGCATACTAGAAGTTCACGCATATTATAAATTAAATTAATCTAAGGCTATGCAGCCACGTTGCTGTTACTTAAGTAAAAAGCCACGCATACAAGGACTTCAGAAATATTTATATAATAGATAAATATTCTAAGGCTACACAGTCATATTACTGTTACATAAGTAAAAGCCACGCATACTAGAAGTTCACGCATATTTATAAATAAAATTATAATCTAAGGCTATGCAGCCACGTTGCTGTTACTTAAGTAAAAAGCCACGCATACAAGGACTTCAGAAATATTTATATAATAAATAAATATTCTAAGGCTATACAGTCATATTACTGTTACATAAGTAAAAGCCACGCATACTAGAAGTTCACGCATATTTATAAATTAAATTATAATCTAAGGCTATGCAGCCACGTTGCTGTTACTTAAGTAAAAAGCCACGCATACAAGGACTTCAGAAATATTTATATAATAAATAAATATTCTAAGGCTATACAGTCATATTACTGTTACATAAGTTAAAGCCATGCATACTAGAAGTTCACGCATATTATAAATTAAATTAATCTAAGGCTATGCAGCCACGTTGCTGTTACTTAAGTAAAAAGCCACGCATACAAGAACTTCAGAAATATTTATATAATAGATAAATATTCTAAGGCTACACAGTCATATTACTATTACATAAGTAAAAGCCACGCATACTAGAAGTTCACGCATATTTATAAATTAAATTATAATCTAAGGCTATGCAGCCACGTTGCTGTTACTTAAGTAAAAAGCCACGCATACAAGGACTCAGAAATATTTATATAATAAATAAATATTCTAAGGCTATACAGTCATATTACTGTTACATAAGTAAAAGCCATGCATACTAGAAGTTCACGCATATTATAAATTAAATTAATATAAGGCTATGCAGCCACGTTGCTGTTACTTAAGTAAAAAGCCACGCATACAAGAACTTCAGAAATATTTATATAATAGATAAATATTCTAAGGCTACACAGCCATGTTGCGGTTATATAAACAAAAAGCCACGCATACACGGTGCCCGTAAAGATTTATAATTCAATGTTTTAAGGCTACGCAGACATGTTACTGTTTCATAAGAAAAAAGCCATGCATATACGATGCCCGCCAATATTTATAAATCAATGTTCTAAGGCTACGCAGTCATGTTACTGTTACATTAAACTGTTAAAAAGCCATGCATGCACGGTAGCTGCATATATTTACAAATTAATGTTTTGAAGCTATGCCGTTATGAAGATTATTGAAAGCCAAACATGTCTGTTGGATATGAGTCATGTGACACCTATTCGAGATGTCTGATGGAGATGATTCTATCATAATCGGCCGGCCGCATTTCACTGATATGAAATCGTGGGATGAAATAACAAATTGCAGGTTTTCAGAAAGCTACCCCAATCACAATAAATCACAAATATCAAGTACAGAAATGATGCAAGTATTATGTAAGGAATCAAAAACGTTATAAATTATATTCACATATTTGAGTCAGATTATCACAAATTAGTACAAGTAGTTATGAGTTCATGGTAACAGATTCGACTTTTGTGATAATTATATTCATTTTTATTACCATATAATATAACCCATAATAATTTATTGGATGTTTTATTATTCTTATTGAAATAATATAACGATTCATCCATACAGAAATAAGCACTTGCAGACTCAGAAGAGTATTTTCAAGTAGTATTTTCATCTAATATCTTTACTTGCAATGTAAATGGTAATCTTTTTGAGCTGCTGAAAAATAAAGGAAAATATGTGAAGATTATGATTTTGTCTCCATAGTAAAGAGACAACGAGGCACTGACTTCCGTAGAGAAGTTCTGCAGAAAAGAGCGCAGGCTGTATTCGTGTAAAATTGACATCAACACTTTTACAAGCGTCAAGTGACGGCTAATGACCAAAAGGTTATTTTTATCAGTTTCCATACTTTTCCACGACAGTATTCAATATGGATACCAAGGGCAAGGTTACCTTTTGTAATTATTGAGTATACGTTAACAAATTGTTTCGATTTCATTATGCCTGACTCTGCCAAGCGGATACTAAAAAAAGGTTGAATGACAGTGCAGAGAAGTAACTTTAGAGATTTTTCTCTAAAAAGCAATGCAGTCCGCGGCTCGTCGTAAATTTCTGTATTACAGATCTATCAAGTTTACAGTGACGTTGATATTGAGGAAGCTAGAAGCACTAGATCTCCATCAAGACGTTGGAGTGGCCACATCACTAAGCCGAGTGTACATGCAAGTGTGAGTGACCGTGCACGCAGGAGTACTAACTCACAAAGCATTCTCATAGAGAGTGCTTGATAACGATTGAAATCTCCCCTGGGAAGCAAAGGTAATCTGAATTCGTTTCCTTGACTATGATGGACTATAAAGGTTCTTTTTCTACTATTTTAAATGTCCCTGTGACCTTAACAGTGTAAATACTGGTAGAATTAAATAGTTTAACATTAAATGAATTGCTGGCCAATGGTTTGAATTTGTTAGTGACACGAGATGAAATAATAATATCAGATACGAAAATTGTTTAAAGTTGAGTTCTCATAATGCGCGGAGCGAGTTGTTTGAACTGTAGACATTATATTGACATCATGCATTATGTCTAGTGCAATGAATCAAAATTCTCAATATTTACGTTTGAAAATTTCGAACTACCTTATAGACTTGAAATATTTTTATTTGCCATCCTTGTTCTTTTCGCTATACTTTGCATAAGTTTGATAAAGATAGAAACAGACTATTAAGCACATGACATTAAATGTGGCGCGATGCTTGAGCGCACTTATTAAGTGCTCTCACATTTCGTGATGTTACACAACACTTATTAAGGCCGATTTGGGCCGCTTCACATTTCAGAGGCGTTATGTATTTGTCGAGCACCTATAAACAGGATCATGATACTGAATGATACGAGATGGAGACTGGGACTCAAGAAGAAAGTTGTAGTGAAGTTGGAGGTGTATCTGTGTATGGGTGACGCATAATGAACACATAATTATGATTCACTCAATGGATATGCATATCGGCTGGGAGAGCCGTGGCAATAGAGGGATTTACTCGAGATTTTTTTTCAGAACTTATGTTGTTACTTTTAATATTTGAAGTAGAAGACTGTGGTACATGGCTTGGGTTAATTTATTTTCAAGGCTACATTTTGACGTTAGTTAAAAATACAATTATGATCTACAAGAGTTGTATTTAGTGAAATACGAGAAGATCTTCATTTGACTTATTATGCTAGTAAGATATTTTTTTTTTTATGAAACTTCCAATCACTTCAAATAAAATAGCTTTCACTCTATACAATATAAACCGTTAGACGGTAGTGTGAGAGACAGGAGTTGACATGTCTACAATTCAATTAGAGAAAAGAGGAGAACAATATGTGGACAGTACAAAGGGAGTTACAGATCCTAAATTGGGTACAGAAAAATATATCGATGAAAAATAAGTAACTGAGGCTAACAGATTGATACCAAACTTTAACCCTGTCCTCACATAGCGGTGTGAGTATTTGATGGTGAAAGCGATGTACAGAAACGGAAAACACATGTTATACAACAAAGAAAATAAACGTTGGATACCAAAGAATTTATTATTTTCAGATCTATATAGATGTTGCAATAAAATAATAATAATATAAAATTCCATTAAAATTGACGGAAATGATATACTATATAATTAAAACTCATAATAAAAGCATTCTTATGAAGGGGTATTACAACTTATGATGAATGATTATTTTAATGACAAGACTGCTTGGACATGAGTTTTAAAATATAGATTGTATGTAGTTAATAAGTGCTATCTGTAACTGTGAGTAGGAAAAACACCCCGGTAGTTTCTTGCTGCTTCTTCTCCCGGGCCCTTCTCACAGTAGGGCCTTGTTGAAGCATTGGCGTAGCTTGCATGACTTACAAAAAGTGTTTGTAAACCAAACCAATAAAAATATTTGAATTTTATACAATAAAGAAGGGATGTAGTGTCTATGCATAGCGGGCACTCTGTGGCTAGCTGTGAGCGAGTGCAGATGTGCGCTCTGCGTATTCATACCTCACCTATTACAGAGTAAAGCGTGTGTATTATTGACCCTCCGAACACTACAGTAGGTATATCTGAAGTTAGACAATCACAACTACATTTAATTTTGCTATAATAAAAAAGAAGGCATATAAAATGCTCTTTTATCCACGATGAATGAAACGGATTAACTCCGCTAGCCTTTCAATAAACGGCTTTATGGATCACTGACATAGTAATTAATGTAATAAAGAGATATTTATACTTATTACTCTTCAAAATAGTTCGTCGAACTGCTATTTTGAAGGTTGAAAAATTTTGTGAGGCTATTTTACACAAAGGCTAAGTTTCCCAATAAAATGAAGCAATCAGCTTTTGAATACAATGCTACTAACAAAAATGTTACGCGAAATATTTCTGTTGCGGAATGGAATATTTTATAGTATTTTTAGTAAAATAACTTGACAAATGCGAGTTAAACTCGCTTGGAGAGGGTTCCGTACGTTAAGTATTTACAGTTATTTTATTTATTTTTGCCCTTTTTTAAGACCATAGATTTCATATAATTTTTACTGTACTTAATATATCTTATTATACATATATATAACTGAGGAACTATTTTTTGTATTTTTCTCTTCTTTCCAGCCTCAGTAATTACGGATATAAGGGGCAATTGTCGTCTTCAATTTTCGTTTATTCTTGAATAATTTTATTTCTAAATAATAATTTTAAAAATTTCCATCGAAGAACTATAACTTAGCTTAACTTTTATAATTATATTTGAAATCCTTACAATAAGCCCTTTCATTTGACGTGCAAAACAATACGGTTTGCAAAACAGTTATTTTTTAATTATGGTTTCATTAACATTTTTCAATTCATAATTTTTCTTTATACCGTCGTCTTTGGGTCACAAAATAGCACATAAGTACCAAATTTCAACTCATTTGATCCAGTAGTTTCGAAGAAAATTGGCTGTGAAGGGCGGTCGCCCAGACACACGAGTAATCCCTCATGAGGTCCATTTTTCGTTGTTTCGTTCGGAACCCTAAAAAGGCGTCATCGCCGCATTGCTGGTCACAAACAAAGCGGTAGTAACACCAAAATATCTACGTAAGGAAATTTTATGTTATACAAAACTATAAAAGAGCAGGTGCCGTAGGTTTTAAACTCCACTAGAAATTAGACTTGCAAAAGTACACTTAGGGACACTTAAAACCTCACAATTATTATTAATCATAACGAAAATACCTTACTGATTCTTATAAAATATGTATAATCACGGCCTTATAACAGTCTTATTTAAGGGATAAAAGGTCAGAACTATAAATAACATAGCTATGTAACTCTTAATATTTCGTGCTCAACGATCATCCATCATCCGGATACTCCCAGTTGTTGATAACATATTTTGTTGCGAACAGTATTTCGCGTAAAGTGAAATCAAGCTCAAATACATTTACCAAGCAACCTGCACGGCATACGTTACTTTTACGGATCGTTGATCACTTTGTTATTATAATAACCGGTAAGTAGTTTTATTCCAATCGTAGTTCGTAATTTCGAAGCGTTCATAGCCTGGCTTGTATCGATCTTAAGTGATCGACCAAGTTAAGCAACATCGTGCGCGGGCGGTAGCTGGATGGGTAGTACTAGTATCAAAAACAACTTGAGTGTTTCCGTGCTTCTGTGGGCACGCGAAGCTATTGGTCCCGATTGGGTTAGTAAGATAACAGTCGTTAAGCTAAGTAAGAGGCCTTCACCAATCCGCACTGGAGCAGCATGGTGGAGTTTGCTCTAGGCCTCCTCAAGAAGAGAGAGCCGTGCTCTGTAGTGGACCGTTACTTTTTTAAAGCCAAGTTTCATCGGACACGGGTCTTGGCACATAACTGAGGAAACTTTTAATTGCTCTTTGTACAATCCTCAAGATACTCGTACTTCGTAAAAGGTCTTAGCTTAAGATGGTAGTTCTTTTACCACCTATTCTGAAGAAACTATACACAAAAATAGGTGTGATACATGCAAAGCTTGGATTTGAACCTCAATTCCCCTCGTAGAAACCATTGCTCAAACCGCTGTGCTATGAATGCTTACAGTTGTGTACTGTACCTAAATTGCGGTAGAACGTCCCTCTTTATTGTACAGTAATTTATTGTTCCCACTTACGAAGGAATGGGTTCATCAGCTATGGTTCCCTCGTGGAGAAGATGGATGGATGCATTGTTGCGTTCCATTTTGGATAAGTACAGTGTACTTAATTTAAACGTCAATTTTATTCATTTTTCAACGAAAAAATAGGCAAGGAGCTAGTCCCCAAAAAGTCGAAAGTTCTGAGGTAACAAACATAAAAAATACAGTCGAATTGAATACCTCCTCCTTTTTTGAACTTGGTTAATAACTAAACATGAAATAAACAATATGAGTTCATGATACAAATTAGAAAATTATTTAAACGCATTTAAAGCAAACTTGAAACATCATATCAATATTTATTGGAAAATCACAAATCTTAAGGTCATTCCTAAAAGTAACAGAAAATAAAATGTCCATTTACATTACAAAGAAGAAGCTCGGCTTAGCGATGTTCCAATTTTACGTCTAACATTCAAACGTTTGCCTTAACAAAAGTTATACTGTATTGTTAATGATCCCAAAAAATTGACGACTTTTCCTTTGAAAACAAAGGAAATTAACTTCTAAGATGCAGTTTGAACCTTTCAAAGTTCAGACCAGCGTAGAATGTTCATAGATTTTTTATTCAATGAATGTTTTCGCCTCCGAAGGCTCGAGCGTAAAGTAGATAAATAGCGTCTTTCATAATATTTTTCTTTCTCTTTGTTTTGATGAGATCCATTTATTTTGTCTTCTTTTCCTTTGGCATTGTTCCTCCAGCAATAACATTTTCTAAATTAACACTGTATTTTTAACAGCTAACATAGATGTTATCGCAGGGTGTGGCACTAATAAGATTACTGTTTACATTGGTTTTTATTTAAATTAAAATAAAACAAACATGTTTGATATGTACATAAAACTCTCAGAAGGAATTTAGTTGTAAACAAAGTATTGCTCAAAAATAAATACAACACAATTGGCTTGGCCACGAAACACGCGCCCGCTTCAATGCAAAAAAAATCCCGCCTGTGAATGTCAATGTCATTGGCATATAAATTCAAATAATATTCACAACCGGCACTGTAACTGCAGTAAGGAGTAAGTCGTTATTACTCTCTTTGTTCTTTGTTCTTTTTTTGTTACATTATCCGTCCTAATTCTGGGTTTCGACTTTCGATCTCATCAAAATGGGTAATGGCCATAATCACCGCACTAGAATTGAAGTGGCTTATCTAAAAATATTAAGAAAATGACTTTTATGCATTGAACGTTCTAAAAACATGTATTCTATGACCAATAAATAATAAAAATGCCCAATTATTTAATTAAATTTTTGGCGTTTACCAAAAAATACGAATTTTGGATACAATTCTAATGTGCGACACGTTTTTATGCCGTTCAATGTATAAAAGTCATTTTCTTAAAATTCTTAGATAAGCCACTTCAATTCTAAATGTGCAACATCCTTAATTTAAATGTAAATAAAAGAATAAATGAAACCAATATTTGAATGATCACCTAAATCCAAACAATAAAGATTATAAAAAAGAAGGCAGGTATTTTCGTTATTAATAATATTAAGATAACCTCTGAGGTATTCAGTCGCCTACATCAATTATCCTGAAAATAAATGATTGATCTTTAATAATCTGAGATGGAATTTAAGTGACTGGTCTAATTAAATGATCGAAAGACGGTTTTACTAACGTTTGTTTTTCTTCAATATTATATTAAAACTAGCTGTTACCCGCGACTTCGTACGCTGAAAATAAAGATGCCTTCATAATAAAACATGTTTTTCGTAAATTAAGAACAAACTTGTCCGGACTATGAGGAGAGAAGATCCGTGCCTTGTATTAGCCCATTTTGGGTTGAAGCTTTTACACCTACACTTAGTAAGTATAATGTATTATATAAATTAGTGAAATATTAAACAAATCGCTAGTGTTGTATCATGCACTCTAAAATTGCTAAAACAATAAAATGATAACTACGATCTGATATTCTAGTGTGATTGGTAGTCAGCAAGATACCAAACTCTTTACCAAAATTACAGCATAAGTGACATGTTAGAACCCATTAATTATCCATTGGGAGAAGCTCATAGCCTGGACGCCGCGGCTTGTGTTGGTCCTAATAATAATCGAACGCGATCGGTAGTTGGATAGGTGACCGCTAGTGGCAAAAAATTCTTGAGCTTTCCGTGTTCCGGAGAGCACGTAAAGCTGTTGGTCTGGTTATTGTCGTAAGATAACAGTCGTTATGACATGTCGGAGGCCCTCGCCCGGCGCAATGACTTCCGATACTTGGGTTGGTCTCTAATCCCTCCACCAATCCGCACTGGAGCAAAGTGATGGAGTATACTCTAGGCCTCCTCAAGAGAAGAGAGTCATGCTCAATAGTGAACCATTAATGAGCCATCCATATGAAAGGTCCCAAAATAGTTGAACTTTTTAGAATTTAGAGGTTTATCTAAGTCAGGGACACAAAAACGTACCTTCCTTTTCTTTTTTGGGCAGCAACGAATCAGTGACTCCTTTAGCACTGCTAATGTACATTGTCGAAAGTGACCACTTACTATGAGGTGACTCATCTGTTCGTTGGCCGGCTATTTACATAAAAAAGTAACAAAAAACATTTTTCCTTTCTTTTAAATGTAATAATTGCTAATCATAAAAAAATCTAAGAAAAATTTGAAGTCAAATGAAAATGATTTTCTCCTAACCCATACAAACATTCATCCTTTATCCCTTAGCAGATGAATCAAAAAAAATCTTTTATAGTTAATTTTTGTTTGTAGCGAAAAGCTAACATGGCGGTATGTTTTCACATTTGTGTTCTAAAATGATGAAGTATCTAAGTGAGATGAATTTCTCAAAAAAAAAATTCACAGTTAATTTTTGTTTTTGGCTATGAGCTTACATATGAATTTTTATATTTCTGAGTTTTAAGACGACGAAGATTCATACAAACTTATAACCTCTAGTTTTAGCCCTTAGCCTTACATCCCGTATTACCAAACAATTGTGTTACAGTTATATTGTTTTTATTGTAAGATTACATTTTAGCCGTATTAGGGCGGCTTAGAATACTAACCCCAATCCCACGCCAGATGGGTGTCGTAAGAGGCGACTAAATCCGGCCCGCTGGTGGTAAGGCCCCTCGAGGGATTATATTGGTATTATTGATTTTAATTGTACATTAATAACATTATTACTATTATTATTTCTCGATGGGGTTCGTCTAGATAGCTACCACCCTTGAGCAGAAGTCAGCCGCCAAACGACTCGTGTTCCGGCTGGAGGCTTGAGAGCCAGTTCTTTCTTTCTTTTTCTTCTCTCTTTCTTGGCCGGCAACGCATCAGTGATGGCTTTGGTGTTGCTGATGTCCATGGCCGACGATATCCAGTTACCATTAGGTGGATCGTCAGCTTATTTGCCGGCTAATTGCATAAAAAAAACATACTAATTAACAACTTTCACAGTTTTAACTTCAAAAAACCATGGCAAGTGCATGTCAGGCCATGCGCAATGTAGGGTTCCGAAGTAGTAAGTTTATCGACTATTACCCATTAACTACTTATGCTAATTTTATGTTTTCATGTGATGCTCGGACAGACAAACAGACAGACAGACTCTATTATATAATTCTAAAAAAATAATCACGTTATTGAAGTGACCCCTAATCGAAATTTTTAAAAAATATTCAATGTACCTGTAATTCAAATTTGCCCTTTGAGTTTTATTATAGTATAGATTATCTGGATTTAGAAGGCTCAGGACCGGTCAGAGTGGCGCAAGTTAGGGGAGTCCTATGTCCAGCAGAGGACCTCCAAGGGCTGATGGATGGATGGATGATAGATTATTCAATTTGTTCAATGTCAACTGTTCGTACAACTGAATTACGATTTCCAACCCCTTCCAGGATGAAATATAAAAAATGCTAAATTTACGTTGCGAGCCATAAATAGACAATTCATGTTTTAAAAA
This sequence comes from Thymelicus lineola, assembly GCA_963932265.1. Lineage (NCBI taxonomy): Eukaryota > Metazoa > Arthropoda > Insecta > Lepidoptera > Hesperiidae > Thymelicus > Thymelicus lineola. The sequence continues at coordinate 5,166,159 of OZ010691.1, forward strand.
CAAAGTTAATATAAAAATAGTTATTAAGTAAAAAAAATATTTCAATGCCATATTCAAGCTCCATCTTGCAAAATAGAAATAAACTAAGAAATGCATATGTACGCCTTATAATATTATGTGAAGAAAAGGTTTTTGTAAGTTTAAAACCAATTGACTCATTTTTTTATTTTCCCATACAAACTTTCATAGCATATCCCCAAGGAACCCTTTAAGTGGAAAACCCTATTCTTTAATTTAAAAAACTCGTTTTTCGGTTTTGGTATCGTGAAAGTATAGATTTACAACTTGAAAAATCATTTATTTAGAAATCACAGACAGACACTTCAATTTTATTTATGTGTTACAGTGTATTTGAATTATTGTAAAGTAAAAAATAAGTACTTCAGTGCCACGCTTTGGCCTAGCAAAATATATTAAAAAAAACTAAGAAATGTATAATGCCATAATTTGTGTGAAGAAAAGGTTTTTATATGTTCAAAACAAATTAACTCATATTTTATTTTCTCTCTTTGTTATGGAACCCTAAAAATTGCCTATAATTTAAGTTGAAGACTCGATATCGTAGTAAAGTCCTGTTGAAATCCGTTCAGTGGCTTCAGAGATTAATGAAGATAAACAAACAGACAAACAAAAATTAAAAAGCTCATTTTTACGTTTTAATATTTTGCAAGTAACGATTTACAACATGAAAAATGCAGTAATTTCGAAATCACAGAGTCGTTGGCGTGAATCAACAAATACAGAGCCATCTAGTGGCCAAGATAGTAAACGATTATTATTAATTGTTGGATGTCGTTTACTCATACAGACTTAATTTGCGTTTTTCTATCACTTCCAAGGTGTTTATAAAATGCTGAAATTATATTGGAGGACATAGATACGCAAACAATATGCTCTTAATAACAAAATAAAAAATAGATATTTGAAAAATAAGCAATATTCACATTAATTTGTATTTTTTTTCTTTGTCTTGCAAAATTTTGAAAAACTGTAAAACACGTGTTTCATCAATTTAAGCAAGGAACATTTGTTGCAAATTTGAAGCAAATCGGTTGATGTATAATTTTCCATACACACTTTCATCGCGTTTCCCAGGGAAACCTTTTAATTTTCCGGGATAAAAAGTATCCTAAAATATGACCCGGAGTATTAGTTACAATTTTACCAATTTTCATCAAAATCCGTTCAGGGGTTTTCATGTGATGCCCGGACAGACAAACAGACAGACAGACAATAATTCTAAAAAAAATGTTTTTGTGCTCTAACACGTTATTGAAGTGCCCCCTAATCAAAATTTTAAAAAAATATTCAATGTACAGAAAATTTGCCCTTTGAGTTTTATTATAATATAGATTTATTACTTTATATAATATAATAAGAATACAAATAGAATAGGTAACCTGAGGCTACAAAAACCCGGATGACTTTTGTTTTAAAAAGAATAATTATAATACGAGCATCTATTTTGTCAATTACTGACAAATATGAAACTTTGTTTGTAAGGATATACCTATGAATTTTTGTAAACTCTTTCACGCAAAAACTACTAGATTGTTTTTCATGAAAGTTAGTTCAGGTAGACAACGATGTGGAAAAATATATAGGGAAGCATTGAAGTATTATTACTAGCGTATAGAACATACACCGCGAACACCATGTATGTCCCAATGCATTGGCGCCACGTGGCTTCAATCTTCAATGGATTCGTTCCATTTTGAAAGGAGAACGGGGGCTCAATTTTGAAAATCGAACCTCCCGGGCGGGACACACATTTTGTTCGAGATGTCTGCTCTATGACATTATACTTCAATGTAGGGAAGTACTATTATCCTATAAACTTGGATAAAGCCGCGAGTTGATCGCTAATTAAACATAAAATTCTTAATCTATTGTTACGCGCATATAAGCGAAACTCACTTATTAGCTGAGTTCCCGGCATATCAACCAAAACACAAAAGTATAATACCTCAATTAATTCTAAAAAATAGCTTATCGTAACCATTATTATCATCCACATGTGGTAATCGTCTTAAAGCCTTAAATGAATCAAAACTTTAAATGCTGCAAGGGTGTAGATCCTTCACAAGTAATAGCTGTTAACTCACTCTCAGGGCAGGGTAGGAAAGTGCAATAATAAGGCGTATTTCAAATTTTTGGAGGGCACTGTAATTATTTATTTATTTATGTATACTTTAGACCACAATATAAAATATTGAAGTACAAATGGCGAGCTTAATGCTATTGCATTCTCTACCAGCTAACCATTAGGCCAAACAGAAAAACCCGATGAGCGGTATATAAAAAAAAGGATATATCTAATATCTTTAAACGAGCAATTCTTGTATATATATATATAATTGGAATCTCGGAATCAGCTGCAACGATTTTCATGAAATTTAGTATATAGGCGGTTGTGGGGGCGATAAATCGATCTAGCTAGGATTCATTTTTAGAAAATGTCGTTTTATCGGTGTTTTCAGGCAATGATAAACTTCTACAATATACTCTTCCTGACATCTATTGGCAAGTAGCAATACTAAAGCTACTTCAGTAAATGGCGTTGTTAGGCAACACTAAACCGAGCAAAGCTCGGTCATCCGGATATTAATAATATAATACATATATATTAACATATTAGAATAAATACATATATACCGATACATAAAAAATATATTTATATAAATAAATAATATAATAAATAATACACGAATATAAATGATGACACTAAGTTAAGAACGACGTTCTAGCAGGTAAGCCTGTAACCTAATGTGTGTAATTGGATACACATTACGAATGAAACAGTAGCGAACTGTTTTAAACAATCAACGTATTAATATTATTATTAAGTAACATAAAAATGTTCTTTATTCAGATCCTCCCATATTGTTGGAAGCCCAGCTGACAGATGCATTTTTATAAACAAACTAAACTGTCAAGATTTAAAAATTTAAAAGAAAAATGCATCTGCCAGCCAGGGAATATTGAACAGGGAATATTGAACGAGGCGTGTACCTCGTTACAATGCCATTGAACAAACCAAAAAATATTATATAACATAAATTACCGACATACAAGTATTTATTTATTTAAACATTTCCACCTTAAATTATGTACAATAATAAAAGGCGGACTTAATGCTGAAATTATTCTCTCACTAGCAACAGTCAACATTATAGGCATTGGGAATTCTACGAGTACCAATATTAAAAGGCATTATTAATATAATAAGTCACTTAATATTGAAGAAGAACCGATATCAGATTAAATTTCATCAATATCACGACCTTAAATTAAGTTTAAACGAGACAGTATAAATACTCTTAATTAACGAAGGAGATGGATTTTACGCAAATTATGCACAAGCTCATCATGCCTTCAAAGGAATCCAAAAATAGAAACGAATTCTCTTTATACATGTTTTGTTTTTAATTGATGAGTATTGTAACAACGTTGAAAATTCGGTTTCTTCGACTTGTTAATAAAATATTATTTGTTTGCCGAGGACGAAAACAAAATAATTTTATACCATAAAATAATTAATTGGCCTACTATGTTCATTTTTTAACAAAGAAATATAATCAAAAGAAAGGGACATCAGAAATACCTTAGGTTGTACACCAATGCCTTTTCAAGCGAACTACTTGTAGCTTTCAAGCCCCCAGCCAACACCACGAGTTGTTTGGCGGCTGACTTTGAATGCGGTAGCAAGCTAAGCAGGCTTCACGGAAAGATAATACCAGAAATAATATTATTTAATTAATAATAATAAGATTCATATAATGCTCGGAATCCTAGCGCCAAAGAAGGAGGCTAGGCTTGTCAATGCCTTGCCAGCGCGGCAGGAGATTGTCGGCTATTTACATTACAAAAATTTGTTACAGGCACAGGTCTATCCATACATGAATCAGTGAATATGTATGAAATTTTAATGTCAGGTTAATAACGGACATCTTATGATCATAAAGTTTGTCTCTTCATTTTAACTGTGTATAATGAAGAGACTAAAATAAATCAATGACTACCCCGGAGAAAACTGAGAAAATGCAAAAATTTCAGTACACTGAATACGAAGCGCGTCAGATAAATTTTGAGCCTCTTGCTGAGAAAAATATCAAGTGTTAAATATGGATCCATTTTTCGACACACTGCGAAAAATGCACATGCTGTAAAAGGGAGTTATCTATTTCAAAAACCTATCGCAGGTTCGAATTTTCTTTGTTTTAAAATCATATTTTAATAACACGTATTTTATAATAATAATAACAACAACATGAAACTTTGTGTTATGGGATTATGTCTAATTATGGTTTAATCGCGAAAGATGAAATAAAGTTTGAAATTATTTAGAGATTCCATTTCCAACCTCATTATTTAATTTACGTGAAAAATAAATTTGCTCCCGGGTAGGTTGCTTGTTATAACATGTTCTTCAGCAAACAAATATAAAAACCTGATGCATTTAATATGCAAACTACGAGTACATCATATTATAAGAGCGTCTATGAAACTAGCCAACCAATAATAACAAAAAAACATAACATTCAGTGAATACCAAACCAGGTACATGTAGTCATATTTTTGCGGCATATCTCTTTGTAGAATTTATTTTACGTAGCTCCAGAAAGAATAACATTATGATTGTGCAGAATAAACCTATATTTCTTTATAGAATTCAGGGTCTTATAATTAAGGGTGTAAGGACGAAAACACCACATTCAGGACCTAGAGAGAGGCGATTAAGCTGGTCCGAGAAACATAATAAATTACTCTCGCGATTGTAATTAATAACTGTGCTATTAATATTTTTACTCATTAGGGAACATACGTGTGTAATAAAACGAATAAGGATGATTTCAGGCTGAGAGGTACACTCGAACCTTAATGCTATTTCATTGTGTCCTATAAATCAGTATGTGGATATTGATTAATGTTTTAATGCTTTTATTACAATAGCTGGACACCAGCAAACGATTAATCTAATGAAATAGTAAGTGAAATACATGATCTTTGTCAATACGTTAATTAAACTTAAAAAAAATTAATTAGTAAAGAAGAAAATGGAATCCGATTTCATTGTTTTTAAAATCATTTAAGTTTTAAAAAAATAGGTAGAATTAACAAAACTATTTCAAGTAAAAGAGCTTGAAAACTACTGCAAAATAAACATTGGTTTTAAAAGGTATATTGTATAGTTTTTTTATGATACGTCGAACTACATACATTATTTAAAATAATAAGATATTTCATAGTAACACAACTATGTGCTTACTACTTCATGTGATGTATACTCGTATGTATTTATATACGTCGTATTACTACAAACTATAATTTTTCTGTCAATAACATACATTTAATTATTCATTTTTCTCCATTCGATTATAATTCACCCTTTCCTCGAACAGCGTTAGTGTAAATTCATAAAAATATATTTGAGTGATATATGAATAAACTAAATGTGATAGTTGCGTGTTTAATTTTAAACTGTGTTGTGAACTCGTCCTTAGCTGTTCAAATAGGTAACTGATAAGGGTCGACGTTTCCTGTGTCCCACCGAAATTTATACTCTGCGTTAAAACGTTTAGGAAGTCCATGTAATATGCGATCGTAAGCGTTATATTCATGATATTAAGTACAGAGTTGTAGCAACTTTCTAGTTGTAATAAATAACATTCTAGAATCTAGATCCTTCAACAATATCTAATCATGTTTAGATTAATTAATGTGTATTGTATTAGAATTGGGGCACTTAAGTCTAATACAACCTCTTTTGATCAAACGAGGTTATCGTGGCAGGTCCCTCCTGAAATCGCTGAACTTTGTACCACTTAGTTCAATCCCGAAGTTTAAGTACTTAGTTGCTTAGTTAGGTTACGTACCTACTTGACACTGTCTAAGTATCGAAATGTCACTTAAAAAGCGAGGGCGTCGAATGTTTTCAGAACTCAGAACAATTCTGAGCTTTAATCTATCAGTAAGGCATTATTAGTTAGAATGTTGATCTCCCGAACGTAGGGGCCCGAGTTCAAATCCTGGCATGCATCTCTAATTTTCAAATATTATGTGCGTATTATAAGTTAATTATCACTTGAATCGGTGAAGGAAAACATCGTGAGGAAACCTGAACACCTAAGAGTTCTCCATAAAGTTCTTAAAGGTGTGTGAAGTCTACCAATCCGCACTTGGCCAGCATGGTAGACTATGGACTGTACTCCTCACCTTGCGAGAGGAGACCCCGAACCCAGCAGAGGGACAATTATGGATTGTTGCTTTGCTTTAAGGCATTATTAACCCTTCATAACGTAAATGCTAAAGACTTATGCTGACAAATCGAGTTAAATGTATATGTATAAGCATCAAGTGACATTCATTTTGGTGATATTATCAAGACACTCAAATAAATAACTGGTACTCGCATCCCCTACATTTGTTGGGCGTTTTATTTTTTGTGAAAATAACAAATGCTCTAATATGTCTTCTGCCATAACATAAAACCAACATATTTATGTATTCTTATCATAAAATATCCAAGAGTTATTAATAACATTGTGTTTATGGTAATTTCCGTTCTCAATAAAACATGAATTATGTTGTAACGAAAATATCATACAAATATTATGTTTACAATTTTATTGTAATCGCAACTTAGTTCATATTGGCCGTACAATTACACTATATTATAATTATACAGTGTTTTATTGTTTCTAAGTATTAGCTCATAATCAATCAACTTTTACCAATCAAACATTAAAATTGATGAAGTTTTACACAAACACTCATACAATTTTGACCCCTTCGAGGATGAATTTTCAATTATTTTCGTTAAGGAAGCTTTGAAAAATTCTCATCAGATTTACTGAACAAATTATTATATTTCAGGACAAACTATATCATTGCCCACTTAGAATACGGTATGTAACTGGATTACTCAGATTTATTCCATGTATTTAATCAACGCAAATGCATGCAGAGACGACGGGATAAAGACCTCTTTGTTCAGGAGGACTGCTAGAAGACAATAACATTTCCTTCGCATCGTCCTTTATACGTTAGTTTAGTAGTTTATGTTCGTATCGAAATCGTCTTGTTCTATCTCTTATAGGCATTGCATGCTTGACCGGGTCAATATCGTTAGACAATGCGAAAGATAATGGCGAGAATAAAAGTTGTCCGTTATTTCATAAATTTTAATTAATGTAGCTCAGTAAAACTGGACTCCTCGATGTTTACTTCTATCTCATAAAACGTTGCTTCATAAAATCAACTGTCAGAGTAATTTCCGTTTCCTCAGAGCGCTATCGTGACAATTCAGTAAAATGATTGAGATTGAGCACCCGCAAATTGCTTCCTGGTTCTGTATGCAGCATTCCCAGAAATTTCGGAATGAAAAATTATGATGCGTTGGGATATTTGTCATCAGGTTTTGGGAATTATTGTCATAGGGAATTTTCGTGTAATAGACATTTATTTTGGATAAACTTATATACCCCATAGAATAGAGTGACTAATCCAAACTCTCTTTTTGCGCAAAAAACATAACCTAAATGTGTCTGTACAGTAATTTAAGGCCAGTCTACAAACACCTAGGCACGGCGCCACACCACTCTGTGAAAAATCATGGCATCATACCGAAAAATCCAGTGTTTTGTCGAAAAAATACTCAACAAGGTGCTGAAAAAATTCGTTGCGGCACACAAAGGGGAAAGAATCGAACTTTCCTTTGAAAGGATTTCTGAATTTTGTATTCAAAAGTGCCTACGGTTATTGAACATATCAATACATTATTTACGTATCTTTGTACCCGACTGCAAGGAGAGCTTATGTATTTCGCGTGAATATTGTATGTTTGTAATATTCTCTATTACCTCATATCTTCCAAACCACTGGTCCAATGTATATAATTAAGATATCGTTAGATGCTGTTTGATAGCCCAAGTTTTCTTAGATTACCCGTATCATAGTAAAAAGTAAAAGTTTAATCAGTTTACGTAGATAATTCTGGAGTCATCTGGATTAATTACGTTTTTACTAGTAATTCATATAGCTACCAATTATTTATTCATTAACTTCTCTTGACCATAGGTAAAATTCTATAAATAAAACGTTCCCGCCAACGTATCAATCACGCGTCACTGCTATTATCCGCACCACTCTTACAGCTTACTTGTACGTGACTATGACAGTATTCACACCGTTTTCAGTCTAAAAATAACTAACACTATTATCATGGTATAAGCCTCGCGATGACCATAAAATGAATAACATATTGAAGCGCTCATGGCCCGGCGGTTTGTGTCTATCCTGATTGGTGGAGTTAACAACCGCGGGCGCGGTCGGTAAGTGGAAGCGTCATCGCTAGTGGTAAAAATTTATTGAGCACTTTCGTGCCTTCGAGGGTACGTAAAACCATCGGTCCCAGTCGTTAAGCCGTGTCAGAGGCCTTTGGACGGCATGAAAATAGGATGCTATGTGCGCTCCAATTGATTGTGTAAATGCAGTAAATAATCATACGAGTATTTGGGATCCAACAGTTATTTCATTCAAACATATTACTTTCGTCAGGTATCGTGTATAAGACAATATTGAATATTACCTTGGATACTTGGATATTCAATATTGATCTGATATCCAATATCAGGCTCAATATTAAGCCTAGCGATTCAATAAACGTTCTAGAAATCAAATATTGTGCAATATTTGTAAATAAACTGAAGCATTTGTATCATGATAGTCTGGATTTGTAGTGTGATAGCTAATAATAATAATACTTTATTGACATATTTTTTATACATTAAAGTGTATGAAGCCCCTGATCCCCGAGTTAGTTCGAAACTGTGTTTCGGGTATCAGCGTCCTCTCCCAGTCTTTCAATGATGTCTATAACAATATGATCAATAACCAAAAATTATGTATATGCAGACGAAAAAACGAACACAAATTTTAATAAAAATGTGTGTATGTTGCAGCTGTGTTGCACGGTCCGATTTTCAAGGATTTTTTTAAACGTAAGCCAACTTTTGATATTATTAATACATTATTATATATCTTTAAACTAATCACTAATCAAATATTTTTTAGTTTCACGTTTCAAAGCAAACTTTTATGCAGCAAAATACAAAACTGGCTATTTTCTGATGAAAATAGGCCGAAAGTGATTAATAAGAGTTCTATTTCTAAGTAAATCTACCAGGATATCAATTGTAAAGAACACGACTTTATTTATGGCTGTTACAAGAATTAAGTAGCAAGGAGCGTGAACCACGACCATTTATCTTCTTGCTAATATCCTTGCGATGCTTCTAATTTAATTAGCTAGGTGGCCAGTCTTGCAGGACTGAAGCGAATTTATACCTATCTTACATGTTACTAACTTATGAATCATATTGGGAAATTACTCAATCTATATATACATATATCGGTGAGGCCATGAATCTCCAGTGAAGGTCCAGGGACGGACCTCTTTATTCTACAGCGCTTGCCTGATGCAGAGGCTGGCATATAAGAAATGTCATGTTATATTTAGATTAGGGAATCGTCAATAATGTAGAACAAATTATTATTGATCACGTTATTGTTGAAGTACTTTGGAATACCATGGTGCAAAGTAAAAGGAATATCATTTCATAACCGACACCATAGAATTTCTGCTACATATATTTTTTTTTTTAATTTATTTAACCAACAAATGAGTGTACATATTCCACATTTCCATATCTGCCAAACTGCAAGCCAGTTTGTCGGCAAATTACAACAGTTTCTCGCTTCACACTCCTAGTATTACAATTTTTTACTTATAATATACAGTTACCACTTATAGGTATATATTTATAAATATATTATATGTATAGTATATCTTTATATATATATATATATAACAATCTAATTCTCTACTTATGATTACCGTATGCTAGTTCTTCACTTCTTAGTTATTTATTTAATTTTCAGCCTGTTAACTTATTTAAGAATAAAAATTATATATATTTTGATTTAATTGCTATGGACACAACGATAAATAGTGTTTCCGCAGCATACCTTTCAGTTGTGCCTTAGACACGCTTTCGTCGTATATGTCCGCCACCTCATTACACAAAGTTGGAGTTATCCATTTACGCGTACGCCGACCAAAGTAATTTTTAACCGTTGGAACCAAGTATTTCCTCCTTTGTGTAACTTGGCGTTTCGGCCGATTATATTTTTGGAGCTTCTTAAACGTTACTATACTATGCTGTTCTAATAAGATAGAGGACTTTACTTTTTTGTCTACAGGAACAATTTTACAAATTTTGAATAATTTTTCGTAATTATTATCTACTGATTTTTTAGTTTTAGGATCGACTAACATTTTTAAAAACCTAATTTGTAATGATTTAATTTTATTTAAATAAGTTGTGAAGGTAAGTCCATATGCATTTATGCCATATCCAATTGTTGCGTCAGCCAGCGCATAATACAACATGTAGAGGATTCCGCGGTTCACAACATATTTAATCTGATAAAACTTTCCCAATACTGCCCTCAATCTGTTACACACTAGTTCCACATGCAAATCCCAAGTGAAACGGTTATCTATAACTAACCCTAAATATTTATAGTTTACCACACATTGCAGATTTTCGCAGTGGCAGAGAGTACTTATTTGGTCAGTATGTAGGCAATCATAAGAGTGACCCTTGAGAGATATATTTATATTGTTTACTCTACGATTATAGGGTGATGATATTATCATAAACTTCGTTTTATTTAAATTTACTAGCTATTACCCGCGGCTTCGCCCACGTGATCAAAGGGAATTAACAATCAGTTGTTTATCAGACATGACACATTTCTGGTGGATAAATAAGAGACAGTTCCACGATTAAAAGATACTTAGAGGAACCAGAGGTAATGTTGACCACACATAAAGTGTACATACACTGACATACTGGAGCTTTAAGTTAACTTCGATAGAAGTGTGCTGATGAAGATTAATGCAGGATCCACCCATCCTGCTTACGTGTACAGCCAATTCTAAAGTGGAGAGCGCATATAAGTGTAATTTGTTTTCCAAAAGGGGTGTAATTTTTTCTTTTGAAGTGTTTCCAGCCATAAACGGCTTAGGACACAGAACAGAGCACTATTTTAATATGCTACTGTAGACGATATTATGTGTTTTTCCACTTGGGGATAGAATGTAAAGATTCTGGGCACTGGACACACGCGAACATGCTACATACAATTGACCATGGGAGAAGCACGGTTTTTCTAAGTTCACCCCCGCTACCTTTAATGTTTGCCCTTGAGCTTTGTTAATGGTCATAGCGAAACTAAGCTTAATAGGAAATTGCAACCTTTTGAAGTGGAATGGAACATCTGTGGGAATTATAGGGATTCTTGGGATCATTACATTTTCACCCTTTCCTACGCCGGTTAAGATGGTGGCACCAATTATATTCCGTCCAAGTTGTGTGACCCGAAGTCTCGTTCCGTTACATAATCGAGGGGCATCTATATTTCGCATAAGCATGACTTTACCTCAATTTCTTCATCTCCCATAAAATATACCTGCAAAAATTTGTGTTGTTCGTTTGCAGCTGGAAAAAGTGCACTAATCCTGTGATAAATTTGCCCTTGCACTGTAAATGTTGGCGAAAATCCTGGTATCTTTATGTCCCGATCTACTCCAAAAGACGTCATTTGAAAGCAAGAGTTATATTTTCGGATCCTATTTAAAAAGCGCCGTGACTCATCAGCATCACCTAAAAATAGAGTTTTTAAAGGCTCCTCTGGCATTCCGAGTACGGGAAGAGAAACTTTGCCATTGCTACAGCACATACCTGCGGTCTCATCTTTCCATTTTAATGCACTGCAGAAACGACACGTCTTGTCCATCTGTCCTATAACGATTAACCTGTGATTTTTATAATCGACTAGCTATTACCCGCGGCTTCGCCCACGTGATCAAAGGGAATTAACAATCAGTTGTTTATCAGACATGACACATTTCTGGTGGATAAATAAGAGACAGTTCCACGATTAAAAGATACTTAGAGGAACCAGAGGTAATGTTGACCACACATAAAGTGTACATACACTGACATACTGGAGCTTTAAGTTAACTTCGATAGAAGTGTGCTGATGAAGATTAATGCAGGATCCACCCATCCTGCTTACGTGTACAGCCAATTCTAAAGTGGAGAGCGCATATAAGTGTAATTTGTTTTCCAAAAGGGGTGTAATTTTTTCTTTTGAAGTGTTTCCAGCCATAAACGGCTTAGGACACAGAACAGAGCACTATTTTAATATGCTACTGTAGACGATATTATGTGTTTTTCCACTTGGGGATAGAATGTAAAGATTCTGGGCACTGGACACACGCGAACATGCTACATACAATTGACCATGGGAGAAGCACGGTTTTTCTAAGTTCACCCCCGCTACCTTTAATGTTTGCCCTTGAGCTTTGTTAATGGTCATAGCGAAACTAAGCTTAATAGGAAATTGCAACCTTTTGAAGTGGAATGGAACATCTGTGGGAATTATAGGGATTCTTGGGATCATTACATTTTCACCCTTTCCTACGCCGGTTAAGATGGTGGCACCAATTATATTCCGTCCAAGTTGTGTGACCCGAAGTCTCGTTCCGTTACATAATCGAGGGGCATCTATATTTCGCATAAGCATGACTTTACCTCAATTTCTTCATCTCCCATAAAATATACCTGCAAAAATTTGTGTTGTTCGTTTGCAGCTGGAAAAAGTGCACTAATCCTGTGATAAATTTGCCCTTGCACTGTAAATGTTGGCGAAAATCCTGGTATCTTTATGTCCCGATCTACTCCAAAAGACGTCATTTGAAAGCAAGAGTTATATTTTCGGATCCTATTTAAAAAGCGCCGTGACTCATCAGCATCACCTAAAAATAGAGTTTTTAAAGGCTCCTCTGGCATTCCGAGTACGGGAAGAGAAACTTTGCCATTGCTACAGCACATACCTGCGGTCTCATCTTTCCATTTTAATGCACTGCAGAAACGACACGTCTTGTCCATCTGTCCTATAACGATTAACCTGTGATTTTTATAATCGATTATCGGATCATAATTAAATGCTGCGTCATGAAATACCAACCAATTATTTCTTTGAAAATTATGGCGACGTTCTGCTTGAAGCTGAGCGTTGGAATCTCTGCGCGCCTGTGCTTGTTCAGATGTATCGGATGCCCTCAAAGCAGCTTGTCGTTTTGCTTGTTCACCGAGTCTTTTCTGAGTTTGAGCAGGTGTTTCCGCAGCTCTTAAAGCGGCCTGACGTTCTGCTTGTTGGAGTAACCTTTGCTCAGTTTGAGCAGGTGTTTCCGCAGCTCTTAAAGCGGCCTGACGTTCTGCTTGTTGGAGTAACCTTTGCTCAGTTTGAGCAGGTGTTTCCGCAGCTCTTAAAGCAGCTTGACGTTCTGCCTGTTCTTGCCTCCTTAGTTCAACATCTTCGAGAGATTCTTGCGATCGAGCTAATCGCATCGCTTTTGCTTTAGAAGACACTCTTTGAAGGCTGGACTTACGTTTGCGAGGCATTATAAACCAAACAGAAAAACTACTTAAAGAAAAACTAAATAACTACTAACTAACTAAAAACTACTAAAAAGAAAAAATCACCCAGAAATACTACTTAAACAAAAACTAAATAACTACTAAGTAACTAAAAACTACTAAAAGGAAAAAATAAAGCAGTCTAAAAAAATACAATACAAAATGTGTTATCCACTTTAAAAAATCTAAAGTAACTAACTACTAATAATAACTTAAAACTATCTAAAGTAAAAAAATCAAGTAAATTAAACAAATACAACACAAAATGTTAATAAAAAATACTAAAAAATATAATAAATATTAAAATATAATAAATAAAATAATTAAACAAATTACAAAGCCAAAACAACAACAGTCAACAGTCAACAAAACCAATTCACAAAGCAAACCAAAACCAAAAACCAAAACCAAATCGTATGTCTTATCTTATAAGTTTATAAACTTATCGACTTATTCCTTTGCAATATTTTTAATTTTTAACCAAAACACATCCATCAATCCTGCGCAAATTCAGAATTCATTTAAAAAATTAGTTGCCTGACTTTAGTAATTTACATGTATCATTTGATAGCGTCATTCAGAACCTGCAAATGAATTTTACTAACGCCATCTATTAACAAAACCTGGAACTAAATATCTAGGAACTAACAAAACATCGAGCTTCCCATGGAAATGAGAGGTTTTACCGCGGTAAAAAGTAGCCTACGTTACTCTCCACCCTTCTAACTATCTCCACACACAAAAATCATACCATATAATAGCTTCGTTGCGACGTGAAAGAGGAACAAACAAACAAACAAACACACTTTCGCATTTATAATATTAGTATGGATTATCGGATCATAATTAAATGCTGCGTCATGAAATACCAACCAATTATTTCTTTGAAAATTATGGCGACGTTCTGCTTGAAGCTGAGCGTTGGAATCTCTGCGCGCCTGTGCTTGTTCAGATGTATCGGATGCCCTCAAAGCAGCTTGTCGTTTTGCTTGTTCACCGAGTCTTTTCTGAGTTTGAGCAGGTGTTTCCGCAGCTCTTAAAGCGGCCTGACGTTCTGCTTGTTGGAGTAACCTTTGCTCAGTTTGAGCAGGTGTTTCCGCAGCTCTTAAAGCGGCCTGACGTTCTGCTTGTTGGAGTAACCTTTGTTCAGTTTGAGCAGGTGTTTCCGCAGCTCTTAAAGCAGCTTGACGTTCTGCCTGTTCTTGCCTCCTTAGTTCAACATCTTCGAGAGATTCTTGCGATCGAGCTAATCGCATCGCTTTTGCTTTAGAAGACACTCTTTGAAGGCTGGACTTACGTTTGCGAGGCATTATAAACCAAACAGAAAAACTACTTAAAGAAAAACTAAATAACTACTAACTAACTAAAAACTACTAAAAAGAAAAAATCACCCAGAAATACTACTTAAACAAAAACTAAATAACTACTAAGTAACTAAAAACTACTAAAAGGAAAAAATAAAGCAGTCTAAAAAAATACAATACAAAATGTGTTATCCACTTTAAAAAATCTAAAGTAACTAACTACTAATAATAACTTAAAACTATCTAAAGTAAAAAAATCAAGTAAATTAAACAAATACAACACAAAATGTTAATAAAAAATACTAAAAAATATAATAAATATTAAAATATAATAAATAAAATAATTAAACAAATTACAAAGCCAAAACAACAACAGTCAACAGTCAACAAAACCAATTCACAAAGCAAACCAAAACCAAAAACCAAAACCAAATCGTATGTCTTATCTTATAAGTTTATAAACTTATCGACTTATTCCTTTGCAATATTTTTAATTTTTAACCAAAACACATCCATCAATCCTGCGCAAATTCAGAATTCATTTAAAAAATTAGTTGCCTGACTTTAGTAATTTACATGTATCATTTGATAGCGTCATTCAGAACCTGCAAATGAATTTTACTAACGCCATCTATTAACAAAACCTGGAACTAAATATCTAGGAACTAACAAAACATCGAGCTTCCCATGGAAATGAGAGGTTTTACCGCGGTAAAAAGTAGCCTACGTTACTCTCCACCCTTCTAACTATCTCCACACACAAAAATCATACCATATAATAGCTTCGTTGCGACGTGAAAGAGGAACAAACAAACAAACAAACACACTTTCGCATTTATAATATTAGTATGGATGATAATACCATTATCATGGGACCACTTCAACACAGCATTTAAATCTTGCTGCACTTTTAACTGTATCTGGCCACTGTCTTGTCCACTATAGACAAGGCACGTGTCATCGGCATACATGTAAACCATACAGTTTTTACAGTTCAGGCCAAACACAGATTCAGTCGGAACCCCATATTTTATGTTTCCTAACCTACTATCTACTCCATTTACACGCACGACAATTTTTCTGTTTTCCAGATATCTTTTGAACTAGGTTTTCACTGGGCCCCTAATACCACACTCATCCATGGCCTGCAACAAGCACTCGTGGTCTAAATTATCAAACGCCTTTTTAAAATCTAAAAATAGAGCAACAACTAATACATACATATATATAATACATACATATATAAATCAATTGCTGATCGTTTGTCTCGCTAAAACTCGAGAATGGCTGGACCGATTTGACTTATTTTTATCTTGAAATATTTGTGGAACTTCAGGGAACGTTGAGAAACGTAAATAATAAGTAACAGAAAATACAAAATACAATTTAATTTTCCATTTCAAAATGTTCCTGTGAAACATTTGATGTCTTTTGTCTTTTTAAAAATATTTAGTCGTTTGTCAGTTGGCGCAATTGACAGAATATGTGAAGAAGAGGGTAGATATGATAGGCGGTACAATGTTTGCCGGGTCAGCTAGTCACTAATATTTCTTGTCACCTGAAAATTCGGATTTATCTACTTCAAATTATCTTTTCAATTTGAAATTTTGTTACGTTGTCAGTTTTTTGTTTTACCACTCATCACTGAATACAGCACAGTATTAAGTATATGTATAAATAAATACAATAAATTAATAACAATAAATACCAATAAATTTATACAATTCATTTGAGCTGATTGGTATACCAGAAAGTGGCTGATGAATATTTTTAAGTCTGTTTCAAAGATTAAAAATATATTACAGAGAAATTGTATACTTTCGTTTTGCGCTGTGTCCTTCGTATTGTATTATTTCGAAATGCAATGTATTGTGCTGTACTGTCTTGTTAAATAAATACAGAAGCTAGACAAAATGGTTTATTACTGAAAACCTATTTGCAGTACGCGATAGAGTGGTGAGAACGTACAGTAGCGAATTGAAGTATTTCAGAATCGAACAGAATTGATTGTAATTGAATTTTACAGGCGTGGTAGTGGTCTCCATTATTGCTACTTCTGCGTTCTTCTTCAAAATAGATTTATAGATACAGTAAATAGATTATAGTAAATAGATTTATATACAGTTACTCCATGTTTCTGATGAGTCCTATATGGTTAACTATCTTTATTTAAACACAAGTAATCATTTAATGCCAAAACTAATTTCTGTTTTTTCTGTAATTTTAATTAATCTTTAGATAAAAATAGTGCTAAGGTTGTTTTGTTTAGGTTTGTTGTATAATTATTTTATAAAAGTTTTTGATTAAGACGATTTATGTGTTTAATAATTATTTTTTTAGTATCCGTAAATAAAAAAATTCAGAAGGATTCAAAAGGATTTCCTTTTCAATTCAAAAGGATTATTTTGAATGTGATATTAGCAAAATTGCTAAGGTACAATACAACTAACGTAGTCAAAGTAAGCTAACCAATGTAAAGTAGTGACAAAAAACATTATTTTAAACTATTTCTACGTTATTATTATAATTATAATAAAATCGTATAAGATTAAAATAGATGAATTGAGTTCCTAATAATATTTACTATTATAAAAAAAACATAGTTTTTGAAACTGGGGTGAAGCACCCATTCATAATAAGTATAATATATTCTCATCGTAATTTATATATGTCAGAGATCATAAGATGGAACGTCAAGCCGGAACAAGCTTGGGTGTATTCGGATTCGGAAGTTGAAGATAGCACCTCTATGCAAATTGACTACTGCTAATTTAAGTACACGCGGTAGCGGGATAATCGAGGAGAGCTACTGACTTGCCAGCCACCAACGGGCACACTCTGGAGACAGCCTCCGAGCTGAGCAAACACCTACACTAGAACGTTGTCACTCTTTGGACAGCCTCTAGGCTGAGTGGAACGCAATGTGTGAATTATTGTTGGTTATCATTAATGCGTACCGTGCTTTAAATCTGACTTCACCGCGTTTAGTGGGAAAACTACTGGGCAAGATTTTTTCCTTTTAGTTTTTAGTACGCAGTCGGGTTTTTTGTTTTTTTTTATTATATTTTTCTAACCAGTGACAAACCGATACCAAATCTCATTGATCCTTTTCCTGTATTCACACATTAAACAGTATAAGCTCCATGAATTTTATTCACGAGTAGTCGATGTGATTTGGATCATTCATGAATTCAAATCATTCTCGGTTATTGCTACGCTCTTTCGAATATGTGGCTCACCCTAGGCTCAATAAAATATCGCACTTGAATAAATGCTACACTTCCCACATACTTTCTTTTGGCGGTGGAAAAAACGATCCTTTTAGGCAATCGACATGATTATTAACTTAACATATGGATTGTGCATATTTTACTATTATATGGCTAATTACGAAATGTATTTTGAACGATACTTCGACACAGTTGCATCAAAATTTCATCATATAGTTATCACTGATATAGGTTCTTATATATTTTGTAATTTTTATTCTACCTTTATTTCGGAAAGGTGCTTTGTCATGGCGGAGAAGAAAGGACGGATTGTGGTCACAGCTAAACTAAATGAGAAACGTATATTATTATAGCTATATAACTACATCAGCCCTTGGAGGTCCACTGCTAGACATAGGCCTCCCCTAACTTGCGCCACTCTGACCGGTCCTGAGACTTCTGAATCCAACGGATGCCCGCTGTCTTGATATTAGCTATTAATTATTTGTAAAGAATGTAAAACATTAGGAGGGAGATCACCAACCAGGTGATCTGACCAGATAAGAAAGGTAACTGAAGTGGCTATCAATATAAGTAACCAGTAATTTAATTAAAGTTAAGTTTATTTTATTTTTCTCATATTTAATTGTAGTAGATAATACATTTAGCTTTACTTGTTCTAATAAATATATGAAGTATTTATGTCTATGAAATCCAAGACTTATTCAGCAGTTCAGCTAAATAAATCGTAAAGTTCTCACATTAGGCTATTTCTGACAACTGGCTAGCCGGTAGGCACGTATGGCACATTACTCCGAGATCCATCTGTCAAATCAAATCTAGCTACACTACCTAATTGGGTTTTCGGAATTGAGCGTCGATTTAACTTGATTTAGAAGAAATTTAGGATATTAGGATATTTAGATATATAGGGTATTTGTTCAAAGAATTAGCTGGCTGAAGTGGCAATGGGCGGGCCACATAGTGCGAAGGACCGACAACCGTTGGGGAAGAAAGGTCCTCGAATGGCGCCCACGTCTCGGAAAACGGAGTATAGGACACCCCCCGACCAGGTGGACTGACGACCTGAAGAGGACAGCGGGCATCCGGTGGATGCAGAAGGCTCAGTACCGGTCAGAGTGGTGCAAGTTAGGGGAGGCCTATGTCCAGCAGTGGACCTCCAATTGATGATGGATGGATGGATGGAGGAGTTATTTATGTACAGCTTCAGTTGTAAATTTTTAAAATTGGTATAGGTAAGAAATAGGTGTTAAAGGTATAGTGATATTAAACTATAATAGTAAATAATAAACAATCAAATAAAGTAAAAAAATACCAGCCAGGATTCGTACCTAGGAGTCCTAAGACGCTTGTATGGGCAGAAATATTGTCTAACATTAAATCTACAGGACCTTCAATGCTAGATCTGATTACATTCTCAAACGCCTTCCATTATTGTTGAAATCAATAAAGAATAAGAAGTGTTTACTCAGTTACACAGGGATTTTACTGTTTTGGGTATAAATTACAATTGTAAATCGGCATACGCCCCAAAAGTTTCGAAACCCATTCCAAACATTCGAACAAGCCACGATATAAACGGACTGCGATACCGAAGCTATCAATTTCGACGAAGCTAATGCAGTCGGAACGGTTTCTCCTATTAATTTTATTAGCCGCGATAAAATAATAATAATTCAACACGATAGCATGACCGGATATAATATCCTTGAGCATAAAACAAAGGGAATATAATGGACGCTCGTTCCTTCAGTATTGGGGAAATTCGCGAGGTGTGGCCACCGCAATAAGTCTCAGTCAGGAATTTTATTAAGGATCCAATGAAATTATCCACCAATTTTATTTTTAATCAACTGAAGTAGGCAACCGCCGGAAAAGTGTATCAACTGGAGCCGTAAAGTTAAATTAACCTTATTTTGAATACGGTAGTGGAACTTGGTGTTCACCACGTAAGATTGGCTAAAAGCAAATTCACTTGCAATTTGGTTTATTAAGCAGTATGGTTTTTTTTGGGCTGGTGTTCAGTAGCATTTTTTCTGGTATTCCTCATGTCCATAGGTGATGGTGACTTCTTATCATCAAGTCGCCCATATGCTTGTTCGTCTGCTCTTCCAGCTATAAAAAATATCTTGAGCTGGTCATCTTGAGCTCAGTTCAAAGTTTGAAGCATCATCTCTAGTCCTTGTATTCGTGCCAACTATGTACATGTATAGTGTATTTTTAGTATCCAGCTTACATTTCATCAAATTATTAAAAATTTACTCTTCTTTTTATCCGACCACGAGGAAGAGTTATGTCGCGAGTTATCTTGTATGTGTGTATGTATGCGTGTAATATTCTTTATTGCCTCATATCTTCCAAACCGCTAAACGGAAGATATTGTTCGATTGGTCTTGATAACCAGAGTGTTCTTTGATAAGTGAAATTAAAAAAAAACAAATATGGTGGCTGTGAGATGCTATTGTTTGGAGTACCTATCAAAAAATAAAAATAAATCGAATAATGTAATATGGGTATAAATTGAAGAGCTCACCATAAGGATTTCAGAAAGGTATATTTCATCATGATAGATTTTTTGATAGCAAGCGGGTTATTTTTTAATTTATACTAAGTTATTTGTTTTCCGTTAGACAATTTTACAAATTTTCATTTTACGTTTTCAAATATAATAAAATAAGGTTCATAGCTAGTCGTTTGTTTGACCGCAGTAAAACCGTTGCCCGGCTTCACACAATTTAGCATGAATCGGCCCAATCTAATAATATGAAGTTAATTAAAATCGACTTCCAATTACCGCATATTGTTTTAACATACATTTTATACATAAATTCTTTTGCACTGAATTCATGAAAATGTACATTTAATTTGATACTCGGTTTCAATATTACATTTAATTTTTTTAACAAACGGATTACATCGGTTTGTTAAACTTGTTTGTTTTTATAGAGAAGAAGAAAAATAATGATGATGAAAGTTATAATAAAAAAGCTGTAACGACTTTTGAAATTCGTTGACTACAAGATCTCGATACAAAACGTCTTCTTGTACTATTTTATGTTTCCTGGGGTATTATTTCAATCAACTACACTAAACTGATATTGTATTAATATGGGCTATTGTAATAAATTACAACAAAACATAGAAAATGTAAACGATATAATAATACTCTGTGTTATGCAAAAAAAATATTATGTGATATACAAATAAATAAATACGCGACGAATTGATAACCTTAATTTTAGAAAGTTGGTCAATAAAATAATCGTGGTATAATAATCGTCGTGACTCCAAAAAGTCAAATAAAATGTTATTGCTGTGCTCATTTTCTTGTTTACTCGTCCGTCCACTACTTAAATAAAAAGGATAGCATCGAGATAAACAGCAATACACGGCAGGTCAGCAACAAGCTCCAAGCTCCTCCACAGAACTCCCCGTAAATTATACGAGGTAGAGACGCGAGCGGAATGCGTTAAAACTTTTCCGGGCACGTGTTGGGATTTGAGTTACATTTTACTTGTATTATTGTATCTAAGTTGCGTTTTCTTTACAATGTGTCTTGTATATATTGTGGGTTTGGGTGATGAAAAGATAATTAAGTAATAAGACAAGATTAGATAGGATAGAGAATAAATCTTTACCTGTTAAATGCTTAACTACTGATTAGTAATCATTAGACTTTTTTTATTATAAGAGAATTTTAGATTTATTATGTATCCCAGCATGTTTTTAATATAATAATTCTGTATAAGTACTGCGCTTTGCGGATTATTTGACAGCAAGAGTGCCGTACCTACAGTAGATCTATAGTACTTACCTATTATCTCGAGCTAATGTTACGGTGCGTCGAGCGTGGTTGACATAATTTTTCTGCCATCTTTAACAATCATCATACCTCAGCCAATTTATTTATTTATTTATTTATTTAACTTTTTTCACCATACATACGTACAAAGGCGGACTTAATGCTAAAAGCATTCTCTCCCAGTCAACCTTCAGATAGTAAGAAGACAACGATGTGGCGGTACATCAAGGCTGAAAAAAAAATTTACATAAAATAAATGAATTATGCATTAAACCTTCCTAATAAATTCGTGAAATTTAGTTTCGTATTTATTCAGTTTATTGCCAGACTAAGCGGTGACTTAGTTTTAATAAGTGATAATAATATTCTAGTAGGGAAGTTACTGAAAGGCACGCCATAATACTTGAATCAACTGACCATGTTACAATAAATCAAAGCCTCCAATAACTAGCGCCCAAACGACGTCAATCTATGTTATTGCCGCACCGCAGGTGACGCTAAGCATTCGTTGGTAGAATTTATTATCATTTTAACCATGGCATTGCAGAAAATATAATACCATGCTCTGTATTAAATACTCTAACAGTTTTTTCTATTTAACCTAGTACCTATATTGTTCAAAAGTGTAATGGATGTATAGTTGTTTTTATTTATTCGATAATTTTTATCACAGTATTTTTATCGCATTACGAATATTTTTATAATACTATTTTTGAAAAACATTTTTAACGATACCCCACACTATGTATGTAGGTATGTGACAAAAAAAATTCATCCTCATATTGTAGGCGAGGTACCCCGAAAAAAATGTTGTTCAATATTTTATTTTACGATTTCGGAGTTTTAATACTTATTATAAGTAGGTACTATTATTTCTTCTGTGGTTTTAATTAATATATGTATATACCCGTGCCAAATAACAGCGACTGGACGGACGGACAGACTGATGGTCATGACGAAACTATAAGGGTTCCGATTTTACTTCGGAACCCTATCCTACCCTACCTAAAAATCATGGTTTTTCAAGGTGACTTTGAAAATGAAATATACAGGTATTTTGCTTATGATATTCGTTATCAGTGCGTCGAAATACATAGGTATACCAAAATTCACATCAATCGGGGGTATGGGCTAAACGGAAGTTTAACCGTACACATTGAGGTTTGTCTTTGTAGTCTTTGGAATCGTGTTTGTAGTCAGGTTCGAGTTTAGAGTCGGAACCAGGTTGATGATTGAGTTCATGGTCGCATCGAGTCCGACATCGGTTTCTACTTTTTCTTTTTCTTAAACAAATACTTGTTGTTAGTAGTTTCAGTAATATTATCGTGTTGTCATAATATTGAAAAAAAGTATGTAGATAATTTTGAAAATTTTCAAACAAAAAAGACAAATTCAGAAATGAAAGTTGTAAAAGTTGAAAAGCTGCAATTCATATGAAAGACAGAATCGTTAATTATAGAGCTCGAAGCAAAAAGAGGGGAGCTAAATTTATAACAAAATCTGATGCTTAAACGCGTTGGAGGATTTTTTTCTTTGACGAAATGGAAAGAAATAATTAGGAGACGAGACGAAGCGAAGCTACTTTGACTGTAATAAAACACTCGGCGTCGACTGACGACATTTACTACGACAGCCATATATAATTCCGTCGGCTTGGAATTTTTAAGAGTGCTAAATGAATTATAACACCTGTGAATCTATTTAACTTGAGAGATTAACAAGGCTTGTTTCTAAGTATCACTAAGTACCTGAAAGTAACTTAAATCTAAATCGCTCTTGTTGAGATTAGATTTTGTAGTTATTAATTTTATTTAATTAATGACTTCCGTCAACCTTTCTGTCACTTATGATTTATTATTTGGAATAAGACAATAGGCTTTTGACAGCTTACCTACTGATGATATTTTGTATCAAAAACATTTTAAAAAACCTTTTTGTGTGTAATTTATATTTCTCGACATACTTATTATAGTACTTAGCTATTTGTATTGATATGATACTGACTCCTGAATTAAGTATAATAGTATGTATTTCGAGAAATATAAATTACACACAAAAAGGCTTTTTAAAAGTTGAGTTTAGAAAGTGTGCGAAAGATATTAATACTTTGAACTACCTACCTACAAGTAATCAATCACGTACACAAACAGCAATGGTTCAAAATATACGTATTAGTAAATAATTAACAACTTAACATATTATCTTTAATAACAGTCTATATTATAGACTACATAAAATTGTTTAAATAAGCTTTAAATAACGTCCACGCTAAAAAGTTTTAACCGAATAAAGGGATCCATTCACATGTGTATTTTCGCTGTAGATCTGTCCGTGACAAAACATCAGTAGGTACGTGAATGGATCATTTGAGTGCCGGTGGCGGAAGTACTAAATTATCCTCCATTTACCTTTACCTTTCTGACGTGCAAGGGAAACATTTCGGAACAAGGCAATGGCAAATATTTTAATAAATGTTTTCAAGCATTGTTACGTAAAAATATTCTTCATTCTTGACGTAATCCTTTTTAAGCGTTTGAATAAATGTCTTAAAATAATTAATCATACATTACACGCTATGAAAGAAAAGCTTGTTTTCCGCTATAACTATGAGTACTTATAATGAAATAAGATATTTGTTACCGATCGCCGTTATAGATTATAATTGAATCGATAATTCTGATTTATAAAAAAGGTAGAGATCATTGTTTCCTTGTTGAGATATCTTGAGACAGTATGTACATTGTACAGCAAAACAATTACAAAAGGATTAATTCAATTAATTAAGTAATCAAAAACAATAATTTACTCCTAGACCATGACACTCGCGACATAGGGAAACCTAGTATTGAGGTATGAGTGTATTTTTATAGGAAACATATTTTAAAACGGTTGTTAATAACGAGTATCAGTTGCTTAAATTAGTTGTTTACAGTTATTTTACTTTAAAACATATTATAATCTATACTAGTAATATAAAGCTGAAGAGTTTGTTTGTTTGGTTGGTTGGTTGAACACGCTAATCTCAGGAACTACTGGTTTGAATTGAAAACATATTTTTTGTTGGATAGTTAATTTACCGAGGAAGGCTTTTGACTGTATAACATCTCGCTGAAACCAATAGGCGCGAAGCATCAGTCAAAAATGTTGTAAAATCGGGAAAAATTATTCTTTTTAAGAGCATCCGTTGCGTGCGCTGTGTAAACGGTTTAAGTTACGCAAAAATAATTTATGATGGAATTGTTTCGGGGAGGGAGTGGGAGAGGGAGAGGAAGATGGAGAGGGAGAGGGAGAGAGAGAGGCTCTCATTTAATGAAAAGAGAATTTAATGGTCTCTGATTTGTTAAGCCCACCAAAAGTATAAAAGTTAACACAAAGTACATTCATTGATTAAAGTAACTCACTCTGCCTTCGCACGGACACAACTTATTACTACTATTTAAATTTATTTTTTACTATTTGTGTAGGACAATTTACCCGTAGGCGGTTATAAGTTTACTTCAAAAACAAAATTATTTATGAATGACCAAATTTTTGTACAGTAGGTACTTGTTGGTAAAAGTAATATAAATCTTTTAAATATTGAAGAATAAAATAATAAATAATGATATATTGTGCAAATATAGAATGGCTTATGTCGGTAAATAGTGTATCAATTCATTTGGTAAACATATCTCTGGCCGCAAAATTACCTACTTTTATTAACATAGGAGAGTTTGATGTTTACATAGGCCTCTTTTTCTGAGTCCAAACCGCATAAGTAAGGTGGGAAGTAAGGGACTCCATTTATCCTTGACTGAAAAGTCTATGTACTCTGTCTCACTTAGCCTGATTTCAAATCGTGATACGAGGTTATGTTGTTCTTGATCTACCTGCTTAGTTTCCACTCTCTTAATAGGATCAAGCGTCAAATGTCTTTAATAAGTTGTCTTCCTATTGGCAATTGGCGTCCACGTACGTCTTTTATCGAAGAGTGCCATACAAATACATTGCAATAGTCCTCAAACAGTAGGTTAGTATTTGGTCTAGCTTCAGCCCAAAAGTAATTAGTTAACTGCAAGACACAATATTATGTTATTGTTAAAGCCTTCACCATACTTTGCCACCTGCGCCAGCAAGGATGCAGCTTACTATCATTATAATGAACGTTGTATATTGTATACAAATGAAAACCAACCTTACTTCAATTAATGTGTCAAATAAATAACGTTATTAGTCTTGTAGGCTACATCGTAATATAAGAGGGAATAAATATGTGTCCTACAAAGTAAAAAAATAAAAATAAATAAATAACCTACATAGATTAACAAACATAGATACATGGGTGCGCTCATTTTAGAATTCGGTTAAAAGTACTCCAAAAATATGATGAACAAAATGAACAATAGTTACATTATAATCTAACCGGTTTGCTTGAAGCAATAGTCTGATATCACACCACGACAGATTTTTTAAGGTATGTAAGTATAATTTTGGGCCCGTGCAAAGCCAGGGAGGGTTGCCAGTTATTTTTATTTTTTTATATGCATTTATAGTGTAATGGAGTAGGTACATTCAATACTAAACAATTTTCCGTCCAACGCATGTATTTCCTATTCCCAAAATTCCGGTTGTTGACTTGGTCGACACGTTGCGGAACTTCCTTTTGCGAATTTCGTGAATCACCCGCCATTTAACTTTGCCCGTCAAACTTACGGGAATCGAAATTAGACCGTACCGTTATCCACAGACCAAATACTTTGAGGGCAATTTAAATTTACTAAACAAAATTACTAGTTCTAAAGCGTTATCACAACAACTTTCCACAATAGTATCGGTATTAGAAAACGGAGCAATTATAATTTGGACCTGGCTTTTATGCATAGTGCTTTTTCCTGTGTTACGGGTAGGTACTTGCGAACAGAACATTGTAAATATAAATTCTTATCTTTGTTTTTGTAATAATTTTTTTTTGTTTCTTTTGTAAATTTTATTTTTGTTGTTATCAATGTTTGTGTGTGTTATGGCTACGGAAATAAATAATTGCTTTTTTTCTTGCTTTCTAAAATGTATGAATTTCTAAAAGCGTTTATTTTATTAGCCATAACCAACAAATATTTATCATTTTACTACGTTACGTTCTCTACCCTTGATTAAGAACTCCCGTGTAATATTCGAATAGCAAAGCTTGTATTGTCTGTGTTTCGGTTATTAACTAAGTGCTGACGTCAGACTTCAGAGTGTTCCATTTGTGAACTGCGTCCATTAACCGTCGTTTAACTTCGCCCGTTAAACTTGCGAGAAGTGAAATTAAGGCCCAAGGTACCTCATGCGTACTAGTGACAGACTTAGATAAGCAACTGTTTTAACACAAACACGTTGTAATAATATGTGATGGTTACCTAAGTTTACCACAAAAAATGAAATCAACATCGAAGAAGTACATTTAAAAAAATTAATGTACCTATAATATTTAAGGAGTTCTTCCAATTCCTCATGAAATGGAACCAACCAAGACGAATTTCAAATAAAAAAAATTACAAATTGATTGATAAATGACGGATTTCAGGGGTAACAAACATTAAAAAAACAACAACAGCAAACACCGTAATGGAGGCCATATACGATCAAGAGATGTATACTTGTCAAGTTTGCAGTTTGACTTTGATTTCGTTTGAGATAACTATAATTATGGCCAGATCGTTGTACCGTGGCATACACTATCAAGTTAACTGGATGCCGCGTCAAGTCCGCTGTAAACTTGGCAAGTACACTTGATCCTGTATGGCCTCCATAAGTTAAAGTCAAAAATGTCAAAATAAATTCTAAAAACTGAATAAATTTTAACAAGTCAAATAGTATCAAAAATATGAAAATTGTTTTCACTCCTTAACACGAAAAACAAAACCTCTATCGCTTGATATCCTCACCTTATAGGTGTCATTGACTGCTTATGCCCACAACAAAGGCTCTATGTTTTATTTTAGAAATCTATTCTTATATTCGTCGCTATTATAATATGTATAACTATATTAACTGTGTGTCTACCGTGTCATATAAGAATTCCGTTGTTGTGTAATAATATCGTGTGTCCCTCACACAATAGTTATGAGAGGAGACTTATATTTCATAATAACACGTCAAGATACATCAATATGGATTCCACGTGTATCTCGTTCAATACCCTTTCTTATTGTTAACGACTTCCTATAGTCTAGCGTACCTACTAGGAATGTTAGAGAGCACCGTAACCGTAGTCGAAACTATCGGCTATCCGTAATTAAAATCTATCCATCAGCGTAACCGAATCTGGTATAAAACTTTCGGATAATTTCGGAAAGAGGCGGTGTAAATGAGACAGGTTATGCTGCTCGTTCCGACACACAAGTTGCGTGAGTCACTTGCATTGTTTGTTATTATTTTCTTTTTAACTACTTGTATTTGACCACAATCTTTTAAAAACGTGTAAAAACACATTTGTTAGGCAAGGGATATAGTGTAGACGATTATTTAAATGACAAAGACACATGGAAATGTCTAGCTCTGCAGCCAGTTCCGCTCAGATTAGTAGAATATATTTGTGATATTTTCTTTTTTTGTAATATTTTTTTAACAAGATATGTTGCGGAGTTTCTTTATTTTGACTTTGATATAAATAATCTAAAATTTGTAACCGACGGATAATCCGAATTAATTTTATATCCGTGACCCTATCCGAAACCGGAATAATATTATCCCTATATCCGTATCCGTATTCGGATCCAGAATTTCAAATCCGTAACATCCCTGATGTGCACAATAGACGTAAAGGTCAATCAGACTGCAATCCTATTCTGTAGTTGATTGCATATATTCTGCCATGCTCCAGCAGGTATGCTCTAGTAAAATAAGCAAAAGAGCTACCTGATGATAAGTGAATAACGCCGTCCATATTCATCAGAGTGCAAGCTTCGAAAGATACCTGAATAGGATAATTTCTTAGAGATTTATCCCATATTTATCAAAATTCAGTTCTGGTAGTGTGTGGTGTTGTTGAGGAACTCCTCGTATATTAGTATAGGTTTGAAACACGTTAAAAGGAGGTAAGAAGGTTAAAAAGATCGTAGCATGCCATAACATCAGTTGTTATACAGCTAATAGAAATACATAGAAGGACTGTCCTTGTCATACTCGTAATAACGTAATTTCTGCAATAAAGTAACTGGGTCCCTTTCAAATAGTTTTTATGCCCTACATAACATTTTCCACTTTTTTGAATAAAAAAACTCATACCGGAGGGTGTCATAAAAATAATTTTAAATCGCGTTCAAAAAGAAAATATCCACCATTTGTTTCGAAAAATGCGACGCTTGCTTTGGGAGTGGTTACGGCGCACTTAATTATGAAAACGTGGCCGATAAATAAATGATACTGGCGAATCCCTCGACATGTTAAATGTCTGCAGATATTGAACCTCGTTTTTGGCTGCGGTATTTTTATAATGTATCGAATATTCCGACAATTCGTTTAAATTTTGCATTCAATTAACTGCGGGCGGAAACCCCAACATACACAATAATACACATACACAAGCAGGACCTGTTGTGTCGTATTTTATTCAATCGTATTTTATCCAATAACGTTTCTTATTGTAACAAAATTCTTGAAACGATTTGCTGCACAATACTCATGTATTGAGAGATCAAGGCGATATTTCTTAAATTTCTCTGTGATATGTTTTCCGTATCAACTTAGTTAACTTGCGAATATTGTGCTTATTGAATGTTTATGTTTACGATAATCAACGGCATTTGAAAAACTTTTCCCATAATCTATAAACTTATATAAAACACAACAAATGTTTTATAGACTCTGAACCCATCCAACCGATATGCATTGTGCCTACTTGTATAATCTTTGTAATTCAAATTCTATATATTTGCGGCACCTTCCCAAATATGTAACAGTTCGACTCTAGCGCACAATCGATTCAGTCTCGTTCTAATCCTATTGTAACTATAATAATATGTAATTTGTCATCTCGCTAATAAAATATCTACAAAACTGAAGACTTTATTTCATCGTGACGCCGCACCCAGAAGATCACACATACATACACGCAGAGGTAAAGCATCAAAATGGTTTCATTTGAAAGGCAATAATCCGAAGGTGGTTTGAGATCACTAAAATAATGCATTAGGCACACTCAGTCCGTTGATTGTACAAAAAATTTAAGATAATCTTATACAGGGTGGATTTTTGAGACGGGTCAGTAAGGGCAGGTACCTTAACCGTTATAGTTACAGGAAAACGTTCCTAGGAGACTATCCATAACTTTTTAAGATATTCTGAACTGCATTCACAGATTTTTGAGAAAATGTACGGTCAGCGAAAAAAGTGCTAAAATCCAAAAAAAAATATTTTTATGCCCATCGATCCTACTTCGTATGAGGATCAAAATACTCTATGGGATCATTTAAGGTATGAGTACTAGAAATGTCAGAAAACGCTAAAAACATTTTCCATACATTTTGTACCGAAAAACGATAAATCAACTCGTAATATTCTTTATTGCCAAACAATCTTATTTCTTACTACGATTAAAATGTTCTTTACGGCCTATTGAAATTTAAATACAAAAACCACGGTAAGACAACTTATCACACAAACATAAAAATAGGATATCTACGAAATAAATTGTTCAAAATGACCGCCGTTTTCACGAATACATAAGTTCACTCGTTTTTGTACTGATCAAGTAACAGCGGAAAGTTTTCTTTGATGGATATTATTTAAAATCCCCGTTAATGCCTCTTTCAGCTCCTGAACACTGTCGTACTTTCTTTTGTAGACTTCATTTTTTAGGTGGCCCCACAAAAAAAATCGAGAGGCTAACGCTTCTGGGCTGCGGGTTGGACCATGTGTTCCTATCCACTATGTCCCGAATTGTTTGTTAGAACGCGTAAGACGGCTGTTATGTGGCGGTGTGCCATCTTGTTGAAAATAAACTTTTCGCAATTCCGTCAAGGGCCATTCATCCAACTGGTTTTGAAGATTCAAAATTTACTTTCAAACTTCTTTTTTATAATTTTTTTACTTATTTTTTTTAAGAACAAATAAGGTTGTTTGGCGATATAAAATATTACGAGTTGATTTATCGTTTTTCAGTACAAAATGTATGGAAAATGTTTTTAGCGATTTCTGACATTTCTAGTACTCATACCTTAAATAGTCCCATAGAGTATTTTGATCCCCATACGAAGTGGGATCGATACGCATAAAAATATTTTTTTTTGGATTTTAGCACTTTTTTCGCTGACTATACATTTTCTCAAAAATCTGTGAATGCAGTTCAGAATATCTTAAAAAGTTGTGGATAGTCTCCTAGGAACGTTTTCCTGTAACTATAACGGTTAAGGTACCTGCCCTTACTGACCCGTCTCAAAAATCCACCCTGTATATAAAATTCTCGTGTCACAATGTTAGTTACCATACTCCTCCGAAACGGCTTGACCGATTTTTATGAAATTTTATATGCATATTCAGTAGGTCTGAGAATAGGCTACTATCTATTTTTCATACCCCTTAGTGATAAGGGTTGTCCACCCCTAACATTTTTTTTATTTTTTGAACAAAATTTTTATTTTAAATTTTTTTATAATGTGGCATTAAAAATACATACAATCCTAAATTTTCACCCTTCTATCACCAACCCTTATTTTTAATAGTCATTTTATTAATTTAATCATTTTTCATCCCGCTCGATAACTGATCAATTGTTAGGCGATACGAAGTTCGCCCGGTCAGCTAGTAATATGTAAAAATAACGCATAAATAGCCTGTCAAAACAAAAATACTGATCTGTCATTGTCATCAGAATTTTTTTATCGTAGTGGAACACGCTGGGTATCCAATAGTAGGTATAGAATAAAACAAAACAATAGTAAATGTATGACGCCATAATATGTTTCATAAAACCCGAGAATAGAGCAATACTCATTCATTCACACGACTCCCATTCACTAAATACAATGCACTACGTAGGGCTACCGCAAATCGGATTTGCTATCTGTTCTCGTGTCTTGGTACAATATGCTAGACATGTTCCTATAAGCTTTCGTCTCCTTTGAAAGCACCAATTTCACCTTACTTACTATTGAGGGATTATACTCTTAAAGTCAAAAACGCAAAAAGTCAAACATGAAAAATGACAAACAGTAAAACGCTTCAGGCAAAATGTCAAATACGCATATTGTCTAACTCGTAAATTGGCAATGATGGAAATAGTCAAAAACGCAAAAAAGCAATACGCTATTAATTACCTATGGAGTCACACCCTGAATACTTAAGATAGATAAGAGCTTCAGCCGAGGCTTACTTTATTTATTTATTTCAGGCAATGAAGCCCATAACATATATTACGAACAAACTTACATAAAATATGTCACAGATAAATGTTTATTCTCAAGTCGTGAGCTAGCGGAGATCACTAACTTATTTCTATTGTCCATCACGTCTTATTTCTATTGTCTATGCCACCAGCGACACAGGAAATTATAGTGTAGGGATTGTGTAAACGTGTGTAGACGTTTTTAAGTGTTTATTTTAATAAAATTAAAATTTAATGCCTCAATCATCAAGCAAGAAAATATAAAATACGTATAGAAAAGCATACAAAAAAGTTCCGTTACGCAATTGGCATCATTCGTTCAATTATTTATATTATTTGCAGCCAACTAAAACATGGCAATTCTCCGAGCAATGCGTTCTTAGCAGACGGTTCAAACTGAAACGCGTCCCAGCTTGTTTGCCAATTCAGTGCAGATCC
This sequence comes from Thymelicus lineola, assembly GCA_963932265.1. Classification (NCBI taxonomy): domain Eukaryota; kingdom Metazoa; phylum Arthropoda; class Insecta; order Lepidoptera; family Hesperiidae; genus Thymelicus; species Thymelicus lineola. The sequence goes on from OZ010691.1 coordinate 5,198,831, forward strand.
TTTGAAGGAAATACTTGTCTCCGCATTGGATTTGTTCCAGTTATGATATTGTTTCTGAATGAAATACATTTATGCAATACTAGTAAAGATCTATATGTACAATCATAATTAAAAGTACTTTGCAGACGCAAATATGGGTTTTACCTACTTAATACTCGTAAGTAGTAGGGATTTTTTTAATAAACTGGAATACCTTGTGTAACTGTTGATGCGACTCCCGGACGAAGCGGACTTTATTTGAAAGATTTTCTATTCTTGGGTCACAGTCGTTTACATATTGTTATATTTAATTCTTATGTCAAAAATAAACAACAGGACCGAAAAACAACTTACTTTGAAACATTTTATATAGTCTGGCTTTTTATCAGACTACGGAATTTAGAGTTTTAATTTTGGATTTGGCACAGACTGTCCAGTATCTAAGTTATGAGTTTGAACGAATTACGCATTTTTTAAAAACAAAATGTAACTTTTGATGTTATTCAGATCATGAACTAAAACTGCACAGTCTTCTAAGACCATTTTGGAATTAGAGTAACTTTTCCGAAATATTTGGCTTTAAAGTGCTAATTTTGGTTAGAGTCAAGTGTCCTCCCCCCTACTGGCTAAACGGTTGGAGTTGGACAAGTAAAAATTTTCAGATAGGTTATAATATTATGATGAATTTACATGGATAACTATCATAGTCGATAAACTTACTACTTTGGAACCCTACATTGCGCGTGGCCTGACACGTAATTTTCATAATAGTTAACACTTGTTTCTATCGTAAAAGTATATGTGGTATATCCCTGGCCACAACATCGACTACCCTGTAGCCTAGTTGATAGAGATCCTGCCTGTGAAGCGAGGGGTCCCGGGTTTGATTCCCGGACGGGGCAGATATTTATGTGACAGATAAATACTCGTACTCGGGTAATGGGTGTGATTGTGATGTGTTATATGTGTCGTGCCACTCGCGACACAAGCAATTAACTATAAATGTGTTAGCGTTTATTTACTTATTATTATTGGAACGAAGTTCCTTATCGCGCGTTGTGAAAGGGGACTAGACGGAAAATTACGACACTTTTTGATTCTTACGAATGACGACACTTTTTTTGAAGTAATTCAGAGAGTTTTACAGAGATGGCGCTGTACAACTTTCTGAATCACTTCAAAAAACAATACTTAAATCGAAAGGAACTTCGTTCCATCCGGGTGTACCTTGACACCTCTCATGTTTTTTTATTATTGTCAAATACGTTTTTTTTGTAACTAGATGTCAAACGAGCTAACAGCTAGCGGTTAACAGCAAGTTAACCGCTAAGGAATTCCGTCGACTGGAGCCAAACTGTGTGTAGTATCAAGTCATGCTTATAACAAAAATGAATTTTTATCAGAATTAAAACAATATTTAAACGTTCGACGCAGGTCTAATGATTTGACTATTAAACCCTAAGTAAATCCGCTTAGAAACGATAGAGATAAACTGAAATACCTATCTTATTCACCGCATACAAATTCCTTCCAAGAACTGCTTGTTTACCTATTCATGAGAATTATTGGAAAAATAAAAATGCACGTCGTATTCATCCCGTGTGTATGTGATATGTACCGCATTCTCAATCTGCACTGACCACGCTCGAACCAATTAAATTCATTTTCCCGTATACAGGATTCGTATTAGTACGAAACCTGAACATTTACCGCTTGACAGGTGAATATTATTAACTAAAAAGACAAGTGGAAAAACACAGTTACAAAATGATATTCTCAGCATTGTAAAAAATATTTTTAACTACCTATTCCCCGCAGCTTCGTTTATATTTTCTAATACAGACTGGCCGCAATGATCCAAATATGGCTGGAACTATTAGTCAAATAAATCTTTTAAATTCAATTTTTGTACTCGTACAACAGCTTATTGAGAAAAGTTCATCCCTATATACCACATCTTACGAGTATATCTACCAACAGAAACAATAAAGACTATTTGTATTAGCAAAAGTTTTATCAAATCTTCGTATACTATTTATCTATACTTCTATACTAATATTATAAAGAGGAAAGATTTGATTGTTTGCATTGAATAGGTTCCGAAACTACCGAACCGATTTGTAAAATTCTTTCACTGTTGGGAAGCTACACTATCCCCGGGTGACATAGGCTATACAGCCGGCAGCAGGCTATATACAGCCTATGTCACTCGACTGTTGTCTTATGATAACAACCGGGACCGACGGCTTTACGTGCCCTCCGAAGCACGGAATAACATATAAGATAATTATTATGCGCAAAATGCAGACAATGCCACGAGCAGAGCGCTAGTTCCCTTAGGATAGTATTTCTTACTATAATATCCGTGTTATAAGCGTTTACCATATTGTTTCTTACAAAGTGGAAAAGTTTCTTACAAAAGGGAATTTCTATAATAATCTCCCTGCTGTTGTTAAAGGAGAATCGAATAATTTTAAATTTAAGCAAAATCTGAAAACTTATTTAACTGAAAAGGCCTATTATTCAGTTAAGGACTTCTTAGAGGATGGGGTTGGCGTGTGCAATAAATAATGATAATAATAATAACAATAATAATAATAGGTAATAGTGAATTGTATTGTATAATTAATAATATATAATAATAATAGTGAATTGTATTTTGTATTTGTATTGTAATTAGTAACATTTCAATAAATTATGACATGGTTTTTAATAATTAGTAAGAAATTTTATAATTAGATTAGACATATATTTGACATTTATATTTTATTGATATTTTGATAAAATTTTTGCATGCCATAAAGGCGGAATATGGCGAACATACCAAATTGTATCTACTACTAACACCTTAATGTAACTAACCCATATTCAAGCAAATAAATAAATTGATTGATTGATTGATTGATTGAAACTACTTTGGAACAGTCTATACAATTCGATGAAACGGAAACTTATCTAGGATAACAAATCCATATTCTTCTTTTATGGTTGTAAGTGATCAAACACCAAAACACAGCGCTTGTTGTAAGAGCAAATATCGACAGAATAATATTCAGATGCCTTTACTAGTTCCTAAAATATTGGCTTAAATCATCCGTGGATGTAAATTTGTAGTAAACTTCAATTTGTTTGACTATTAGTTGTTAGCTTTAACTTCTGAAGTTATTAATCTTCAAATAGTCAAATGTAGAGCTTGAATTACATGTTCTTGTGAATATGGGTCTCATTTCACATTTATGTTTTTGATGAGATTAGAATATTCAACATCTTCTTTCATTTCATGTTATCTTTTGTAATTTTACGAAATCCCATCCTCTTCGTTTATACTAATTCAGCATTTAAATAGTTGGTAATTAAAAATACAGTTTTATGGTTTAAGTACAATGTATTAATTAAAGTACCAAAACAAACATCACACGTAACATTAATGAAATACTTCTATTTAGGTACATAGAAGTACATAATAACGAACGACGAAATCCTAAACCGATATACCCCGTCACAAAACTCGATTTTCTGAGCTTGGATGAGCCTTTTGTAACGTTTTCGCGGTACTTAATTAATCAACACCAAATTATATTTTCACGTTCATTATCACAAAAGGATGAAACCAATCTGAGTGGTGGTCCAATTACCAATTCATTTGTAAATCGTCGTTACGTGAAAAGTTCAATGTCCTAATATTTCGGCGTGAATGTCGAGTTGGGACTCCATTAGTCGATAAGAATTTGTCGTATCATTTGGGGCAATGCCGCCATTGTGAAAAGAATTTTCAGATGTAGGTACGTAAGTCTTTTTATGAAGATATTTATAAAACTATACTCACTTTATGTTAAAACAAAAGTGGAGTGTTCATTTTTCTGAGTTTAATACGTTTAAAAATATTATAGATTCAATAAATTTTATATAATAACTAGCTGACCGGGCGAACTTCATATCGCCTAACAATCATATTATAAAATAGGGGTTGGTGTTAGAAGGGTGAAAATTTAGAATTGCATGTATTTTTAATGCCACATTATAAAAAAATTAAATTGAAAAATTTCGTCCAAAAAATAAAAAATAAATGTTAAGGGTGGACAACCCTTATCACTTAGGGGTATGGAAAATAGATAGTAGCCGATTTTCAGACCTACTGAATACGCATATAAAATTTGGTAAAAATCGGTAAAGCCGTTTCGGAGGAGTAGGTACGGTAACTAACATTGTGACATGGAAATTTTATATATTATAAGATAATCATTAGATTTAAAATTAATCAGTAGAGATTTGAGGTTTGAGCTGTCTCCTACTTGTTAAATACATTTTTAAAGTACCTACATACATTTGAAATCATTATTATAATGGTGATAATATGTATTTCTGAAATTGCACTACGTCTAACAATTCACACTTGACTTCAGTGCTATAGCCAAAACTCACTCCAATAGTGGAACAATTTCCTATCTTCTAAGATTGTAGTAAGGTTGGTATAATGAAACTGCCTGAAAGTAAACAAAACTACAATCTTATTTTCAACACATATTCCACACATACACACAGATTTCTTGCTCATAAAAAACAAAAATACAAACAAAATGCATCGTGAGGAATCCAGCATATCTACTTGTGAATTCTCCATAATGGTGAAAATATTATTGAGAATTTAATCACTTACAACATTTACATGTAAAAGACTTTATCACGTAACACACAGAAGTACAGTAAGGCACAGAAGTACTAATTGTACCTAAGAAGTAATGAATAATAATGAAGAATAGTATGTATGATAGTGGCACTGCAAGCTGCAAGCTATCCTTATCACATAAAAATACCTTGTTGCGAAAAAGGATCGTCCGAGGTTTGGTTGGAAGGCAAAACGTTAGAACACTTCGGTGATAGGTTTTGACACCACTTACCCGTCAAAGAGAACTTCTGTTTATATACCAGGCTTAAGGTACAAAAAAACATAAAATTGTTAGAATATAATAAGTGTTAAAATAAAATATGGGCATTGTCTCTGGAAAATGAATCAATGAAATGTCATCCGCCATCTTGATTCCCAATCTTCCTCACCTGCTCCGCGCTGTCAGGATATTGGAAATGCAATCTGTCAAAGTCGGAGCTGACACGTAGCGGTGAAAATATTTTCACTTCCCAAGCAAATAAATGGCATGGGAAGCTTTTGTGCAAAGGAATTTACCCAAATGCTTATGTAATTCGTACGTGTTGTTTCAAGTTGTTTATCAACGAATTTTTGTAAAGTTTTTACACTTGGTATATATCTATCTACTTATTGATGTTAGTAACTTATACACTCAGGTTGTACATACATAGTCTACATAGTAGTATTGTATCGTACAAAAGGGATCGGTGGGCCCCGCAACATTAACGCTAAAACGGGCCCGTAAACAGTATGTATGTGAATACCTAAGTGAAAGACTAGCGACTTACCTGTGCATTCCAGCTATATTAGATTATGCTGAGGGATGCTGAAGGAGTCCTTCGTCATTTTTACATTCATATAATTTTCCTTCCTTACAGATTTTTCTCTACTCTGTTTTGTTTCGATTCAAAAGAATACCCGCCGCGAGTTTGACTGCCAGTTTATTTTTTCTTATTATAAAATAGCTTACCTATTCCGAACAAGTATAAACCCCAATGTATGTGTTATAAAAATAATTGACAAAGTAACAAAAAAACAACACTTTAATTAACTTTGTACATCCTTATTATGCTTCTATTACCATTCTCTCATCAAATGACTAAGCACTTTCGATCGTAAAGACACTATTCTCTAAGCCACGTCGGGATTGGAGTAATACCTACTACTAAACTAATGGCAAACGATATCCTTAAAGTTAAAACCTTTGAGATTGATGGCATTATTTGAGCTGTGGCAAATTCAGTTCAAGTTTTAACTAGCCATGAAAAAATAAGTTAATGAGAGTTAATTACCCCTAATAAAGGATTGTTTTTAACTCGAGGGCTAAAACACTTCTTAGCGGAAGCGCTCATAGCCCCTACGGCTTGCATCGATCTTAAGTGATCGACAAAGTAAAGCAACAGCGGGCGCGGTCGGTAGTTGGATGGGTGACCGCTAGTGGCAAAAAATTCTTGAGTTTCCGTGCTTCGGAGGGCACGTAAAGCCGTTGGTCCCGGTTGTTATCATAAGATAACAGTCGTTAAGCCATGTCGGAGACTCTCGATAAGACAGAGTGACGTCCGGATGATTTTGACGTCCGTGTCTGCACTCTGTCTTATTCCAGATCATGTTTTACCTGTGTGCTAAATGTCATGAAAATTTAAATTTGAATTTTCAATTTGAAGAAACAAGCATCCATTGAACTTTTGAATTTAATAAGTATTAATGGGATTTATTGGCGCGTACATTTAGTCCATGTTGAATAGCCACTTAGGATTGTTCGATTCAAATGTAAATCGTCGATTTAATTTTTTTTCTCGATTTAATTTCGAGAGAATTTTCAACATTAAATTGTTCACTAAGCCACGCAGTCAGTGTGAATTTACAAACGGCAAGATTCCTTGACACTAAAACTCTTAAGATTAATCACCTTAGAGAAATTTGTAATTAATCTAGGCATCATGAGCCAATTTTGCGTGTAGACTCTTGAATCCTTTAACGAACTTCATAGATTTGTTTCATAGATAATATCTAAAATCGAGAAAAGCAGATAACACTTTAAATGAGAAAATGGTTTTCAGAATCATCATAGAATTCAGTTTGATAGTGATAACAGCAAAGAGAATCTATACGGGGACTTATTAAAGTAGGGTAGCCAAATTCAAACTCAAGATTCAACGCTTCTTGACTAGGGATTGTATTTAACCCGGAAAACCGGATCCGGTAATTCAGATGATCCAGTGGGATTTTACGTGTACCGGATTTGGTGACCGTAAAATAAATCTTTATGCATAGTTTTATGAAAAAACGCGGATGGCTCAATTCCAAGGAATAATTTAAAGTAATTGTTTAAATAAATTAATATAATAATCATAAAATTTAATAAAACAGGCAAAAGGTACTCCAGAAGTGCCGACAGAAGTGAAAACTTCAACAATGACGTGTGTATTTTTTGTATCGTCAAAAGAAAAATTATTGTGCAGGAAATACTTTTAATTTAAGTGTTTTTTTTACATTACATTTTTATTAAATGACTGTCAACGCCTGGTAAAGTATATGTAAACTACGATCTTGATATTAATACGATCTGTTAATTAACGTAAAGTAGTTCTATACTTCTCTCAGAGATGGCGCCACAGGTAGGTGTCGATTAAAATGATTACGGTGTCAGGAGCTGATTGGCTTTATCCCATCTCAAAAATGTCCTACACGCCTAAAGAAGTTTTCATTTCAATAAAATATCATAGCAAATATACTCTCTACTCATCTTCCATACCATTGTAAGACCAATGTAGAATACCCCACAATAAATTCAAAACAGTCCGTTCACTACAGCGTAATAAAGTTGAAATAACAACAGACAGCAAGATTCCTCGACGCTAAAACGTTTGAGATTAATCACCTTAGCGGAATCCGCGATTAATTCCAGTATTGAGGTCATGAACCTACTTTGCGAGCGGTTAGCTAAGCAGATTAAGACAATAGATCCTTATGCAGCATTAACGTTCCAAGATTCGGTTCATATGTCCCAGAATTTATCATTAATTTTACTGAGTCGTCGCGTGTAGCAAAAATCCTTGTGTAATTTGGCTTTTTCCTGTTTAATTTCTATGTTTTGTTCGTCGTATATAATGTTGTATACTAACAAACTTATAGATCGACTGTCATTTCTTAGGTCATTTGGATTCATGTCCACTCAGATCTTCTGAGAGAATCATTCAAAGAATTTACCCATAATAATAGTTTAAAACAAAAACAAACCACATCATATAATCGGTCCATTCGTTTAGGAGCTACGATGCTACAGACAGACAGACAGACAGACAGACAGACAGACAGACAGACAGACAGACAGACAGACAGACACGTCAAACTTACAACGCGAGGTGTTTTTGCGTTGGAGGTTAAACACGAACACTTAATTTTCTGATTCACTGAACTAAATCTATTGGTGGTTTTATCACATGAAAAAATTTACAACTGTATTACTAAAATAGTACAAAATAATTTATTACCAAAACGGTACAAGCTTTTATCCCATTTATTTATAGTACAAAAATTTTTCGCCGACCTCGTGAGTAAAAAGATACCTAATTTTGCCTCATATATTAAATTATGGGCTAGAAACAGTAAAAGCGAGTTCTGTTTAAATTAGGGTTGTCAGTACGATTACGTTTTTTATACGGCTATTATTGAGAAGGATATTTTTAATGAAAACATAAATATAAATTAATATGTGTTTTTGAATTAATTTATCAAATTAATAATTTATGAATATATTTTATAATGTAATGTATATTTACAAGTCTATCATTGAATAAAGGTTATAAAACATGAAAAATAATCTATAAAAATTAAATTAAACTCATTCCATGAATGTCAGGATAAAAATAGAAGAAGCTGCATTTTAACCGTGTAGGTAAATCACTAAACTTATTTTCCGCTCGTAAATATCGTTTAAATATTGAGTAAACTTCTGCATGAAATTCAGGACTAACAACGGCGATTCTCTGAATAATCAAAGTCATTAAACCGATAGTACCAAAATAGGATGATTTTAACCTAAAACCAAATAACAGGTTTTTGTTACAATATTATGAATGTATTAATTTTAATTCAGTTTAAAATTTCCCAAAAGCTTTGAAAATTTGTTTAACTTCGTGCAATTTAGCACATAGGTGCCTTGATGTTGGTCTTTGGTGTTCCATGTGGGAGATTACTGGGTTCTGAACCACTAGGTTTAGTAGGTACTCTGGCTTTAGTCGAAAGCAAAAGCGTCGTCGCTCGTCGTGTTCCAGTTGGAACCAATTATTTATTTCTCTCTCTTTGGTCGGCAATGCATCTGCTATGCCTATGTAACTGATGCGATTGATAGTGGCTTATCATCAGGTGGATCGTCAGTTCATTAGTCAGCTAGTGGAAAAAAAAGGTTTGCTATAAGAACCATTTTGTCACGGTTTGGATTTCAACCCACCCAGCTTTAAAATTTACCGTATAATATTTTGTTATAAATGGTTTGGTCACAGTGTTGGAAAACTAATAATACCAGCCACTTCTCAGTGACTTCTCTGCTGTTTTGTAAACAAATTAAAAAACAAACCTTGTGCTACGGTGCTTCTACGTAACAGTTCTCCGTAGCGACATCTATGATCTCGCGATTAAATCTGCAATTCTAATGAATATAAATGGATGTTTCCTGTACAATAAAGAACTGAATTCGTTGTTTTTTTTTAATTCATATTACACATTTTTGGATATCTGAAATGAAGTGAAAATTAAATTTAACTTCTCCTTTCCACCGTAGATTCCGAATTTATACTAAGTAGCTACCTGTAAAAACTCGTGGTACTTTTATTATAAGTACAAATTAAGAAACAAAAATAACGTCTGCCTAGAATAAATGTAACTTCAATATCAGATATCTCTATTTCTGATATTATAAACTTTGGTCATCTAACAATAATTATCTCTATAACATCCCTAACTTACAAGTTATAATTCATACAGACTGCTCTCAAAAATTATTTACCTTACGTTCTTTTATATGCACACAGATAAGGGTAGAGTGAAGTGGCATATTAAATTATGCGTGACGTTGAAAGTAAAGAGGGATAATCCTACAAAAGTTCCCCTTCTTTATTGGACACAGGACGTATTAAGCTGGCTGTATACGCGTATTTAATGTCATCAGGTTTATTCTTGTTGATTATTTATTTATTTTCACGTGTTATTTTGAGAATTTAATATAATAATATAATTATGTAATTCAAAAATAACTTTCGCACATACTTATGTTGCTACAATCCAATTCATATATTATGAATAAAAACGGTTTTAAATGTTCTACATCTGAAATGGGAATACTTGTGCGGCTTTCGGTTGGTGTACTTTAAAAACATCCACGATGCCGATCAAGTCCCGTTTGAGAATTGAACCCAGGGCCCCTCAATAGGCAGGGTCAATGAACAGGTACAATATAAAAATACAGAAAATGGACGGGTAATACCAGTAGCAGTCTGCAGTACTTTTATAAATATTTCTGTTTAGCCGATGGCATATTTAAGCTCCATAAAATATCTTAAACTAACCCACTGGTTTGTAATTATCAGTCATAAGTGATCGACTGAGTTAAACAAATGCAGGTGCGAATGATAAGTGGCAGGAGGTCCGCAAGGGTGACCGCTAGTGGCAAAAACTTCTTGAGCAGAAGCGTTCTTTTAGGTGTCATACAAACTTTCAATACTTGGATTGATAGCTAACCTCACCACTAATCTGTAGACCTTTCTTGTTAAGATACGAGACCCGTGCCTTGTAGTGAGACATAAATGGTATTGTCAATGGCTGAAGTTATTTAGTGAAAATGGCACACAAAAAAGCTTGAAACACATGATTAGGTCCCTAGTTAGCTAAAGTATCTTAGTTACCTGTTAGCCTCGTTAGCGAATTCCCGTGTAAGCCAGGATAGCAGAGTGTGGTATGCTGAAGTTCATTCTCGCTTCGTTGCACACCTCGTTTGGTTGGTTTTTGTGGCTACAGATTAGAAATATTCCCAGCATATAACGTTGTTTTTGTGTCCTAAAATAATACGAGATAACAGGCGCGTACATCCGCAACCACGCATTTAGAAGCTCATAAGTGGATTTTCGGCCACAAATAGCATTCATGCGACCAGAATGTGTTTTGACTCACCGCAAATTCAGTTAACCTAATGCATTTAAAAAATTAAAGGTGATGAAAATTTTTGTGTGAAGAAAATTTTTGCGGGCAGTTTTTGGACCAACCGTAATTTAATTGATAATTTCAACGTTTTGATCTTATGAGTTCTAATAACCTGGACAGCCATACGTGGGAACGTGAGAACTAATTTATACGGGAACCCGACCTTTAAAAGAATCTAGATCTACACTTTGTAACCCACGGGCAGCGTACAAACACCAAAGATTTGCTCCATGAAATTTTATATCAACACTGAATAAAGTAAAATAATAGGATTATAATGGGAAAATGAAATGTTTTGTGTGTACCTTGGTGTTTATTTGTATCAAAATACAAAAGTTAATGCTAACAATGTTATGAATATTTAAAAATTTACCGCCCTTACTAATTAAGCTGTAAGTATTTGACCCAAAATATTTGATGCAAAAACATGCAAATATTTGCCAAAATCTCGTCTGTGATTCAGTATCATATATGCAAATCCTGTTGGCTTTGAACCAGAAAAGATGATGAAATATGTCGGATAATTTTCAACCTAATGCCAAGAGCAGGAGGTAAGCTTAGTGCAGTGTTATTCGCTACTCGCATTTAAGAGGACTCTGATATAGATACATAGTTTTACGATACATGGAAGCTTATATTTTAAGTCCAAACTCCAAAATATTTCCCACAGGTATTAGTAAACACACTTATATTTATTTTACGCGATTTTTTATGTAACAAATAGGCAGACGGACCACCTGATGGTAAGCAGTCACCGTCGCCCATGGACATTCGCAACACTAGAGGGGCTACCAGTGCGCTGCCAGCCAAGAATGAAAACATGGACCTGCTTCTTGAAGATTCCCATACCGTAGCACTGGGGGAATGCCGTTGATGTTAGTTCGTTCCACAGTTCACACGTACGCATTAGGAAGTGTCGTGTCAGGTATCGATGGTGTTTATGAAACCTGGCATTGCGACGCGTCAAACAATGGTGTTTGGCCGTCACAGTTCTTCAGAATATTATCTATTAGACAGACGGTAAAAAAACGCACAGAGAACTCACGTCTATTCATAATCCCAGTGAATCCAAACCGTCTGTGAGTTTGGAATCGTCGACAATACGAACACACAAATAGTCATAACACACACATAAATACACATAAATGGTCGATGCTCCAGCCAAAACAGGATATTTATATTTATTTTATTAAAACGAAAGAATATAGGTTCCGTAGCACTGGGGGAATGCCGTTGATGTTAGTTCGTTCCACAGTTCACACGTACGCATTAGGAAGTGTCGTGTCAGGTATCGATGGTGTTTATGAAACCTGGCATTGCGACGCGTCAAACAATGGTGTTTGGCCGTCACAGTTCTTCAGAATATTATCTATTAGACAGACGGTAAAAAAACGCACAGAGAACTCACGTCTATTCATAATCCCAGTGAATCCAAACCGTCTGTGAGTTTGGAATCGTCGACAATACGAACACACAAATAGTCATAACACACACATAAATACACATAAATGGTCGATGCTCCAGCCAAAACAGGATATTTATATTTATTTTATTAAAACGAAAGAATATAGGTTCCGTAGCACTGGGGGAATGCCGTTGATGTTAGTTCGTTCCACAGTTCACACGTACGCATTAGGAAGTGTCGTGTCAGGTATCGATGGTGTTTATGAAACCTGGCATTGCGACGCGTCAAACAATGGTGTTTGGCCGCCACAGTTCTTCAGAATATTCTCTATTAGATAGACGGTAGAAAACGCACAGAGAATTCACGTCTATTCATAATCCCAGTGAAACCAAATCGTCTGTGAGTTTGGAATCGTCGACAATACGAACACACAAATAGTCTACACATAAATACACATAAATGGTCGATGCTCCAGCCCAAACAGGATATTTATATTTATTTTATTAAAACGAAAGAATATAGGTTCATACAAATTCTTAAAAATTTCGTAACCTATGACGATGACATTGGATAAGGAATAAATGATGATGAGAAAGAGATGTCAGCTAAAATGGCTTTTTGGAAACTGATCTCTTAAGGGGTAAATAAATAGAGGATTGTAATACATCCCAATAATCCCACTAATATTTTATATGTGAAAGTTTCTTTGTGAGGCTGCATGGATATTTGTAACTGTTTCACGCAAAAACTTACTTATTATTCCGGGAAAAAGCAATATTATGTGTCATACACATGAAAACTAAACATTGTCAGATTTAAGATAGTTGAAAATTTAATTTAGTTGACTAACGCCCCAACTCAGAGTGACGTAACGGTTACTGAAATCGCTCCTTAGTACAAAATCACCATACAAATTCTGTACTAAAGAGCGGTTTAAGTAACCATTAGTGACTCTGAGTTGGGGCCTTAAATATGTATTCTAAAAAACGACGCACGAAATGTCTTAAAAAAGTATGTTATCTTGAACGATACTTCTGGGACTATGTACCTTATTCCGTTATAAGCTATGTTGTCCTCATTGATTTTCGTGAAATACATAAAATACAATACATTTCTACTAAGGTCCAACGCACGGTTGTAGGAAAATCCTATTGAAAGCCATTTGCCCAGCCGTTCCGTAAGTAACAACGAAAATCCATTATGGATTTACGATTCCCTTAAAACCCAAATAATGGTCATAATAAAACCCAGTTTTGTTTCGACAACGTGTTATTCCGAGGACATTTTATGACGTATAAAGATTCGTTCATCTTTCGAACGATATTATACACTCGATTCGATTCGCTTGAGAAATGGCTCAATTGGAACGCGATATGTCCTATTGATGGACGATAAAGAAAATTTATTCTATTTACTTTGAGCTTGGTCGCTTTAACATCAAAGTAATACATCCAGTTGAGGGTTGTAACATGTAAATACAAACTTACACACTTACTCGTGCACTGATTAGATAGTTGAAGGTCACTTGGACAATACGCATTTTGTATTGGCTACAAGGCAATGTCAAATAAAATATGTCTGATGCAGTCATTGAAGTAGGTATTATTAGTAGCGTATAGAACCGACACCGCGAACACCATTTATGTCTCAATGCATTGGCGCCACGTGGCTTCAATCTTCAATGGATTCGTTCGATTTTGAAAGGAGAACGGGGGCTCAATTTTGAAAATCGAACCTCCCGGGCGGGACACACATTTTGTTCAAGATGTCTGTTCTATGGCATAATACTTCAATGGATGCAGCCGAAAATTAAGCCTAGGCACCTCAATCAGCATGGCCACCATTGACTGAGCTACAACTTTGAGTCAAACTTCATGAGATAGTAATAAAACTTCATGAAAGCTTCGGAACTTTATACTTCGTAGTTGTAATAAGATAGCAGTCTTCAAAGGCATGTAGATAAGTTTAAACCTGTTTCATCTGATCAAACATTCCTTTAATCAAGTTAAACAAGCTGAACGAAGGATACCAGTAAAAATTTTCAACTGAAGTAGATGCAGGCAGATATGCAACGTATTTAAAATTATATTGCCGAATCTTAGTAAATGACAATTGGCCTTGAATGGCTGTTATATTTGCGATCCTAAAACAAAGTTCTTTTTCATTTTGCCACTGGCAATGTACTTGTTTCCTCAATTTGCAACAAGCGTAACTTTCTTCATTCAGGCGTACCCTGTTATAATCCGCTATTGAATAGTAGATAGGGCAACCTCCACTCACTGAAAATGACTGACTTGGTATCTCATTGATCATTGATTGAACCTTATCTTTTAAATACTATTCACGAGAAAAAGATACGACGCAACTTAGATTTCAAACATGACAGCGATTTTTTCTTCTTCTGTAGCTTAATTGATTGTTTTTCAAATTCTACCGAAGTCAGGATAGTTCAGTAAATTTCACATGATCAAATGTCGTATTTATAAATACATTTTCATGAATTTGAGGGTAACTCTAAAACGGGAGTACTTTATTTGTTTTAAACCAAGTCTAGTCCTGCGCTCATTCATTAAATACGCAGTTCAGTTTATACCAGTCATCTTAAGTTTAGAGGAATGAGACGATAAATTACTTGCTAGTTCTCGACAGACGACGCGCCACGGATTGATATAGCGCGGATCTGCGTTAGAATATCCGACGCTTTGCAAATTTATGGGGATGAAACACTGGAAAGCTATAGTTAAAGGAATAAAGCTATAGCGGTGTTAGAGACTGGGGGTGAATAAATCTGGAGAAACTATTATGAATCTTGATAGGGACATTTTATTGAGCGTTGAGGATTTAGGATTTCAATGTTGGATCTGTCATAATGCTCAATAGATCTAGATAGCCTATTCATGCTACATTGAGCATGGCTGAAGTTGGCTTCAGCCGTTTATCTACGATGCAACCACTTCTACATGGTATCTTTTGCGAACGAAAAATTAAAATTATTCCAAAACCTTAAGTTCAAGTTTCTGGCTATGCTTTATGCTGTAAGACGTACGTATATGGTCACCTTAGCCTTTGGACATCAGTAAGAACAAAGGCATCAACGAAGCAACGTCGGCCAATAATGAAGCAGATTTCTTCTTTTTTCTGACAACGCATCGGTATTGCCTTTGGTGTTTATGAGCGACGGTGACTATTAGCACATCAAATTAATGGCTTCTGCGGCTTGGTTGGCTATTTAATTTATTATTAGCTATTTAAAACTGTTCAACTTTTATCCAGGACGCAATCAAAGTTTCGTAATATAAACAAATGTTACTAAAAAACTCAAGAGGCGCAAATGAACGAGAATTGAAAATATTTGTGGAGAGATTACTCTGTTGAATTACTTGAGACACGTTTTTGCATAAGTTAGGGAACTGTTTGTTGACAACCCTACGCTTACAAGACAAAGTTTGATTGAGATCGGTGTCCGTTATGTGAAATTTAAACAAAAGGCCGCCCTAGGGCTACCACGTATTTAAAACTTTTTTCGACTTCAGACAATATTTTTTTCTGTAAAACTTTTAAAAAGATTATTCACTTAGAAGGATTTTGTTCAAATGAATTTCGAAAAAATGAGTTCATATTTAATGCATATTATTTTTGTAAGAAACTTTTTATGGTTGAGAGTACTAGTACGGCACGAGCAGTGCCAAATAAATAATGACAATAAAATAGTTATGGACCGGAAAAATGAAGATGAGGAAAAATGATGACTAGATTATATGATAAAAGAATTAGGCAGCCCTAATAATAAAGGCTGTTAAACAAAACTTTTGCCATCTCTCTATTTCATTGTATTAGTAATTAGAAGATAACAGACAATCGACTACCGAAAACCTGAAAATTTTACACTCGACAGCGTGTTTTATCAACAAACTTTTGATTTAATCTGTTTAACCGATAACTCGAGTTTCAGGTGCAGATGGAACTAAAATTTCTTAGTAACTGTTACAATGTTAAAGATAAATATTTACTGAACGGGAGAATTTCGACAAAATTCTCGCCATTTAGGAGAAAAAAAAATTGTAAAAATATCCCTTGAGGGGTTACCAAAGTATTTTACCACGCCGGCTAATTACAAAATTGCGAAAAAAGTCACATTTTAGAGAACATTATGAAAAACTTATGAGGTACGGTTTACTCCGCCATTATGACTACATCAGTCGAGTTTCGTTGACTCCTTAGGCATGTCATCTTATCTTACCTGGCGGAAGATATCTTTGCTAAAAGTGCCACCCGTGCCCGGGCTGAGTCTTTAGTAGGTTCTTCTTTGGGACGAAAACCTACCTTGTAATTAAATAAAGGCGTTAAAGCGAACAATTTGTATAATAAAGCTGTGCTTTCAGTCTTACTAACTACAAAGCGAATCTCGAACCGTCGGCAACGAATCATTAGAGCGATTATTCTTCTCAATCGCGATAATTGCTGCTGAGAATCCTTAACTGGGGAATCTCAAGAGTAGTTTAAAATGCATGAATAAAACTCGTTACATTTTTCATTGGTTATGAAATGAATAATTAATTTTTGGAATGAAATTGACAGTAAAATATTCAATCTTTATTGAATACTAGGAAATCGCCCTTGCTTCGCTTCGGGAAAAATAGTAAAAACATTATAATATAGCCTATGTCACCCGTGGATAGTGTAGCTTCCCAACAGTGAAAGAATTTTTCAAATCGGTTCGGTAGTTTCGGAGCCTATTCAATGCAAACAATCAAATCTTTCCTCTTTATAACATTAGTCTAAGAGATTTCAAATAATAAGAAATAAGAGATTTCAATTTTAGGTATGCTTTTGTAATACTAGACACTTTTTGTAAAGTATTATTATTATTTGTGGAAATAAAATATCATCTATTAAAGTTCTTATACATTAACACACTTATTGTTATTTCTAACCGACTTCAATAAAATACAGAAGTTCTCAATTCGACTGTATTTTTTTATGTGTGTTACGTCATAACATTTTACTGAGTGTACAGATTTAAATATTATATTCAAAAGCTGGTGCTTATAATGTGGTGAGTTTTAATAAATATTTATTATATATCTATGCCAGATTACAGCTTTCTAACACTAAGGGTCTCGGCGCTTTGCTTCGGACAGATGGACAGACAAACGGACAGATGGATGGACAGATGGACATGACGAAACTATAAGGGTTCCGATTTTACTTCGGTACCCTAAAAAACAAACATGGTCAGATGACATTGTTTGAAGTATCAAAAAATAAAAATAAATTGAATAATGCAGTACTGGTATCAAATTATAGAAATGAACATAATGATTACAAAAAGATATATCATGATAGCATTTTTGAAGGCAGGCGGGTTTTTGAAGTGAAACTTCTTTAGAATCGTTAGTGATTTGAAACCGGATGCAACGACAGGTAAGATAATATAACCGCTAATTTCGACTTTCAATTTAAATTCTCCGTAGCCCAATGGTCAGGACGTAGATTCACAATACCTGATGCGCAGGTTCGCATCTCCCAGTATTTCTTTTTTTTTAGTTTTATTTTTTTTTAGTTTTATTTTTATACTGTTTTTAAATACTTTCAAATGCTCTTTTAAATATTTTCAAAGAATTTTTTTTCATTCTAGTTTTATTTTTGCGTCGATATTGACGACACATTTCGGCATTAGTTTTCGGCATCTTATAAAATTTATTATTTAGCACAACAAGATATAAAAATACTCACAAATAAGAGCTCTTTGCTGCGCAAACCCCTCGACAACAACACGTAAATTATTAAGTAGGTACCATCTAGCAGCCGTCTTACACAAAATTACTGTAGCGCGCCATCTAGCAACTAACTAAGAAACAACAATCGGTTGGTCGATCGACTTTTCTTATGTTCGTGGTTACCTTTTAAAAAGTGCTAAGTTGTATTCATAGATGGCGCGAGGAACTAGGTAGAATATTCGATTTATTGACCAAAATTTTGGAAAGTTTCAGTTGTACCACGTGTGAATTGCACACATTTTAATTTTTATTTTAAATTTATACTAGTTATTATTATAGATAATTGATTGATGGTAAATACCTTATTTTAAATTAAAATTATATTTTAGTTTATTTCAAATAATGTATATTTTCAGGACAAAATCTGGCCATGTGCTTTCCCGATTAGAAATTTTTAATTTGATTTACTAAACCTCTTTTTTGCTTATAATATCATTGTCTTAAACTAAAAACATTATACGATTAATGCTTTTTTAAATAAATATAAAAAGTTTTGAAATTCTATACACAAAACATAAAATAACACTTTTATCGAATCGAAAATGGCAAGTAAATTTTTAATACATCAACTTCAAACACTCGTTTCATATTAAATATTTTTATTCAGCTTCTGAACCGACAGAAAGTTTTAATAGAACTTATTTTGTAGGCATTTCAGTTAACAACTTTAAATATCGAACACTAAAGTAGGTTAGTTGTTCGCATTATACATATGTATTCTGAAGTACTTGCAGGTATATTTTGGTAATTGAATTATTATAAAATTGGAGCATCTTTCATTTCAGTTCCGATAACTTATTTGCTAATTATTTAATATAATATTTTTTACATTTATTCCTATAGACAAAGACCAGAATCCTACCTGATTGTAACCAGAGATAAAATCTGATGATAAAAGTCCTACGTTTTTCTGAATTCTTCATTTTTTTTTTTTTTTTAATTAACCTTCCTTTAATCATCATACATCATGATATTGTATCCTGTGATAAATATAATAAAATTTGTCGAAACATATATACATACACAAAGAAAAATCATTGAAATAGGTATAATAAATGTTAATGGTTTTATAGTTACAAAAATGTTACGCCTATACTCGCGTCGGTCTTAAAGACTGAATGGAGCCAAATACTCGTACGCCCATACGCACGTATCTCACGAATACGTACTATGCACAAATATAAAACTAGCACCACAATATCTTGACGCTACCAAAAATCCCGAATTCGCGATAAAAGAAATAAATATCAAAAAGTGTTTCGTCGGTCTCACAGAGCGAATATAGGAAGGTTAAACTAAGTATACTTAGCCGGAAGAGATAACTAACTCTACACAGATAAGGCTACCCTTATATTTATGTTTAAAGTCCAGACCTTTATTAAAGTAGGTGCAGTGTACAACTACAAACATATTTAGTATGTTTTCCCCTGTAGAGTTTAAAACAGAACTTCATATTCGAAGTCGTCTATCATCAAATGTAATCATTCAAACGTTCATAGAGAAAATTAAACATACTATACTAATATTATCACGCACCAAATCTAGAATTGAGAGCAAATGTTAGCGTCGAGAATAACATTTAACAGAGTTAAAGTTTGTTTCGTTCGGAATCGTAGCCCAATCCGAAGTTTGCCAACTGCATTGACCAACTTGGGCCATTGAGATGTGACTTGCTTAAGCCGCATTCACTTAGCGCTACCCTTTGTAGCCTTTCAATTGAGGTCTATCTTTATATTGCCTCGTTATTACTTCATTGCTTTTACTTTTCTTCTAATGCTCTAAACCGATTGATTATTATGAAATAGACACAAGAACATGAACAACAAAAAAGAACAATTAAAGATGATCAAGCAAATGAAGAATAATATACTTATACTGCGCATACATATCAATAAATTAATTTTAATAATTCACATCTGCCAATATTTATGAACTGAAAACGAATGTACCTATATGAAATAATGTTTATGTGCAATTAATTCCGATAAAATTTAACGAATGAATTGAATATATGTACATACAGACGTAATTAGTTGAATTTCAACCACACGCTATTATAAAATAAATTATCAGTATAACCTAATTATTATCTCTTCTGTGGCATTACTGTCATATTGACAGTGTTTTTAATTAAAAATGATAATTTATATACGTATGCATCACTACAATGTTAATATTCGTAGCTACGAAACTTGAATAGTAGTCGATGGATTGACTTGATTTTTTATACAAGATATTATTTGAAGAAAATAGCATTTTAACACGCTTTTATTAGCTTCATACGTATGTTAGTATTTGCCTAAGTAATGGAAACTTTGAACATGATTTTAACCAACTTCAAAATGTCTAAATTAATCGAAATTTTGCATACTTATCAATTAATTATCGATGAAAATTAAATATTAAAATAAAATAGAAAAGAAAAAATGCAGAACACTTAAGTTTCATTAAAAAAAATAGTTTATAAAACTATTATACATTCCAACATTTTGGCCGTGTCAGGGCGACCTGAATACTGGAACAAATGTTGATATAAAAGGGTATCATAAGAGACGACTGAACCCGGATTCTCATTCAGCTTCGAGTTAGAATAAAGACCGTTTTCAACAGTCTATCTAGAATCTCTGGATAAGTTAATGGTAAAGTAATAAAAACTACTACTACTAGCATTAATACTACTTAGTCACTATGTTGTTTTTTGATAAATGATAGGCAACTGTATTGAGGTTAAGTAATAGATAGAATATAACGGCTGAAAATAGCAACGAACTTAATGGCAAGGCTTACATTCACAGCAGGCTTCACTATTAAACTATGTTGCGTAGACTACTGAGAATCCTAATATACGATACACGCTCTAAGGCTTTTGCGAAGTGCTCGTGAGAAGTGGGATGTGATCAAAGTGTTAGCTAATTTAAACGGACGTCGAGGCAATTGCGCTCATACGCCTACGAAGACACTGAGTCATGCATTTGAAAGACTGCTTGAACCCTTGGGAAGATAATTACGTCCTATGAAACATTTTTTTCTAACATGAATGTTCTTGTGTATATTATTATGATTTTTAAGTTATATAAATAACTGCGAACACTATAAACGACAGTGTGTAAAAGATGGATAGGAGCATGGTAAGTTAACAGTCGTTAAGCCATGTCGGAGGCCTTAGGGCTGCATGAAAATATCCCACACTTGAGATGGCCAATAACGCCTCCAGCTCAACCATGCATGCTCTAGGCCTTCTTAAAATCCGTGAGCGTGGGCCATTAATGGAGCTTTCTTGGGATAATAGTCATAGTAGGTTCAAGAGACCACGCGGACGTAGCCCGAGACGTTGGACGGACCAGGTCAAAGAGGCGCTTGATATCCCCATCTACAGTGCTTATCACACAGCGGAGAACCGGCAAAGATGGAGAAACATCATGAAGAAGGTCATATCAGATCGGAGCCACGATTCTCAGTAATGAGGGAACGATGCGAGGAGGGGGAGGAGGGCCATTAATAAGTTCAAGCCGAAATAATGTAAGTTAGATTATGTATGTCTTTCGCATAATCTTTAGTAGGGCATTATTGAGTTGAAGCCGTATTATATAAGCTAGATTAAGTATGTCTTTCGCAAAATCATTCATATGAATCCACTCGCTTATACTGTCCCGTCTTGGTCTCCTAAACAATTTGTCGCTGATTGCGCATAGCACTAAGCCGATTATGCGACAAACGGATATTCCTGTGGTTTTCACCTTCATGTGGATTATTTCTGAACAAAGACGTTACACTTTATGTGGTTATGTTCATAAAGTTCATGACATAATAAAGTATTTTTATCATAAAAATAACAGTAGGTACTTTTACCAAACTTATATAGCGATTTCGGATGAAAATTTTGGTAGTAATTTGGTGGTAGCTATGGACAGTAACAAGTCATGAAGTATACGAGGTAAGGAGAGCCTTTTCTGCGTATAAAAAGTGGCCGTAAAAACGTGTCCAATAAGGGTGGCGCTGAGGTAGCCTAGGATAAATTATTATAGAGTTTTTGAAATCAGCAAACTTCACTCCATCTACAACAGCTATATTCATATCGTAGTTATTCCGACGCCAGCGCCATTCTGGTACACAGCTGGACACTTTTTCAACTTTCCCCCATATGAGTTGGCTCTCCTTTACCTCTATACTAATATATAATAAAATAGTATGATATATAATAATCTGATAATAATCTCTAATATATAATATAATAGTATGATATAATAGGATGTATAGTTTATAAGTGTATATGTATATTGTACGTAAGTAGTATTTGTTTTTTTTTTCCTTTTTTATCATTTTTTTTCCATCTTAAGTAGTTTAAACCCCTGCCATCAGATCTTTCCACATCCACCCAGGGTTGACTGGTGGACAATGCCATTAGGCATTAAGTTTGCCCTTTGTTCATCCTTTTTTATAAGGTGACATAAATTTTAAATAAATAAATAAATAAATAAATATACTCCATGTGGTTTGGTAAAAAGAATAATTGTCGGACTCAACAGTAATTAGTGAATTTATTCGTAGGTTCTTAACTACACAAGTTTGGTTAAATGGTTCTCTATTACACAAACTAACTGAACTTATTATGCTGTTCTCATTATTTCATTTACTTGTTAAAGAAAGTGCCCGATATGTGAAGAAACTCGTAAGTACTAAGTACACACGGTAGAAGTTGTTACGTCTTGCTCAGACGTAGGAAATTAAAAGGAGTTTGTTTTGAAGTAAAGGTATACTTTGAAAAGATTAAGTGTATTTATACACTGATCGTGTGAAATGTTTCTATTACGTATGAGTATGTTACGATCAATTTAATTTTCAATTAAAGACTTTATCTGAGATTTCTCTCTCCCTCACACACGTCTCCTTTATATATTTACGAACGTGAATAAAAAATTGATTAAGGAATTTTTTGCAGCAGTATTCAACCATAACTTGATAACCGTTAGTAGATACTAAATTATACTCATAAATTACCCATGCATTACACTTTTGTAATATTATATCTTATTACCATCAGGCCCGAAGTATTTGAACACAGAATTTTGGAATACGTCGTCGTTCCAGTACAAACTGGTAAGGGAATAATCTAATTGATGGAATTCCTTACTCGCATAAAGTATAGGAGAAAGTACCCGGATGACCGAGCTTTCTCGGAATTTTTTTGAACAAACAACGCCATCTACTGAAGTAGCTTTAGTGTTGCTACTCTCCAATAGATGTCAGAAAAAGTCTTCGAAAATGCTTCGTAATGCTGATACAATAGTGTATCAGTTTTTCATTCCCTTAAAACACGGATAAAATGACATTTTCTAGAAATTAATCCTAGCTAGATCGATTTATCGGCCCCGAAATCCCCTGCATACTACATTTCATGAAAATCCTTGAAGCCTTTTCCGATTCACCAAGAATAATTATATACATATTATACAGTAAGAGTTAATCTCATAAATGTTAAAGTTTGTGAGGATGTATAATATGAATGTCTTGTTACTCTTTCTCGCAAAAAACAGAGTTTTCATGAAATTTAGCACGCAGGTACACCAACTTGTATTACATATTAAAGAGTATTACTATCGCGGAAAACGCGAGCGAAGCCGCGAGCAGTGTGCTAGTTCTTATATAATTTACGAAGCATTTTCTTTCGCTATAAATACACTTATTAACCAATCCGTATCGGCATTCGGTGTATGTAGCACCTCACATTAATTTTCATCCTACTTCAACTTCGCAGTTCCCACAGCTTCCGAGGAATGTTCTGTAAGTAGCAAAGTGTTAAAATTTTACGTCCCCGTGATTTATGATCAACTTTTGGATTGAAACAGATTGACTGGGTTTAAATTTTCCTCGCATGAAATTAGCCTTTTCCCTAACTTTCATGCCGGTTTGGCCTCTTTTACGAGTCGAATTTTGCATATTAAACCTGTAACCGAGGCTTATAAGTACCTTAAGTATGGATGAAACGTAATAGGTTAAGTAAAAATAAATTGCCGACTCTATCATACAAAGGATATAAATAGCAGTTTCAGGTTACTTCTAGAAGGGTATTATTGTAAAACTGTTATAAATAAATGTAACCCAACGGAATCTATAGCATACGTTATTATAGGATAACTCCAACCTAACTGTAACTATACTCGATAATGTATTCAGGATTGGTCTAATATCGGGATGTTGTGAGGCTTACAATATCTCGTCCACAAAGCTGCGACCTTCGGGACAATTTATTCCGTTTTCTCATATCTTCCGTACGAGTTTCAAGTTTTCCTTATTTTGTTAAGCTCATTGCTTTGCGCACGAGTTAATTGCTTGTTCAGCTTTCGTAGGATGTTATGCAACTTGGAATTGAATTCTAGACGACAATTATGTTGTTTAATTTGATGTCATGTACATTTTTGTTTTTAAAGCTAGATTCTCCATGGATTTTTTGTGTTGTTGTAATATTAATTTTGAGTAACAGTAAAATACTAGTTTTGAAGTTGTATTTTATGTAAATAGTGGAAACGAGTTGAAGATCCACCTGATGGTAAGGCTATCATCGTTCATAGACATCAGTGACACCAAAGGCGTCACCGATGCGAAGAAAGAAAAAATAAAAAAATAAAGAGTTGGCTCTCAAGCCCTCAGTCGAAACACTACGAGTCGTTTGGCGGCTGACTTAAACAAAAAGTTGATAGCTATCCAGTTGGATCCAATGAAGAAATAATAATAGTAATAATAGTAGGTACCAATGGATTATTTAAATCAATATTATCAATATAATCTCTCCGAGGGGCCCTACCACCAGGGGCCTGGTTTGAGTCACCTTTTACGACTTTTGTATTCTCAGATTGACCTTAGTATTCTAATAGGGTTAACAATAAATCATAATCTAAATTTATCTTTCAATTAGCGCCTCCGTTAAAGATTTATTATTCGTAATCAGTTCGTAATAGTTTGGTTGACAGGAATTGGAATTTCCTAGTGAGAATTGATTGCCCATTTTCGAATAGACGCTTGAGAATGGTTCTCAATTATCATATTGGATAGAGGAGTGGCTGGGTACAGGCGTAATCAAGCTGAGCCGAATTGACTTGAGCAAGATCTATCATACAAAGGATATAAATAGCAGTTTCAGGTTACTTCTAGAAGGGTATTATTGTAAAACTGTTATAAATAAATGTAACCCAACGGAATCTATAGCATACGTTATTATAGGATAACTCCAACCTAACTGTAACTATACTCGATAATGTATTCAGGATTGGTCTAATATCGGGATGTTGTGAGGCTTACAATATCTCGTCCACAAAGCTGCGACCTTCGGGACAATTTATTCCGTTTTCTCATATCTTCCGTACGAGTTTCAAGTTTTCCTTATTTTGTTAAGCTCATTGCTTTGCGCACGAGTTAATTGCTTGTTCAGCTTTCGTAGGATGTTATGCAACTTGGAATTGAATTTTAGACGACAATTATGTTGTTTAATTTGATGTCATGTACATTTTTGTTTTTAAAGCTAGATTCTCCATGGATTTTTTGTGTTGTTGTAATATTAATTTTGAGTAACAGTAAAATACTAGTTTTGAAGTTGTATTTTATGTAAATAGTGGAAACGAGTTGAAGATCCACCTGATGGTAAGGCTATCATCGTTCATAGACATCAG
The DNA here is from genome assembly GCA_963932265.1 of Thymelicus lineola. Classification (NCBI taxonomy): domain Eukaryota; kingdom Metazoa; phylum Arthropoda; class Insecta; order Lepidoptera; family Hesperiidae; genus Thymelicus; species Thymelicus lineola. The sequence continues at coordinate 5,224,502 of OZ010691.1, forward strand.
TGACACCAAAGGCGTCACCGATGCGAAGAAAGAAAAAATAAAAAAATAAAGAGTTGGCTCTCAAGCCCTCAGTCGAAACACTACGAGTCGTTTGGCGGCTGACTTAAACAAAAAGTTGATAGCTATCCAGTTGGATCCAATGAAGAAATAATAATAGTAATAATAGTAGGTACCAATGGATTATTTAAATCAATATTATCAATATAATCTCTCCGAGGGGCCCTACCACCAGGGGCCTGGTTTGAGTCACCTTTTACGACTTTTGTATTCTCAGATTGACCTTAGTATTCTAATAGGGTTAACAATAAATCATAATCTAAATTTATCTTTCAATTAGCGCCTCCGTTAAAGATTTATTATTCGTAATCAGTTCGTAATAGTTTGGTTGACAGGAATTGGAATTTCCTAGTGAGAATTGATTGCCCATTTTCGAATAGACGCTTGAGAATGGTTCTCAATTATCATATTGGATAGAGGAGTGGCTGGGTACAGGCGTAATCAAGCTGAGCCGAATTGACTTGAGCAAGATTAATTAAGACGCGCAGCATCAATCATTGGTCTACGAAACCGGGTACAGATTTTGCGTGTCAAGTTCACATAAAGGCGAATAAAATACAGGAAGCTACACTCAACAACTTGTAAATAAATCATAACACTAACACACTCATAGCCCAGAATTTTCTGTGTCGTGAGTGCCATAGACAAAAGACAAAAACACATCCATGGAGAACAGAAATTTTAAAATTCTAATTTCTGCTTTTGCTTCCTCCCTGGGGACTGAACCCAGGACTCTTTGAACGGCGTTCTGGCATCGAAACCATTACGTCAGAGGGTCGTCAAATAATTTGTTAAATTTTATCATCTTTTTTATCTGTCCTTCTATAGACTACTTAATAACATAACTTGTAATTTGACCAAAATAAGAGCTTAATCTTATATAGAAAAAGGTATCCTTATGAAAAACAAAACTGTTTAGTACTAATAAACTCGCGGTTTCACGAAGGTTTCGCGATGTGAACAACTTTTGTATTATTTCCAATAAACATCCAATTACAGAAACCATAAAAGTCACAATCACAGAAGAAAATACACTTATCTACTCGTATCTACTACACTTGTTGGGCAAGTGTAAAAGGTCTACGTTATCGCAACCGTAAGTGCTTTTTGACCGTCATTTAGTTTTTCAATCATAGAAAATAGCTCCCTAGAGTCATTCGGACACCTGAGACATTATCGTAGACGAAAAAAGGCGATCTAGATTACAAATAACAGGATTCTGCCAGCGATGTCGTTTGATTTGCTTATGTGATCAGTTATATCTGTTGTTTTAATATTTTTTTGTCTAAGTAGAAGTTAAACAAGCTACCTGATGGTAAGTGATCACCGTCGCCCATATGCCACCATCGATGTGTTGCTAGTCAAGAAAGAGGAGAAACTTTAAAAATTAAAAAAAAAACCCGCTTGCTGTCAAATAACATAATCATGATATACGTGGATTGGGATTTACGTGGGAAAAACTCCCACCCGAATTAAGTCGTGGGTACAACAAATTTTCACATAAAAATCTGGTTAGGTTCGTAATCAAACCATATTATAAGTACCAACTTCACTATAAAAAATCTATTTGAAACGGCGCACAACGGAAAAATTAAGAAGTCAAAGTCAAAGTCAAAGTCAAAATATTTTATTCATATAGGTATCACTGATACACTTATGCACGTCATTTTTTGGCTTTTCGGAAGGTGCTTTGTCGTGGAGGAGAAGAAAAGCCTAAAGAAACTCCTCAGCACATCTTTTAAAAAAATATTACAAAAAAAGATAATAATACAAAAGTATTTACTATTCTGAGCGGAACTGGTTGCAGAGCTGGTAAGAATACAAAGAGCATTAAAGGTCTTTTTTTATTTTCGTGTCAATAAAAATTGGAAGTATGGGAAATTACTTTTTATTTAAACTAGTCCAGCGACATTTAGGCCCGATAAGATCATTTTTAAAATTAGCATTTTTAAAATGCACGCACAAAGACTCAACGGCAGAAACTGAGCAGAGTGAGGCGCTGAGCAGAGCCAGTAATCAATCACAGCGCGATGATCCACCGCCTCTCTTACTGACACACCGCATCATCAATCAAACTGGAGCTGGCGACGATGTAGGAATACTGGAAGTACCATGTTTTATATTTAGGTTGTGTACTTAAGCGCAAATGTTTAGACAGGATTTTTTTAAATCTATTTAATTTTATGCTACAAAGCTGTTATTTTGGCAAAGTTAGGCCTATTTATTAAAAATAAAAAGTCGTAGATTAAAATATTTAAAAAAAAATTTTTCAGTGTACATTGCACCTAAATAAATTTTTGGTGATAAATATGTAATAATGGTATAAATGAAATAAAATCGTATGGTTAGGATACCGAGCAAAAAGAAAATATTAATATATAGGAAATAATACAGTAAAAACATTTACGAATTTTAAAAGTATACTGTTAATAATTTCATTAGTTTTGTAATATAGGATTTACTCATATTACAATAAATTAATTGTAGGAGAATATGTACATAACACGGGGCATTAAGAATGAATAATGAGAAGTAGCACAACGTTTATATTTCCCTTTATTTAAGAAATTTTAAAACTAAATAAAAAAGGAATATATTATTTATTTATTTATTTATTTATTTATGCTTTATTGACCCTTAACAAATAAGTGGTACAAAAGGCGGACTTAATGCTAAACAGCATTCTCTACCAGTCAACCTTAGGAATGTGCAGAGAACAATGAAAGCGGTACAAGTGAGAGAAAGAGAAATTACAAGAAAATATATTGTATATATATATAATATATACATATATAAATATAGATAGATAACAGCATCCAAAAAAAGTAATAGTAAAAAAAATATATATATATATATATAATAATAATAAATAAGACTATGAATATACATTACTTAATAATAATGTTGTAGATATAATAATAAGATTGTTCTAGAAAAGTTATTATAAGTGAATAAATATAAAATTGATAAAACGTAAGATAAAATCATTAAAATGGTGTGTATAATGAATTCAGCAAGTGAGCAGTAACTCTTTTCTTGAAAGAGTATTTTGAGAGCAAACTTCTGAGGTCACTGGGTAAGGCATTCCAGAGTCGAATTGATTGCAGCGTGAAAGATTGAGAAACAAAGCCAGAATGGTGAATAGGGAAAGCTAAAGTACGGGAATCGATAGAACGCAGCGGTCTATCGTGACAATCGGCAAGAAATTGAAATTTGAGTTTCAAGTAGTTTGGAGAAAGAGGATCGAATAATATCGAGAAAAGAGAATTAAGAAGATGAAGCTGCCTACGCTCACGAATCGGAAGCCAATTAAGTTGGCGACGGAATGAAGAAATGTGGTCAAATTTCCGAAGACAGAAGATGAAACGTATAGAATAATTAATGAGACGATCAAGCTTATTGAGGAGGTCCTCAGTTATGTCTGAATAACACACATCAGCATAATCTATTATGGGAAGCACCAAGGCCTGCACAAGTTGCTTTTTGGTGTGTAAAGGTAGAAAGTTCCTGAGTCTATTGAGGGTACGTAACACTGCGAAGATCGACCTACTGACTTCATTTACTTGCACCCTCCAACTGAGAGTAGAATCAAGGTGCAAACCGAGATTTTTAACCTCTGAAGAGAATGGGATAACAGTATTGCCTAGCATGACAGGTGGAGTCGTATCTAAATCAAGCTTCGCTAGTTGTCGTGAGCTGCCAACAATGATTGCTTGACATTTAGCTGGGTTTATGGTTATGCCATACCTACTTGACCAGGAATAGATGCTGTGGATATATTCATACTGTGCTGTATTTTTTTATCTTTTTAATGATACATAAAACATAATTTGTTTGCTGCTTGTTTTTATGTTAAAATTCACGCCAGTACATTGCCCGTTCCAGTTATTCTAGTTCCGTGTTCGTCACGCTTTACAATTTGATGACCGTGGTAGGTTTAATCTGCAAACTGTGTAGTTACGTATCTATTCGTCAAATCCTTAACGTGTGCCTTGACACTATTACCGTGAAGACTCATATATATTTGTAACACAGATAAGGAATCTCTTGACACCTAGAAACCTAAAATTGTTTGGTCTAGAATCTAGATACCTAAACTATGTTTTGCTACTTTTATTTTATTTTGATTCTTTGAAGCGCTCATAGCCCGGCTTGTGTCAATCCTTAACGATCGACAAGGTTAAGCAACAGAGGGCGCGGTCGGTACCTGGATGGGTGACCGCTAGTGGTAAAAATTTTTGAGCGTTTCCGTGCTTCGGAGGGCACGTTAAGCCGCTAGTTCCGGTTGTTTTCGTAAATTAACAGTCGTTAAGCCATTTCGGAGGCCTTCGGTACTTTTTAAATGACATAAAGTACTTTTTAAAGGACATAAAGCAGATTCAGGCTATTTAACTGCAACGCGCAATATCTGATACCGTATTTTGAGTTATCCCGGGAGACCTGTGCGGTTTCGGGATAAAAAATGAGCTATAAATATAGGACAGGGACCATGCGGGGAAAATAACCTTTTGAATCTTATGTTTCCTATCTTCAGATTTTATTACCATCGCTCGAATAACATATTGAAGACATCGTTAAAAAAGAGTTTCGAATTTTTTTTTCTTTTAAATACCATTCTCTAATATTTTCATTAATGTTTTAACGGAAATATGAAAAAGAATTCCTGATATTTTTACGAACGTCTTTAAATTCGATATACAAGTATGTATTATAAAGTATGCTAAACTAAACTACTATACGAACATAAATATAATTTTAAACTGTCAAAGATCTTGCCAGATCTAAACCGTTTTTAGTGCGCTTCTTCAGTGACGCATTATTGCAGGTAGCATGAAAACAAGATAATTATCACTAATAGCCACGATTGGAGAACACTGACCTTAAAAGGAATCGAACCTGCGACACATCACTTCACAGAGTCAATACCGAACTAAGCTACGGGGTCTTTCAATAACCAATTTTGTATTCAAATATACAGACCATTTTTTTAGACTAGTCCTATTCCGCACTAACTAACATCTTACAGCGGATTTTTATCTCAATTTGTAATAAATAACACAAATAAAATGAAAAGAATTTAAAGACAAACAAACATTGAAAGCCAAAAAGGTTTTTAAACCAATTTAAATCATTATTTCAATAAAAAGTTGATCCAAGATTGCTTACCAAATAAAAAACGACTCACCTAAAAAAACGATCCGTAGGCTGCTCGGGGTCCTCCAATAACCAATTTAGTGTTCAAATATAGTACCAATAGTCTCTGTAATGCTGACCCCGTACTCTGCGGTCATTAGCTACACAGAATACTAATGTGATCATGACGAGCTCTAATGGAACTTGGGCACTTGGACACTTGACACCGTGATTGACGGACGGACGGAACTGGATGAAATTGGACAAGTATGCAAAACCCACTTACTTCCAAGTCGTGTACGACTAAGACCTGGATCTAGTTGTAACTAGTTGTAACTAGATCTAGGTCTTAGCCAGTATAAAAATACAAGCTCATGAAATGAAATATTTTATGTGCCATGGCAAAATGCCAAACCTGAACTGATTAAAGGAGACAGATAAGTCGCTATAACCTTATGATGCTTGAGATCATAGCCCGGCAGCTGGTGTCGATCCTGTGTTAGACCAAATTAAGCAAAAGCAGCGGTCGTTAGTTAGATAGTTGACGGCGAGTGAGAAAATTTTCTTAAGCATTTTCGTGCTTGGGACGGTACATAAAACCATCAGTCCCAGTTATAATCGTAAGATAGTCGTTAGGAAGCAATGTCAGAGGCCTTCGGGTGCCATGAAAACTTCGGCCACTTGAGTTGTCCACTAACCCCCCACCCATTCGCACTGGAGCAGCGTGGTGGAGTGTGCTCTAGAAGTACTCTAGGTCTCCTCAAGAGCAGAGCCCCGTGCATAATAGTGGGCCGTTAAAGGGTTGAAGCCAAACCTAATCTGAATTAAGCGTATTGTCCTAAGCCGCTAATATCGCACATTATAAGAAATTACTAAATACTTACTACGAATAAAACCTTTTTATCGTGGGAAAAATCTTCACGCATTTCATAAAAGTGTAACGAGTAGCGCCATCTAGTTCAAACATTATGAAGTTCTAAGCTCGCAGAACGCAGACGTGAGCCATAGTTCATAATTGCGACAAACCGAAGACTAAATTTGTGGGTACCACAACCCTATTCCTTTCTATTATGTATGTATTATATTATTATATTATTCTACACTATGTTTATGATACATTTTGTAATGCTTGTAAGTTTATCGTTTGATTACAAGTATTAAGTGATATTCGCCTACCTACGATATGTAGGTAGGTATTGTCACTCAAAATTTCAACAACATTTACTCATTAGCCCTTTTCACTTGGTTCTTTCTACAACCATGGAAAATAGCAGTTAGTACCGGTTATAATACCCATAGCAATGTGAAATGAAAACTCACCCTCGCTTGGAGGATCTAGTGTTCAAATTCTGTACGCACCTTTTTGGTATCAGCATAACCATGACCGTATATTTATCACTACAATGTGTAAAATATCGCAGTGTAATTTTGAAAGTTCAATATGAGAGAATCTAAACTCATCCAATAAAATAGTAATATTGTTTTTATTAAGATAAATTTTATTGGACAAGGCCTTGTTAACAACCATGCCAAATTATTTAACAGTGCCATCTAATGATAATTACGCGAAACAATTCTAATTATCTCGCCAACCAATTACGCTTCTATTATCATACACGAACTTAGTTACCCTCATTTGTATTTTCAGCTGTAATCCATATTACTCAACATTTATTTTTAACTCCGTGTCCGAATACGAGCCGAAAAGCTTGTAACTTAAAGGTCATCTTTTAAGCAGAAACCACTTCTCAGAAAAAAATAACGTTCTCGAGTCAGATAAATACGTCATCATTCATAATCACTACGCAAATATCTACAGTTTATCTTCACCCACGCATTAAAGGCATCCCGCCAAAGAATATAATGAATATTCTATTATTATAACATTGGCATAAGAACTTCATAGAGGCCGCAAGAATAATACATCCAACATTTATATTGCATTAAATATTGTTCGAGAAAGCTGAGAAAAGTCAAGTAACTATATACGCGTAGTAAGCCTTCACGCATCCAATAAGAAAAATAATAACATATCATTGATCACCTACAATATTCGACTGAACAAACATTTCGTGTAGTAAGCCCGGATTGAGAAATTGTCTTATTTACGATGATAAGCGATCAGCGATTTCGGCGACATTTATGATCAAGCTGAAGAGGAATTGAATAAGATTGGCTATAATACAATTTTAGTATTTTTTTCAGTGGCACGAAGAATACCCTTTCGGTGAAAGAAAATATTAGCGGAAAAACTTCGTAAAATATCAGTTTGTGGCTTTATATAAATTTTGCAATAGATATGGATGCAAAAATCATGATCATATGCACACTCACACACACACACACACACACACACACACACACACACACACACACACACACACACACTCGTTATAAAACGACACAAAAAGAAAAGCTTCAATAAAAACTTTCAATAAAAGCTTATGGCAATTTTCCCAGAAATATTTACGTATAAATCTGTACAAAATTTTATTGTACGTAATTATTCAGGTAATATGAATCAAGAGTAGCAACGTCAAGTAGGAGTAACAAAAATGGAGACAATACGCTCCCTTGCAGAACTCTACAAGTTAGAAAAACATATACTGTTGGTAGGAAAGTTAATTATTATCTATATTAGTCTCAAATAAGCTGAAAGAACATTGTAGTTTCAACAATCATAACAAGATAACTTGCTAGTTATTAATTCATTTACCTTTATTGTTTCTTATACAATACCCAGAGTGTGGTCACTCGAGGCCTGTGCTCGCATGTTTTAAAACTGATCTGATCAAAATTTAGAGAACAAGCAACTGTTTTAAAATCCTTTCTATAACCTTTTTTTTATTTTTTTTAGTTGTGTTTATAATATACTCCCTAAAGCCTTGAAATTTACAATACTTCAAAATTTCATTAATTGTATTGTAATTAAAATGTAAAAACGTGGAACTGTCATCAGTTATATTTATCGCTTTTAATCGCTTCCACATACAAGTCCACTATAACACAATCACCTAAGCAACCTATACGAATCCGAATAAATGTCAAATATCGTGCCTTAACGAAAATAAACAACGGGTCAAGCAATCGGAAGCGAAGTACTGCCCAACCTCGGGTTGAAATGGAAGCTATAATAGTAAATAATGATTTTCTGCGTATCGACAACGGATAGCCGTCTTCATTCTCACTGTAAAAGCAAGTGTCTATGTGACAGGGTAAAAGCAAATAGGTTTTGTTTGATAAAATAAGACTGTTGCGTGGTGGGTGACTGGGATAGCCAATGTTTATCGGCCGACGTCCAGTCACGTCATGCTGGGTTCGGTAACACATGAGGCACCGCAGAAACGGAGTCCACAACCCGCGCTGGTAGGAGAACGTCTGGTGCGCACTAAGGACTGGTGCGCCGATGCCCTAACTCCTCAGTGTCAACCACGAGGTGGGCCCAAGATGGCTGGGAACCAGTCCTGGATTTGTCAATAGGCCGTATAGGCCGCGGCCTAGGGGCGGCAGCGTCCTAGGGGCGGCAGATTTCAGAAGAAAAAGTGCCGTGAAAAATTGTAATTCTTGTTTTTTTACGCACTTAGTGACTAATTCAGTGTCTTCCTTACTATGAATGGAAAATTATTATTTTAGAAAGGTACATGGGGCGGCGGAAGTAAATTGGCCTACACTCATAAAAAATATAAATCCGGCACTGCTGGGAACGAGTACGCTTGTCGCCCGTGGACTACGTCTATTCAGCGCTCCTTGTGGCGGCTTTACGGCTGTGCTCGGGTTTGAGAAATTGACGTCCTGTTACAGGAATTTGACGTAAAAGGAACAATATTTATTCTAAAACCACTGAGTCACAAGCCGGGCGATATCTTCTATTTATTCTTCGAAGCTTTTTTGATTCTTCCTATTTTTTTAACATTCTTCTTGGTTTCTAGGTCTTGCTGGGCCGGAATCGTGATTTACACAACAACTATGGAGTCTTCCTTCGCCTCCCCGCACTCACTACGGGGACTATGGCGAGGAATGTGCGGGTCTCAAGGGTCACCTTTTTTACTCGAGCGTGAACTCAGGAGAACAAGAGTCTTCAGGCAAGAGGGTCCCCGCTAGATTCAAATAGAGATAATATTTATAAATTACGTATGTTGGTCGCCGACATAGACTATTAATTGCCATTTTGGAAGATATAAAAAATAGGTTACTATTTCTTTCTTTTTCTTCTCTCTTTCTTGGCCAGCAACGCATCAGTGATGAATTTTGTTTTGCTGATATCCATGGGCCACGATGGCTTACCATCAGGTGGATTATCAGCTCATTTACCGGCTATTTACATAAAGAAAATCGACGTTATATACTTCCAGGTATACAGATATACATAGAAATTAAGGAAGGAATAAATGGAGAAAGAGTCACTTTAAATTTAACTTTACATTTGTATTTAACCCGGATCAGCGAGCGAGGTTTAATTGTAACTCATTATCTCTGAGGTTCGAGAATTCGCTGAGGTTTAGGGACCGTACTTTGGGATTTCTATTGACTTCGGTTTACCTATTGATTAAAAGGTATGATTTGTTTTAGAATACCAATAAAACAAGATATTATTAAAAAACAAACACAACTATGTAAAAAGTTGTAGTATGGAAGTAGAGAAAAGCTGTAATCACACATTGAATACACAACTATAATTTCATAGTACAATACAACAGACAATAATTACATACGTATGTACGTATGTATATGCGTATATGTGTGTGTATTAATATGTATGTATATGTGTATCAACTTACCATCCCAACCCGCCTTTCGTGCATTTCTATTTTGGCCAGTGGTTAGCTGGTAGAGAATGCACTAAGCATTAAGCTCGCCATTTGTACCGTGATATTTTATTGTGGTCAATAAAGGTTAAATAAATAAATATATATATTTTGAACATGAACGTACAATTGACAACCTTATCACTACTAAAACAGCAACCTTTGACTGGAACATTATAATTAAACTTACTCGTAAAGGGACACAGAGTGTACAGATAAAAGAATACTACCTACCTAAGTTTATAAAAACATCATGCGAATAAATTGGAGCTCAATTTAAGGGCGCGGTCACCTCTACGCTGGACTGACCCGATCAAAGCCCTGACCTACACGTCTCTCAATTATAGTGAGATCTATGTATAAACCCCGCTTTGCTCAGAATTAAAAATATCTTACCAAAAATAATGGACTTAAATCAATGTTATCGTTAGCCGTTTTATACATTGAAGTATTATGCCATTAGGCATTAAATTTGCCCTTTGTTTCTTCTTTTTAAGAGGTGACATAAACATGTAAATAATAATAATTATTATTATTACTAGCGTAAGAAAATTAAAAAGTAGTATAAAACCATTGAAGTATAATGTCATAGAACCGACACCTCGAACACCATGTATGTCCCAATGCATTGGCGCCACGTGGCTTCAATCTTAAATGGATTCGTTCTATTTTGAAAGGAGAACCGGAGCTCAATTTTGAAAATCGAACCTCCCGGGCAGGACACACATTTAGATCGAGATGTCTGTTCTATGACATTATACTTTAATGGTTTTATATTACTGTTTAATTTTTTTGTATTAAGTACATTTGAATGTTGCCTAAGCGAAGTCCCAAGTCTAAGTTCGCTTTATGATCATGAATGACCGCCAAGCATCTGTTCGTGATTTATGGGGAGTTATAGTGCTGCGCGCTTCCAAACAACTTTGGCTGGCCACGACTGCACTGTCAAGAACAATATCTGAATAACTTTGATTCTGAATAAGAAGAAAATACTATAATAGGAAATAATTATTCTTACGCGAGACTTATTTATCTATTATATTTTTCATATTTATGCAATAGAAAATAGGCTTTAATAAGTTCTTATCCATGTATATTAAAATATGTAAATATTATTTTTTAATTCAAATAATTTACTACCAAAATGTACTTATTTCCTTAATAATTTTAATGCCTACTACTTTCAATGAAATATATTTAACAGAAATACACCAATAGGTAAAAGCTCACAGGAAATTCCTCGGTAAACCCAATTTAAATTTATCCGACGTAAGGCGAGCTCAATTTACCTTTTATTATGAAACGTCATTTGACATTTGGGTCCAAATGTTAGTAGCTCTTACGACACTGGACTTGTTTACTATAAAGCTATAAGAAAACCTTCATAAAAATAATAATTATAATTATTTCGTTTACATTGTTATTATAATATAATAGTTGAAAAAGTATAAAGCGAGTAGGGTACAAAAATAATATTTGTTGAGGTTAATATATCTATGCCACACTTTCGTTGAAAAATATAGTAAAACTAGCTATTACCCGCGACTTCGTCCGCGTGGTATTTAACAAAAAGTTATTGTACAGTTGAAATATAGAAAAAATATAGATACCTATGTACATAACTTCCTGAATCGAATATTATTAAATTTTTCATTGATATTTTATATTTTTTTCTAAAATAAAAGTAGCTTATGTTACTCCGTGTTACATCAGCTATCTGCCAGTGAAAGTCCCGTCAAAATTGGTCCAGCCATTTTAGAGATTAGCCGGAACAAACAGACAGACAAAAATTGTAAAAAATGTTGTTTTGGTATATATACCGTGTATACATCCAAATACACTTAGTAAAAAGCGGTTATTTTTATATTACAAACAGACACTCCAATTTTATTTATTTGTGTAGATTGATAAATAAAACTAACGATTCAATAAACAATTTACTAGAATAAAAACACTGAAATTTTTCTTGTATATTGACCAAATGTTTTGAATACAAATGTTTTATGTAAACCGTCCTTCGTATAATATTTCTAGAACAGTGTATTTCTCATGTAACCGAATTGAATATTATTTTTGAAAAATAAATGTCTTACCCAGAAATAGAGTTCGGTTTTGCTTTGTAATGGTTTTGAGGATAAAATAAGTCTAGCAGCCTTTTTTATATACACGTAATAAACCTATTTTAGCTATTGCACTGTTATAATATCTAATTATGTCTTATCTATATCGTTTTTCATAAGAGTACAAGAAACAAAACAATTTACAATCCCCTATAACTTTGTTTTTATGAATAAAGGGGTAAATACTATATTTAGGTGACATGTTAGACTATTCAATTTGCCGTAACCAACTTATCATTATAAATCTTTACTAATATTATAAATGTGAAAAAGTGCGAATATCGTACGTGACTATGATTCTAATTAATTTATGAGTTTCTTTTAGCTGTTGTCCCAACTTCGTAGACCTACATAAACTTGGATTACGTTTAGGCCAGGGAAAGTTAACGCATCTTAATTTACTACTTACCTACCAAGTTTCAAACTGAATGAGACAACACAAATTATTATACATATTATACTTAATACTTGGCATTAAATATTAAGCCTAGAGGTTTAACGCTCCAACTCAGAGTCACTAACGCTTACTTTAATCGCTACTTAGTAAAGAATTACCATACAAATTCTATACTAAGGAGCGAGTTAAGTAACCATTAGTGACTCTGAGTTGGGGCGTAAGTCTTTTTTTCCAGGTTTAGATAAATAAAGTTGAAAATAAATTAATATTGTCTCAAAACATTTTGCTTACAATTTTGACCTTGGAATTGATGTCAACCTCCTCTGCTTCTGAATAAGATTAGGAAATGTCATCTAGTCCTCCTATGGAAAGTGTTATTTTTTAAGTGTGAGAATGGAGGAGTTTTAACTGGACTAAAGATATATGAAGATCGCAATCATACATCAGTACATTTTAGAATCAACAAATGAATTACCAAATTCTAAATTATTTTACATAAGAATTTAGCACATCAGATGAAGAGAATGATTCTTTAAAAAAGAATGCTTATAGGTAGCTTATTTATCTGGTAAAGTCTTGTAATTAATATTTGTGGTTACAACCTCGCGCGATCAGAATGTTATGTGGTTTGTGATACATATTGTTTTATGTAATCGAAGTTAAGTTCTCATGTGCGAGTGCGGGAATTCCTAAGAGAATAAAGATTTTTTTACCATAAAGCTAGTAATGATCGGGTCACTTGGGTGATAGTTTTAATGTCAATTTCATTTAGTTGATCGCCCTTTCTATTATTACCTACCTTTTCACCCGATTGCGCGGTGCCAGAAGGAGGGTTATGTTTTTCGAGTGTAAGTTATATTATGTATGTACGTATATTTCTTTGGCATGCTCTGTAGCCTAAAAGGCTTGATCGATTTCAGCTTGAAAGGTGCCATTAGATTAATCTTAATTGTCAGAGTGAAACTGGGTGTATCAAAATTTAAAAAAATGTCCGATTTTTCTCAAAAACTATCGAGTGGGGTATCGTTGAATAGGTATTCAAAATGATTTTAAGTTTATTTCAACATTTTTCATTTTAAGTAACAGTTTAGTTCTATCTTGTTTGTTTTATCCCAAGCAGCCTTGTAAAATTTAAATGGGTCACGACTCCTAATTAATCCTTATATGGTTTTGTTCAGTATTCCGTTTAACAACATTTTTAACTACTAGGCTTATTTTACTGGCCAAAAAGAAAATTTTTGGTTTTTTTTAGAAAGAAAGGAAATAAGAAAGAAATTATTTATTTTGTTAAGCACTGCAACAAGTTACAAGTTTTACGCAGTCAAGTTTAATTTTTTTTAATTAATTTTATTTACCTGAATATTTCATCGCCTATCGCTTACCCAATGTTACGTGTACAAGTATACATGAACACGTATGTGACGTAAAAACATAAATTCAACGTCAAGATCGGCTGACAAGGAAAAGGGTGGCGTGTACTCATCTCCCTTTTAGTACTAAATTCATACAAAAAACGTGACAAGCCTACTGAGCCTGGAGTTTGTGGTGAGGAGACAAATGCAGCTCAGAAATGCCTTAGCCGTAACTCAACGAGATTATTGTAACGTGGCCTGTATGCTTTGCATCTATCTTTTACTCAAGATAATTCAATGCTTGACAACAATCCAATATCTTATGTTCCGTTTACCGTATTAATTAGTTAAGTAGATAACTAAATTTTATGTAAATTAATACGTGTAAACAACTTATTAGTTAAAATTTAGTACTCAGGTAAACAAGTATTTTTTTTTCTATTTTTCTGTTAATAGGTGGGCGAGGACTTAACACGTTTTGACAGGTACTTTATAGTTAAAATTTAATTCACGTTAATTAACGTGACTTTATTTTAATATGGAAGGCAATTATCATATCAGCTGATCGATCTCTCTCCTTTGAGTAATAACACATCGGTAAAGCCTTTAGTATGTACCTATAATACTTCAAAGAAACCATTGTTACCAAATTGAGTTATCTTCCTTTTAAATCGAATAAATGAAAAAGTTTTAAAACTCAATTTTCTAGTCCCGTCTTAATTATTAATCGCAGCTTTAAATACCCCTTTTAACAGTCAGTATCTTCTTTTTTATGAACTGAATATAAATCGAGAAGTTAATTTTTCCAAATGAAAATTAAAACAATTTTTGTTCCAGATTTTATACAGCAATGAACGCCGAGAAAAATACTAATTATAGATACTTTCTTATTTAGTCAAAAAAGTCAAAGCTATCAAAACACGTCGGTATATACACGTGAGTATAAAACAATTCACGGTTGATTTCATAAGGAGGGCAGCTACCCAGGCTTTCGTCCATTGTTCAGGAGAATACATCGCGAGACTTGACATCAAGATGCATGGAGCTCCTTACACCCCAGAAAGGATTCATCTGATCCCCTAAACCCCAAAATTTTATTTTATGGAATATTTCCAAGTATTAATGTATGTGTTAGCTGTTTGTGTGAGTGTGGGTATAAGTGTGTGCATGCGTGCACTAGTTTAATATACGTATAATAGTAAATGTTTTTGTATACAACATCGTATAAAGTTTAATAGATACATACCGATTATAACTCAATATTCGCAGGCCTACAAATATTTTCTAGTCACAGGCTTTTTCCTCTATATGGCTGGCTGGCTTCAACCCATTAATGGCCCTCTACTGGGCATGGGTCTCTCCTCTTGAGGAGGCCTAGAGTATACTCCACCATGCTGCTCCAGTGCGGATTGGTGGAGGGGTTAGTGGCCAACCCGAGTGTCGGAAGTTTTCAAACCTCCCGAGGGCCTCCGACATGGTTTAACGACTGTTACCTTATGATAACAACCGGGATCGACGGTTTACGTGCCCTCCGAAGCACGGAAACGCTCATTTTTGCCACTAGCGGTCACCCATCCAACTATAGACCGCGCCCGCTGATGCTTAATTTTGTTGATCACTTAGGATCGACGAAAACCGCCGGGCGCGCTGAAAAGCGCTTCACTCTGCACTTTCCTCTGTATATGACACAAATTTTCATAATTGGTTTTCTAAGCAGCTTTTTTATTTCGAAGTCTGGTTATGATGGGAAAAAATATTGTTCCCTATATAACTGCAGTGTACACGCTTATTTTTGTTCAGTTTGCCTGAGGCGCGCCATCATCACACTTGCCGTGTTCTGTCGTATCATAATTCACAAATCGCTTCGAGGGACACAACGCTTATCAGATGACCGTCTCAAAATCACTCAATAGGCGGTACTTACATTAAAATACTTTGGATCATTTAAGATAAATTCAGTAACCACTCTTATCAGTAGCAGTAGCCGGGTATCCACTAGTTAAAAATAATATTCATTAGATACTTTCACAGTTTATATTCTTATAATTTATATGTTTAATATGTATGTATTAATATGTTTAATGTAAAATTTTGATTCCAGTACGGCGCGGCGTGAGACCAAAATACCATAATGTACTTTATCTTTGGTATAACAAGACAAATATTTGACATTTTCATCCAAAGAACCACAAATAAATAATAATCTTAAAATTTATTTTAAAAACTCCCGACAGTTTTATGTTACACTAAACGTAGTAAAGAACACTCTATTAAGTCACCTAACAGACATAATTAACTAGATCAAAATCGATTCATCCGTTTGGGAGCTACGATGCCACAAACAGACATACAGATAAACAGATACACAGACACACAGACACACAGATACACAGACATACATATATACAAATACTACTACTACTTGTCAAACTTATAACACCCCTTTTTTTCGACAGGGGTTATAAAACATTTGCAATAATTACCGTTGGTAATGCAATTTCCACTTTCTCCTGTACAAAATGTAAAAATATAAGATACAATATTAAAGTTTGAATAAGTATACTAAAATACCAATATACAAGTAAGGTGAAGTCGTTATCCTTTCGAGCTGATTAAACCTAAGCAATAACCATCGGAATAAGATTTGGATGCAAAATTCTTAGAAGGAAAATATTGTCGCAAGGGACTCGCTTTGTGACATTATTGACAAGTATTGGGTCGTGATGAAAATAATCTTTAACGAGATAATAACGATAACGTTATTCAATTTACAGGAAACCGATATCTTATAATATTTTATTGTGGCGACTTATTATACTAAACCCAATCCCACGCTGATGGCGTGTGTCACAAGTGGCGACTAAATCCGGCACGCTGGTGGTGGAAGACAACGCATCATTGATGCCCTTGGTGGCACTGACATCCATGAGCGACATTGACCACTTACCATCAGGTGGATCGTCAGCTCCTTTGACGACACTTGACTCTAACCAAAATTAGCCAAGCAAACCTTAAAGCCAAATATTTCGCAAACGGACCCCTAATTTCAAAAATGGTGTTAAATGACCCATATTTTTGGAATACCTTTAATAATATTTTTGGAAGACCTTTTCAACAACTACACACACTATGGGACACGCGATGAATAAAAAATTCATCCTCACGTTACCTGTAGGGGAGGCACCCTGAAAAATAATATTTTTCAATATTTTATATTATTCAATATCCATGCCAAATTACAGCTTTCTATCACTGAAAGTCTAGGCGCTTTGCCTCGAACAGACGAACAGACAGACGGACATTACGAAACTATAAGGGTTACGATTTTACTTCGGAATCCTAATATAAAAAAGTATAAAGTTTTATACTTTTTTAAAAATATTTTAATGCAAAAACAAAAAGTTTGAGAGGGACGTAATAACCAGAGATAAAAATATCACAGAAATGTTATGTACCGATTAATAATGATTGACTTGCTTACTACTGAATAAAGAGAGCAGTTACCAGAAGATCAAACTTTATTTTTTATCTCTGGTTATGTATCATAGTTTAACTTGTGATATAGTATTGAGACCGGCTGTAAATAGTTAATGAGTAATAGTCGATGAACTACGGAACCCTACATTGCGCGAGTCCTTACATGGACGTAGCCGGTTTCTTATAAATAGAAACAAAATGTTATGTAATTAAATTTATTTAAATATACCTAACCATTGCCAGTAAATATTTCATAACACCAAAAGTATCCATAGTAAAACTGATCCTCCAAATTTAAAGAGACCCTTGAATTGATTATTTGCGTAGTAAAACGGTAACATTTTAATTCTAATTTTGTCAGAAAGGGTTCGTGAGTTAGCAGATTTGACTGGTCCTAAATAAATATTTTATCCAATTAACACAGATTTTTTACTTTCATCAATTCTAGCCGACTCTTCGGCAGTATAACCTTTGAAAAATTTTGTATTATATTTTTTCACCTGAAGTTTCTGCTACTAGCTAAGCCTCTGCTTTACTTAGTAGCCTGCTACTTAGTCAACAAACAGGTCTCAATACTATACCACCGGTTAAACTCTGGCACATACCAGAGACGTTTGGTATTTACAACGCCACATAGGAACAAACATACATATACTGATAAACACATTTGCGTCGCGCAGTCAGGTAAAAACATTTCAATGAAAATAACTAAGTACATCTTGAACATAAAGTACAATTTTATTAGCGACTTTATCACTCGTAATATCACAACAATCTCTTCCAGGCAACTTTTGACTGGTACTATTTAACTTACGCCCCAACTCAGAGTCAGTTACTTTACTTAAAATCGATCCTCAGTACAGAATTTGTATGGTGATTCTTTACTAAGGAGCGATTATAGTAACCGTTAGTGACTGAGTTAGTGCGTTAATCGTAAAAGATCAATAGGCTAGTCACTTCAAACGCTTCTTCTACTTCTCGCTTTCTTCCTGCGCTTTCGTTTTAGATGTAAAGGGATCTACATTATCATTGGAAAATTAGCAATCCCTGTGTGCTAAAGTTTATATTACCAAAAATATAAAGAAACATAAACCTAACAACAATGCACAGAGTTGGTATCTGAACTGGGCCGACATTACCTCTATCCCTCTTCATCTTTATTCGCAAATTAAATGAAGGTGTAATAAATTACATACATATTTAATGTCACTGCAGAGTACCCTCAACATGCGTAACGTCTTTTACGACGTTAGGAAGGTGCTTAAACCATCAACAACTCGTAAACGTTACGTTCACAGACCTCAATAACTTTGGATCACTTGCGATGCAAAACAGTTACCTACTTGTACATAACTGTCGGTATATAAAAGGAATAAACCAAATATGTGTTTCTCTGTAATCAAAAAATATATTTGTTTTATTTTACACCATCATACATTTCACATTAAACAAAAACTTATATTACAATAAATTATAAAACTCACCTGTAATCAAAAAAACGACATTTAGAGTTTATTCTCTTCTATCTGCTTATTTACACAATACTAATTAAATAAAATCATATTTTCTATTTGACGCCATTGGTGTCAATTATATTTTTCTTCCATGTTCGGATTAGGACATCAATGCATTCAAAAATTAAAAAGAAAATACATTTTCTTTACAGGTATATAAAGGGATCCTGCCGATGAAAATAACTAGTATCAACATACCTGTTTCCTGCCAACCTAGTAAGTAGTTATGCCAGGAAAAAAATAGACGACCCAATGTTTGCATTTTCTATAAGTTCATTACTCATCAGTGCAATGTTTATTAAAAATCATTTTTCAATTTTTTATTATAATTATGGAATATGAGAAATCGTGTGGTGGAGTGTAGGTGGTGCGCGAGCAATAATGAAAACACCAAAATTACACTCAGTGATTTATTATAAGAATAAAGTACAAGAACACTACAGAAGAAAGCACAACACAAGAAATATTCACAGAAACAATCAGAAAGATCAGAAGGTCGCGCCTAGTTCGGATCTTAGATCATTTGAAAGTTTTACTTTATAGAGATGACTAAATCATTGTTATTTTTTACATATTATAACATAAAACATCGAGTAATAAAACCAGATTAAGAATCCCTAGCAGGTAAAACTTGTGGACGTTTAGTAAGCTATGAAGGACGGAAGCAGCTTCGACTAATCAGAAAGTAGATGGGAATGGGATCGAACAAAGCAATATAACTTTCCTTATTGGCTAGAACAGGTGAAAACGGAATCGGTGAAACGTATAATTAGAATCTCACTCAGACCTGAACCAAACAACTTTTTGACATCATAAACACTCAATAATTCCATTCACTTTACACAATTTCAGTAAGGGTGTAGGCACAGAACATCTAATTTAGTTAGGTAGATGTTATGTGGTAGTAGGTGTAAGTACTCATTTGAATCGTATTATTATGACCTAGATTTGTCTTAATACGCATGTAGTAAATCACAGAAAATGATTATATAAGAATGTTTTTGTTGTAGGTATTATTATATGTGTGAAGTCATCTGTTTGGGCTGTTTCGACCATTTATGACATAATGGGTATCTATAGCTACCTGTACATAATTTGATACGTGACATGTCCATCCTATATTTGTGTAAGATAGTTAATCCTAGAAGGAACTAGGATTAATGAGTCGGTTTGCTTCCAGATGCCAAGCTCATTTATCACTGGACAGCAGAGGTTTTTAACGGTGTTTTCCTTCATGTGCATTCTTCGGTAAATCGACGGTGAAGCAAATTTTTATAGTGGGAATTACTACAAAAAATTTGAATATTAAAAGCAAAGCAGAATTAAGGTAAACGCGCCTATTACCGCCAGTTTAAGCCGACTTTGGATGAACTTTAGAAAATTAGATATATGTTGTTATGCTAGAAAAGGTGTTTTAATTTATTCTTTAACATGATTAAATATCCTATGATATTCAGTACGTAAATTCAGTATTAAATCACACAATATTTAATAAATAATAATTGAATCTAAAATAGCGATTGCTTCTATTACCGACGCATGGATGATGTTTGTTTCTAATACCGTTTTTTATGTTTCTATTACCGACCACTAAACTAGTATAAATTTAAAATTAAAAAGCTGCCTGCCATCAAAAAAGGTATCATGATATTATACCTTTTTGAAATCCTTATGCTGAGCTCTTTAGTTTGATACCCATATAGCATTATTCGATTTATTTTTATTTTTTGATACTTCAAACAGTGACATCTTACAGCCACCATTTTTTTAATGTCACTTATTTAAGAATACTTGGGTAATCAAAACGAATCTAACGATATCTTAATTGTATTATTTGGTCCAGCCGTTTGGAAGATACGAGGTAATAAAGAATATTACAGACATACATAATATACTTAGATGATCACTTCGGTGATCGGTGGATAGGGCGAGGAGCACCTGTGCCATGGCCGGCGCGCTCCCCGGACCTCACACCGATGGCGGCTATGGTAACGGCGGGGCAGGCCTCGTCAAAAACATTGTGCAAGTTGGGGGCGTGCGTCCAGGGTAGCGTACCTTACACTCAGAATATCCAAACGGTATTCGTTGAATGTTGTACAGGTATACGCGCCGACTTCGACACATCCTGACAATGAGTTTGAGGTTATGTATGAGGACACAAGCAGAGCCATACATACCTCTAAAGCTCATTTCAATGTTGTGATGGGGGACTTCAACGTGAGACTGGGCATGCAAAGCGGCGCCGAGATGAAAGTGGGTCCCTACGGTCCTACACATTGGACGACGGAACCACCGAGGACACTTGCTGGCTAACTTTTTGGAGAAGGAAGGTCTCTTCATGATGAACTCCTTCTTCAGAAAGAAGCCGCAACGCAAGTTTTACCTACGCGGCCTGCCCTTGAAGATACTTTGGGTCGGGATACACGTTTAAAGAAAGAATAGTCCCGCCGATATATTGAAAAGTGTGGTTCGGGAACAGTCGAAGCCAAATACAAGTGAGGTTTCCGTACCTTGATATTGGTCTTCCAGGAGACGCCTCTCCATTTCAGCCTTGTAGCACTCGAAGGTAGTTTGTCAACGTGCAAGTTACGCTGGCGCCGGTGCACACCACTCACAATGCTTGTTGGAATCACAACTATTACACTTTAATTATGCTCCCACGGGATCTCGTATATTAAGGTTGGAAGGAAGTTCAGGGAGGCACTGATAATATGACATATTTTAGATTAGTTTAACGTTTTCAAGTAAGACAAATATGTTTCTTAGCCGCGCGCCGCCATCACTCCTTTTCCCAATCACGTGAGGTTCTTCGTAGTCCACCATTGATCGACTATTCGGTCGTTGTCGGGTCGACCGAGTCTTGTTATTGGCCAATCCGCGAACCACGTTCAATCGGCGGGAGATTTGAATTTGGAATAAGTTATAATTTGCGAATAGCGAACACAAGTGGACTTGGATAAGTCCTGATGATTCCACGAAAAGCGAGATAGACTTCATTCTGGCAGACAAACGGCACATATTTAATGATGTCTCTGTGATCAGCAGGTTTAAAACCGGAAGCGATCACCGACTTGTAAGAGGCACATTAAATATCGACCTGAAGCTGGAACGGTCACGCCTGATGACGTCTACGCTTCGCCCAACACCTATCCAAATCCAGGGATCCGAAAACTTTCAACTTGAGCTGCAAAACCGTTTTGCGTACCTAGAATCGTGCACGTCAGTGGACGAGTATAACACCAGGATGGTAACAACTGTCCACGAGGTAGGGTCGAAGTATTTCAAGACCCACCCTAGTGATAGATCTCAGGTTCTCTCAGAACAAACTCTCGGTCTTATGAGGGATCGACGAGAACTATGTGTGCAGTCTCCAACCTCTATGAGGGAATACCGACTGCTCAATGAACAGATCTCCAAGTACAGGCGACGCGATTTGCGAAAACACAACGCAAATCATGTAAAAAACACTATTGAGCGAAACCAGGGCTCAAAAGTGTTCGCCAGGGATCTGTTTATTGGGCAAAGTCAGCTTACGAGGTTGAAGACCGAGTTGTTTGGTTTCATGTTTTTATCGAAACCCGAAGTTCTGAGGGAGACTGAGAGATACTACGGACGGTTGTGTGCCTCCTCTCAAGCTCCACCTCCTCGCGAGGAGAGCGACAAGTGAGCTAAAGATATCCCGGACGTCAGCCTGTATGAGATTAGAGAGGCTCTCAAACAGCTTAAAAACAACAAGGTACCGGGAGATGACGGAATCACAACCGAGCTTCTCAGAGCTGGAGGGAAACCCTTTCTAGTGGAGCTTCTGAGAGCTGGAGGGAAACCCTTTCTAGTGGCGCTCCAAAAACTATTCGATTCCGTCATCAACCGGAACTAACCCGGAAGCGTGGAGCAGAAGTGTGGTGACGCTGTTCTTCAAGAAGGGCGATAATGCCCTTTTGAAGAACTACAGGCCCATTGCACTTCTGAGCCACGTTTATAAGCTGTCGTCACAAATCGCATTGCACGCAAGCTTGACGACTTCCAGTCTCCCGAACAAGCAGGATTCCGAAAAGGCTACAGCACCATAGACCATATACACACACTGCGGCAGATTATACAAAAGACCGAGGAGTATAATTTGCCGTTATGTGTTGCCTATGTGGACTATGAGAAAGCCTTTCATTCTGTTGAGACCTGGGCGGTACTAAATTCTCTCCAGCGGTGCCAGATCGACTACCGGTATATCGAGGTGTTGAAATGTTTGTACTCTTCTGCCACCATGTCCGTCAGAGTACACGACACAGCAACGAGCCCCATCCAATTGCAAAAAGGTGTCAGACAAGGGGATGTCATATCCCCAAAACTGTTCAACGCTGCGTTGGAAGACGTGTTCAAGCTGATGGAGTGGAAACGACGTGGCATTAACATCAACGGCGAATACATCACACACCTGCGATATGCCGACGATATAGTCACCCTGGCGGGTTCCCTGGAAGAACTTGGTACAATGCTTGGGGACTTGAACAGCGCCTCACAACGAGTGAGTCTTAGGATGAACATGGACAAGACGAAAATCATGTCGAATGTCCATGTCACACCTGTACCGGTTGTTGTTGATGGCGCTGCTCTCGAAGTTGTAGACGAATACAATTACCTGGGACAAGTGATCCAGATGGGTAAGTCCAACTTCGAGAAAGAAGTCACTCATAGAATCCAACTTGGATGGGCTGCGTTCGGGAAACTGCGTCATATCTTGTCGTCCAAAACACTACCTCAGTGCCTGAAGTCGAAGGTATTCGAGCATTGTGTGTTGCCAGTGATGACATACGGATCCGAGACGTAGTGCTTTACTATTGGTAGCGCAGCGGGTTATGGAGAGGGCTATGCTCGGTATTTCTCTACGTGATCGCATCAGAAATGAGGAGATTCGTAGACGAACAAGGGTAACCGACATAGCTCAAAGAATTAGCCGGCTGAAGTGGAAATGGGCTGGCCACATAGTGCGAAGGACCGATTACAATAAGAGATTTTTATAAATAAGACCGTATGTGTCGGTAATAGAATTAAGTATGAAGATTACTTTATTCTATTAGCGACAGCAAAAATAAACAATAACTGGCTAAAATTTCTGCTTTAATGCAAACGTGTTTTGATGGATGACATTGCTATGATTATTTTTCGGTATCAAAAAGTTTCTTAATTTTGATATGAGATATTATTTAAAATACATTGCCATACATTACTAAAAATTATTGCTTACGTCGAATCTTGTTTAAAAGAAAATCTATGAGACAAAATGTATGGCGTTAATTGATCAAATTATGTAATATACTCTTAAGAATCAAACAAGTTAAAAGAAACATTGAAAATAACGTATTAAAAGAAATAAAATCTAAAATACTAACTAATGTAAAACATCTAACAACGCCATGAGGCGGTATTAGAAGCAACTTATGAAAATTATGTTTCTATTACCGCTTTAAGGTAAAATTCGAATTAAACCACAAAAAATAGTCAGAACGGTAATATTAGATGTGAATCTAGAAAACCAATACATTATTAATTATATTTATACATTTGTATGCAGGTATACACATTTTATTTAAGTTAATTTCTCTTAAGTAATAATTATGTTTACTTACGTAGCCGGGAGCGCAACACTATGAGACGGGCGTTCGTTGCGGACGCGTCGCAGTTATTATCTAATTATTCTGTTTGCTGATTATTTACCCACACAAACTTTATTATTTTTGTTTCTCAATATACATACCTAAAATGTTTTTAGGCTACAACTTTCATGAAATCTATAGTATGCCTTAAAATAGTGATTAAAAAACTGTCGGTATTGGATGCAGATTTTGGGGTGGCGTTATTGGGCGCGTTTACGTTACTGTATGCAAAGTAACATCTATTAATTATTTTAAATTATGTTTCCATAACTATCTACTTTATCGCTTACTATAAGGAGTGAAAAAAAAATTGTATAAAAATATGCCCATGGAAGAAGTTACAGGCACCACATTGTTAATGAATCAAGGGTCGTATGTTTCTTTAAACCTTAAACCAGGTGAGCGATGAAAAGGAACTGACTGCGCCTAATAATTAATCCAATGTTATTATCGCAGCTGATGAAAATAAATTAAATATTTTGTCCTATATAAGGGTGAATTTCAACAAACACGAATTTTGCCTAATTACAGTGGCGAATTTAAATTAGCTGTTTCTGATAAATTTTTTTGGCCTAAATAATAGATAAAGAATAGTACTAATTAATCATATACTAGAGATCGAAAAAAAGTTATTAGTTCATGAGATATTTCCATTTGAAATTATCAAATGCCACCGAAATTATTAAAGGACCACCGGAATTAAAATCCAAGCCACCGAAATTGATTAAATTTAAACTTGCTGTTTCTAATACACTTTATTTGGCATAAATAATATGTAAATAGTAGTAATAATTAGTCATATAGTAGAGATTGAAAAAAAAATTATTTGTTCCGGAGATATTATCAAATTACACTATCAAATGCCACCGAAATTAGGACCACTGGAATTAGAATTTGATCCACCGAAATTGATTTATGCCAATGAGAAATCATAAAGGCAGGATCATTTAATACTTTAAAGATATGTACATTTTGAAGAATAGGAGTCTAGATGAACGGACTCCTTTTAGCGGTGATTAGACAGGCCCATTGCACTTCTGAGGGACTCCTTTTAGCGGTGATTAGACAGGTCCATTGCACTTCTGAGTCACGTTTATATGCTGTTTTCGAGGGTCCTCACAAATCGCATTGCACGCAGGCTTGACGACTTCCAGCCTCCCGAACAAGCAGGATTCCGAAAAGGCTACAGCACCATAGACCATATTGAGACACACATTGCGGCAGATTACACAAAAGACCGAGGAGTATAATTTGCCGTTATGTATAGCCTATGTGGACTATGAGAAGGCCTTTGATTTTATCGAGATCTGGGTGGTACTAGATTCTCTCCAGCGGTGGCGGATCGACTACCGGTATATCGAGGTGTTGAAGTGTTTGTACTCATCCGCCATCATGTCCGTCAGAGTACACGACAGAGCAACGAACCCCATCCAACTGCAGAGAAGTGTCAGACAAGGATGTCATATCCCCAAAACAGTTCACCGCTGTGTTGGAAGACGTGTTCAAGCTGATGTGGAAACAACATGGCATTAACATCAATTCCGAATACATCACACACCTGCGATATGCCGATGATATAGTCATCCTGGCAGGTTCCCTGGAAGAACTTGGTACAATGCTCGGGGACTTGAACAGCGCCTCACAACGGGTGGGTCTTAAAGTCAAAGTCAAAATATTTTATATTGTCGTCCAAAACACTACCTCAGTGCTTGAAGTTTAATTTTTGTTGCCAGTGATGACAT
The DNA here is from genome assembly GCA_963932265.1 of Thymelicus lineola. Lineage (NCBI taxonomy): Eukaryota > Metazoa > Arthropoda > Insecta > Lepidoptera > Hesperiidae > Thymelicus > Thymelicus lineola. The sequence goes on from OZ010691.1 coordinate 5,250,750, forward strand.
ACGAATCCGAGACGTGGTGCTTTACTATTGGCCTAATCCACAACCTCAGAGAAGCGCAGCGGACTATGGAGAAGGCTATGCTTGATGTTTCTCTACGTGATCACATCCGAAATGAGGAGATCCGTAGACGAACAAGGGTAACCGACATAGCTCGAAGAATTAGCCGGCTGAAGTGGCAATGGGCGGGCCACATAGTGCGAAGGACAAATAACCGTTGGGTAAGAAAGGTCCTCGAATGGCGCCCACGTCTCAAAAAAGGAGCGTAGGACGCCCCCCGACCAGGTGGACTGACGACCTGAAGAAGACAGCGGGCATTCGCTGGATTCAGAAGGCTCAGGACCGGTCAGAGTGGTGCAAGTTAGGGGAAGCCTATCTCCAGCAGTGGACCTCCAAGGGCTGATGGATAGATGGAGACACGCTTGTGTTTCTGTGGCCTATACTTCCCTATACGGTTGATTTACCACCGGAGCCACCGAGATTGCGCCACCGGACTTAGAATCAGAGACAAAACTTGAATTTTAAAGAAAACTTTTAGTCACAGGTTAACTTTTATTTCACAATTATAGCTGAAAACTGTTAATGGAACCCTCCATAAAATTTCTAGATAATCTGCTTTGTACTTTTACTAATATACATGACATCGGAATTGGATGATTTTGTATTCCTGCGCCACCACAGTTAGAACTTACGTGTTTGGCAGGAAAATTACGCAGCCAGTCGGTCATCCTAACACGCAGTTTGCAAGAGCACAACTGAACGGTACAGGGAGAGCCAGTAAGGTGTCTTCCAAATCATAAAGTAACAAGTAATGAAGTATACAAAATGCACCACCGGTATTGCTTTTTTTTGTAGGACATTTTTAAAAGATGTTTTAAGAGCTGTTGTTTAATCTTAAATTACTCCATAAATATATATTAGTTGTGTTATTTAATGTATTTCTAAAAAACATTCCCATGCAATGAAATTTATTTACCAAAAAAAAAAATTATAAAATATGTAAATAAACGCAGTTTGGACAGTACACCAGAATTAGATTTTAGGTCTTAGATATTTTTTTATTAAGAATCTATGTATTAAATACCCCTGAATACTTCACTATCATGTAGATCACTACTTAAACTACCTATATAAAATTATGCATAATTGTAGTTTACCTCCACACATTAATTTTCAACCTCGCCGTCTCAAAAATGCACTTGGGAAATTCACCCATAAATATCAAGCTCGGTCAAATCAGAGGTAGATTAAGGCTTTGAAAATATAATGGAAAATTCTATCGTTCAGATTTTCTCACAAAGTATTCTGTAGGCGACGATTCGAGTGAGATATTTCTTGACGTGATAAACGTCAATAGCCGACAATTGAACTTTGATGGCCGAGAAGGATTTATAACCCGTCTATGTTTTCAAAACTGCAACTGAATCGTTATTAATATTTTACCAGTACTTTCTTTTCTTCTCGCTTTTCCTTGGTCAGCATGCATCGGTGACGATTTTGTTAGTTTTGCTCTAGCTGAATTAGGTCATATTTTTTTATTTCTGTCTTAACTGATCTCCATAATAAATGAAATAGCGCTTCTGCTCATTCGCTACCTAATAATTATAATATTATAATATAATTGCATACTAAACTGAGTTAAAACTACGAAGTAATGGTTAAAACAGGTGTTTTATCAACTTTTTATATCAAAAAAATCCACAGTTAATCACGGGATACGTATTTTATACTGACATAATTTGGCTTGAGTTAAGTGATTCAGTACTCTGTGGCATGATTGCGAGATGCTTTCGTTTCTATGGTAACTGTTGTACGCTAATTTTGAGCCACTGCAGAGGCTGTATTTAGTTTGTTTTTGTCGCGTCGCGTCGTCTGGTAAACAAATACGGACTTTTCAATTACTGGCACAAGCAAATTGCCTCATGATTTATTGCACTGAACGGCGACGAGACTAGAGATAACGTTATTAATTTATGAGTACCTAGATGATATATTGTATTGACAAATTACAAGAGGTGTAGGAGGAGGCTTTTTAAAATAAAATTATTATACAAAAGTACGACAGACCTGATTACAAAAATGGAGTTGAAAGTAAATGGAATGTTTACAGAGACAGTGTACAAAAATAACAAGCCATCTCTGCCCTACAATCACGGAATACAGAGACAAGAGGCCTACAACCATCTCACCTAGAGAGTTGTTATTGTTACAAAAACTTAATTTCTTGTTTAGCTCTAGAAATAAATCTAAAATTAAATATTTTCATTTAGTGTCTTTATTTTCGACGACCCTGTAGCCTAGTTGGTAGCGACTCTGTCTGCGAAGCGAGGGATCTCGGGTTCGATTCCCGGCCGGGGCAGATATTTATGTCACAGATAAATATTATTTGTACTCAGGACATGGATGTTACTATGATGTGTTCAATGTGTCGTCGATTCCACCCGTGACAAAAGTAAAAACCTACTGCGGGGTTGTGAATGTGTAACCGTTAATTTTATTTATTTATTGTTATTTTACTAAGACACAGCCATGAAAAACTATGGTCTGTCCCGGCTTGTAGCTTATACTTGCCCTAGTATATTCTACATTAATTATTTATAAAAATGTATAGTAACATCTTAAAACGTCTTAATCCAAGCTGTTTCTCCGACGAGATAGGATCCGTGGACGTGTAACAGCCTCTTTATTAACAGTTTACGGTTGGCGGCATTGGCGCACGTGTTGAACGCTGTGTATTAGAGCCCCTGCACACGACGTATTTTTACAGCGCTGACGACGAGTGCTGTAGATGAAGAAAAAGCAGATTGTTGCGTCGGTATCGAAGAAAAGGCGCCGAAAACGCGATCGTACGCACAGAACAGAAAAGATAATAGATACACCTTTGAGCTTGAAAGAAAACCGACAAAAGATTAGCCGACAGAAATCGACAGATACAACTTTTCGTTCTTAACACAGACATGTATACCTAGGTTCTTAACATACATACCTACGTCAAATTTCCAGCGGTTGTCATAAAATAGCTACTTACAAAATAAAAATATTTTTTCATGAATATTATCATCTCAAATCATCAGGTGCAATGTATCAGACTTTTTTAAAGTTCCATAGTCAAAACGAAACTACAGTTTTATTGTGTTCGTCCGACTGTCCATCTTTGGCAGTAGGGCATAAGAAAAATTTTATGAATTTAAAAGGAAAGCTATTACTGCTTCTGTTAGGTACGGTTAACAAATTAAAGTGCAATACAATGATCGTGAACAAGAAAGCTCTTAACACGTTCCCTGCGGCATACTTTTCAAGTAACTTTCCTGTCCTGCGTTGGAGACCTAAAAGATCTCGAAACTGAACTATCCTGTGGTGCGTATGAGACCTGATCAGTCTCTTAAAAAAACAATTTTGAAAATAATTTATATCTTTCTCAAAACCAATGATATATTTATGAATTTCTTGTGGGTTCAAGATAGCCTATTAGTCTATCTTTTGATAGATTCGCACGCAGATATGACATTAGGATAAACTACAAACACAAAAAAAAACTAGGTATCGATTGTACCGCGTACCGCAACGGAAGATAGTTCAATATGTGTAGTGACTAGTGATGTCAATAAAATAAAATCTCAGTTGTCGATGGAAAAAGAAAATTAAATTGTATGGTTTTATGAAAACACGACGCAAGTGAAAATTTTTAGATAATTAATCGATTTAGGGTATTAAAATTGCGTTTTTAATCTTAACTTAATTATTGAATAACCAAAATTGACTTCAAAATAACTCTAAAACTACTTGTCAGATCTCGCTCAGTGGCACCACATGACAAGCACCAGCTTTCGATTAAAAAACGAATCATCAAATTTGGTTCACCCAGTCGAAAGTTCTGAGGTAACAAACATAAAAAATACAGTCGATTTGATTACTTCCTCTTTTTTTGAAGTCGGTAAAAATGGGAATGATATAATGATGATTTTTCTTTATATTTTTTACCATTTATTTCTAAGTCTAATTTATTTACACCAAAATAAATGGACTTTTTATACTTTTTTCTTTTAAAAGAACTCATTATTCACCAACATATTTCAAAATATATTTAATACACAGAGAACATATATATAATAGTATTTTTTCCAAACATGCGCGTGACCGTCCGCATCGACAGTTGAACAACACTAAAACAAATACACGCAATGCCCGCGCTCCCCGCCCTCCCTTACTTTCGGCTACGAGGGGTACGATTCACGAGTATCAACACGTCTCCTAACGCAAGGAATGAAACATTTTATACTACAGTGCGTTAGAGACCTAATCCATCTCTAAAGTTTTTTTTAACGCTCTTGGATCCATCTTTCAGTAAAAAGCAAATATGTATATTTGTCTTACAATTACACAAAGAACTTTAGAAGTTAGGGCCTCCCGCAACAGAGTGAAACAATACGATTTTAGTCGCCGCACAATACGAAAGTCTTGCAAGAGATCGAATAAGTCTCCTAACGCAGTGAATGTGTTAATTGGTTCTTGACAAATGAATCAAATACTTAATTGGGGTATTGACTAATTTTAAGATTTAATTTTATTTAATAGATAAAACTTTAATGGAGAAAAATATTATAAAAATAATAATCACTATCAAATTTCCCACCAAAACGTCACCGCGCCATCTGAAAAATGCACTTGGGAAATTAAATTTATATTAGCAAATAAAGAAAGGGCTTTGATAGTTTTTAGTTATTAAATAAAAATGTTCAATAAAAAAAGCCAGAGGATATTTTTCGGCTGGAAATATTGAAGTAAATTTTAACTACCTATTAAGTAAATTTTGCGTGTCTGCTGAACATTTGTATTTATAAATGATTTATAATTATTTTTGCTAATTTGTACAGCAATAAAGAAATAAAAGTATCGCTTAAAAATCTTTCGAAATCTTTGTACGTGTGCGGAGGTTTGCGTTTCCTGCGTTCGATCACGTTTACAGCGAGTAAGGCGCCGGCCACACAGAAAAGACGTAAGACGAAGACGAGGCTCGGACCCGTCGCAGACAGGGCGCCGTTAAAACATATAGAAAAGACAAGGAACGGGCGTGACGGTCGGTGCACACTGGGCTTTTCCCGGCCACAGAGTACTTAATCACTATAATAATTAGAACCTGCTCTCCGCGTCCTTTCCGCTCCCCCGCTGGCGCCTACGCAGGCCCGCGTCCTGTCCTTTCTGTATGTTTTGCAATAGGGCGCCGACGAGTCGGCGTTCGTGTCGGCGTCCCGTCTTTTCTGTATGTTTTACGTCGCGACGGCTGCATACATTTTGTATGAAAGTAGATTAAACGGGCGCCGCGACTGCGACGGGTCCGTGTCTTGCGTCTTTTCTGTGTGGCCCGCGCCTTATACGCGCGTCTTCAGCGCCGTAAAAATACGCCGTGTGCAGAGGCTCTTACATGTTTTACCAAGCAAAGCGAAAATTCATGTTCTTCCATGCTACTCTACGAGGTTTCTATTTCATATTTGTTTAAGTTGCGTTGGTTTTTAATCCTTGCGTGCCTTGCGTGCCTTTTAATCCTGAAAGGAAATATAAGAAAGAACATGCAACAAAAGACAGTATCGAACCTGTTAATTTTCACCCGTAAGTTTGAAGCATTGAGAAATAATTATTTTTCCGGAAATGAAGCAAGTTTGTGATGAAATTTGACGGGATTTTTCTTAAATCTATTAAATGTTTAAAAGACAAAATTGTGAATGAATTTATTATTAAGCCTATACTTACTTTATTCTGAATAGGTACCATAACTCCAGCAAGGTAATAAATACCGATGCCAGGCCCAAAAACAAAACGTAATTATTCAAAACATGAACGCAGTTCTAGGTTAGAAAGGATAAAATATTCGTACCCCTAAAAGTGTAACCAATTTTTTTCCAAATTACTTTATAGTCATATTATTGCATTTTCTATTAAAAAAGAAATGAGCCCTGACTGTGATCTAATCAGAATCGTTAATTTGTGAGACTATTGTATTTTTTGAAGGCTCAAAAATATTTTTGTCTGAGTTGAAGAGCTGGCTGGTACAAGGTCAAACTGACATGAAACTTACATAAACTTATGTACATAAAATTATTAAGATTAAACAAATTAACTAACACCAGATAATCGATTATATCGATATGAATATTGTTTTCTTAATCATTTTTACTGTAATATAATGTTAAAATACCTTTTAATTATAGAATGTTTAATACTGTTTTGCGAGTATTAAATTCAATAAGCGCCTGGAAAGCACGCAGGACATTGTACAGAGCGGACGTGTCGCTAACCTTTTTTGCAATTTTTAAATCATCGGTCAATCTAAGTAATCCTTACATTTCTGACAATAAGACTCGAAGTTGATTGCTCGTAACAATTTTGCTGTGACGGTGTTTTTGCTCACTTTGCCCAACATCGGCACTTCTCGCACGGGTACGGGGCGCTTCGCCTTTAATAAACGAGACGGATGCATTGCTGACCCTGTCGCGCAACAGACACTGCGTGATTCGACGACGTCGTCTACGGTAGCTCGAGTGTGAGTTTCTAACATAAAACGGCTAAACGCAACTATCGCGTTAATCGAGATGACTCAAACATTTTAGTAAACATATTTTATGCGAGTGTGTTCCTTATACATCGTCAACGTTGAATGTAACTTAACATACGAGTGGAGGCATTTTGACGTGTGCGCGAGTGTAAGTTACTATTTTGTAGTTAACTATTGAAAAAATACGCAACCAAAGTAGTAGAGTTACTCACTTGATGTTTGACAAGTGAAACGCATTTTTTGGTAATAGTTTATTTGATTTTATTATGGATAGCCTCAGGGATTATTTACAATATAATTACACATAATTTTTTCCTTCTCTTTGCATATTTATATTTTCAATATTTCCAATAATACAATACTATTTTGCTATTTTTAACTTGACAATGAAATGACAATAGTGTTATTCTCAAATACTATGGTAACCAAAACAGGGTTGCTCATCTACAATGTACAAATGTAGGGTCGCTAAACATTCATTTATTAAAATAGGCTTACAGTATGAAGTGAAAATTGATTAAGCAATATGTTGAATGGAGCAGCGCGTAATTACCTACTTTGCTTGGAAGATGTTGGCGGAAGACCAGTGTCCTGTTTAATAAACGTTACAATTCGACAATTTTGTAAATAAGTGACATATTTGTTAAATTTTATGACAAGTGCTGTTTAATAAACCTTACAATTATGTAAGAATTTTACATATAAAAATCCTACAAATATTAGAATTGTAAATGCTGTTTAATAAACGTTTACATATGTAGAAAACGCCTGTAGATTTCGATGAAATATTGTATCTACAAATTTATAATTGTAAGTCTGAGTTGTAAGTTACAAATTACATAAAATGTAAATTTTTGTTGAAGAAATTTACGAGGATAGATTTCAAAATTTTAAAAATATTTAGAATTTGGTTTTACCAATTAGCTTACAGAGTGCTTTCCTATTTGTTTGATTTTTAACGAAACTTGTGAAACACAATAACAAAATTACGTTTTTGTCTATAATATACAATAATGTTTAAAAAAAATGTAGATACGTCATGCCCTTACCAATCAACCAAAAAATCTGTTCCGAAAAGAGCTACAACATCTTTTGTTTCACTACACCAATCACACTACAATAATGCACGAAGGCATTTTAACGTTGTATGTCAAATCTCAAGCACTTCTGACAACAAAAGCGTCCATATCGTCTTGTATTGACAGAACGACTATGAACAAATAGAGGTCAATTGACCTCTCTTACGATCTTCATCTTCGGCGCGCTAGTGACATATCTACCTCTTTTTTACTTATAATATCATTTATAATATACCTTTAATTTGACAGTGACGTGTTAGAATCGTATTTAAGATCATTTCCTATTTTTGTTACCAAATATTCGAATGTAGTTTTGCTAACCCGAATTTTTTCGTTGAATGTAAAATCTGTCACATCAAAAGCAAAGTTAATACTTTTACGAAAAACTCGCCGCCGCCGCCCTTATACATATACATATATTCATCGTCACTACTGTTACTACTTCCACTACTAGTTGTTAGAATCATTTTTTTTGTGTAGGTATAACAAATAAATTTCGTTACTTGAGACACTAAATTGTAAATTTCTGACACAAGACAAGTCCACCTGTCGGAATTGTTCTACAATTTACAAAATGTGTAAACTTGTAAATTACAAGTATTGTTCAATAAAACAGTTTTCCCTACAAATATGTCAATTGTCACCTGTAGAGAGAAAATGTTTATTAAACAGAAATATGTAAAATTGTAGGTACAATTCTACAATTTTGTCAATTTCCTACCATGGTAAACTTGTAAGTTGTATTCTTTATTAAACAGAAACTTGTAGATTTGTAACTTGTAATTTACAATTACAATTTACAATTTGTAAAGTTTATTAAACAGGGCACAGGCTCAACATAAGCGCAATCATCAGCGAAAACAACGGCCTATATTCCGAGCCTCTTTTAAAGCATCCCATTATATCATCCCGATTCCCGACACATGTAAATAATCGAATGTCAATGAATAAAGTTTTTAAATTTTCATGTACAAAGTTTTTTCGTATGCTCTTTATTTCGAAAATCCTAATTTTTACCTTGTCTATCTTTGCATATAAATAAATTAATAAAATTAATTATTAACTTCTTTGCATAATTGGCCAATGAATTATATAAAAATTGAGAAATTGAAAAATCTACCATACGGGGAATACCCACGACCATCGAATTTCGAGTCCGAGCTCTTAGGCGCTACGCCAACTCAACTCGTGCTATATATGCATCTTCGTAATTAAAGTAATATTCATAAGGTATGAAACTTTTTTATTTTCATGTAATGTGCGTAACAAAAACGTCAAATGTTTGATATCATAGCATCACGATGCTATTGTTTTATCTCATTTCTTCTTTAAGTTTAAAGCGGAACACCTATAGCTCATTCATAAAAAAACATAATGCGCCTAAAATAAGTTTCACTTGACTGCCTCTGTAAGCTTAGTAATAGTGTACTTTTAAAATTAGATGAGTTGTAAGTGCAACTATGCTAATAACGAAGTGAGCAAACGAATAACTTTTTCGTTGATGTTTAAGGAACTCACACTCGCATAAAATACGAGTACTAAAATGTTTGAGTCATCTCGATTCCCGTGATAGTTGAGTTTTTAGTTTTTTTTTAGAAACTTACACTCGAGCTACTTATTTTAAAAGTACACTATTCCTAAGCTTACAAAGGCAGTTAAGTGAAACTTATTTTAGGCGCATTATGTTTTTTTTATCAATGAGCTATAGCTGTTTCGCTTTAAGCATAAAGAACAAATGAGATAAAACAATAGCATAGCATCTGTTACTATGACTACTATTATGTTTTGTTACTATGACGACCTATTACCAAACAATGCGTTTCACTTGTCAAACATCGCACACGTCAAAATACCTCCACTCGAATGGTTACATTCAATGTTGACTAAAAATTTCACGTAAACGATATTTTGAAACTCACACTCGCAGTGTAGTTGTTTTAACTGTCCGCTAGAGGCGCTGACAATAACTCCATACATTTTGATTGCATAGACGCAAACGCGTTGGTGAAGTAAATGCTTGCAAAAACTCACACTTGAGCTACGGATCATACTCAAGTAAGTGCTAATAACAAAGATCATCATGAACACAGAACGTCAACCGGCTAGAAGTGGCACTAGAATTGAACGTAGTGACTCGCAACCAAGTTTGAAAGATTTCCAATTTGAAGTTACCCGGAATAAACGGAAGGAGCTAGATGACACTGATCACATACGAACTGAGTTGAAAGAGATGCGCAAGCAAATGTCTGACATAATGGCGATGCTAACATCCATCAACACTGCTCAGAATGAATTTAGACAAAAAATCGCAGATGATTTTCTTGCTATTAAAGAGCAAATGACATGCATAAAATCCACTAACGATAATCTTGTCATGAATCAACGCGAAATTAAGACAGAACTCAAAATTTTGAGCGATAACAACTCTAAAACAGAAAAAAAAGTAGAAGATTTGCAGCATGATTTCGAACTTTTGAAAACTGGGCAAACTTCTTCGAGCTTGAGTGTGTATCAGGAAAATATAATCGCAGAAATGAATGAACGCGAGTTTAGGTGTAAGAACATAATAATTAGCGGAATACCAGAGCCGACAATATCGAATAAGGAAGAACGTGGAAAATTTAACTTAAGTGAAGTCAACAGCGTTATCAAATCAATTGTAAATAACGTTCCTGAGCCTGTAAAGATTATGCGTCTGGGAAAATACAATCCAAAAAAAGCTCGTCCAATCAAAGTGTGTTATAACTCGCAAGAAATTGCAAAATCTATTTTGCGTAATCGTATGAACATTAAACTAGACAATATAAAAATCTACATGGATCAGACCCCCAATCAACAAAAATTTTTGAAAACTCTCAAAGAAGAACTTCACCGTCGAACAGAGAATAAGGGCGAAAATCTTACTATCAAGTATATTAATGGCGTACCCAGAATAATAGATCTATCTTCAAAAAACGACCTGTACCGCAACCTGCAAAAGGATATGATGTAGATGATGTAAACGAAAATATTACCTACCAAATAATCGACAACTATAAAAATATCATTACAACGAAGAAATCATTGAAGTTCCTTTATGCTAACATGCGTAGTATTGTTAAACCATGTAAATTTGATGAATTAAAATGTGTAATTGAAACCTTTCCAGCATGTCTACATGTGATTGTCTTAACCGAAACGTGGATAAAATCGGAAGAAGAAGGAATAAGGTTTCAGATTCCTGGATACACCCATTACTTTAACTTTAGAATAGATAAAAGAGGAGGTGGAGTTTCAGTATTTGTAATCAATAATTTAAAACATAGTTTAATAGAGGAAAAGTGTCTAAGCTATAATCATTATCTCTGGATTCATATTGAAAATTATAACTTAGATATCGGTGTAGTCTACAGACAACCTGAACAGTCTAATGTCAACTCATTTTTAGAAACCTTATCAAACCAACTTCACGAACGAAAACGAGCGCTGATTCTTGGCGATTTTAATTTTAACTTACTGACTGCAGAGCGTGCTACTGTTTCTTATAAGGATGTAATTCAGGAAAGTGGCTATAAAATATTAAACAAAATAGACGAAAAATATTCAACTCGAGATACCACTTCGTCAAAAAGTTTAATTGATCACATACTTTCAAACTTAAAACAAAACAAATTTCATATAGCCATTATCGATACTCCAATGTCTGACCATAAACAAATCTACGCTGAAGTTAAACGGTACAGCTCGGAGCCCCTGAAAAAAGTAAGTTATGAGGCAGTTGATTATAAGCTTCTTTATAAGTCTGTATCTCAGAATCAGCTAACTAATTGGGATTTCGCATACAATATCCTGGAGGAAAGATTAATAAAATGTGTTAAAGAGAGTAAAATAACGAAAACAAAGATACTGAACCCACCAAAACAAAACTGGATAAACAAAACAATTATAAATCATATAAATAATAGAAATTCATTGTGGCAACAACATAAGCAAAATCCGAAAGATATCAATAAAAAAGAAACTTTAATTAAGAAAAGAAATGAAGTGATAGAGTATATACAACATACAAAATCAAGATATTACTTAAAAACCTTTACTGATTGTATGAAGAAACCCTCAAAAATGTGGCAATTGATAAATAGCTTGTCCTGTAATAAACTAATGGGTAATAACGAACCTACGAAACTGCAGACACATAACGGCCTGACTACGAACGAAAAAGAAATATGTGATTGTTTTAACGAATTTTTTGCTAATGTTGGTTCCATACTCGCAGATCAGATTCCTAAAAAACTTCATCCACCTAGTGCACCTGTAGTATGTGATTCTGGAAGTCAGTCTTCTACACTCAGTACACTCATACCCGCAACAAAAGATGAAATTCTCAAAATCATACATAACCTCAATTCCAATACTAGCTCGGGTCTGGACGGTATTAATACAAGGTCATTAAAATGTGTGGCAAGCCTTATCATTGATGAGCTTACATGTTGCATCAACAAATGCCTCGAAACGGGAACATTTCCAGATAGCCTTAAAGTCGCTAAAGTTACGCCCATTTATAAATCGGGAACAAAACTGGAGCCGAGCAATTACCGTCCCATATCTGTGCTCCCAGTTCTATCAAAAGTTTTCGAAAAAGTTCTTTATAACCGGCTTGAAGACTACTTAAATAGACTAAACTACATATACTCCAAACAATATGGCTTCAGGTCGAAATCTAATACTCTGTCAGCCACTATAGATCTCGTTACGAACATTAAGCTAAGAATCGATAAAAAACAAATAGCTTTAGCCATCTTTATCGATCTCAAAAAGTCGTTTGACACTGTCAGTCATGGACTACTTCTGAATAAATTAAGTGCTATTGGTTTGGAGGGAACCGCGTACAAAATTTTTAAATCATATCTTTCTAACAGGTATCAAGTCGTAAAGATTGGTAATTCTGAGAGTGCTCCTAAAATAATAACTTATGGCGTGCCACAGGGTTCAATTTTGGGTCCTCTTCTCTTTTTGCTATATATAAATAGTGTACACCAAATAGGACTTAAAGGAGATGTCACATTATACGCCGATGATACATGCTTACTCTACTTTGGTCATTCTATTGGCACTATTATAAACGATGCCCAGGGCGATCTGGACCTATTAAATATATGGTTTCAACAAAATATCCTTACAATTAATACGACTAAAACAAATTATATTATATTTACATCAAAAAATAAAAAAATTGAACATTATTCTCCATTAAAAATAAATAATCAAATAATCCAAAGAATTGATCACGAAAAGTATTTAGGACTTATATTAGATAGCAAATTGACCTGGATTCCACATATTCAGAAAGTGAGGCGTAAATTAACATCACTAACCGGAGCGCTACGAGGTATAGTTCGTTGCCTACCTTTACAAGTACGCTATTTAATATATAACTCACTGGTAAAACCTCATATTGATTACTTAATAGAAGTCTGGGGCACTGCGTCGAAAACAAATATAAATTTACTACAAACTGCACAAAACAAATTAATTAAAACTTTATTTAATTATGATTATCGTATGCCAACCAAAACACTTTATAATAATACAAAATTAATGAATATTTTCCAAACATATACTTACTATAATTGCATACTGATACGAAAAATATTGAATAAACATATACACACTAACGTTACACTTCAAAAGAAAATAAATAAAACTCATAAAATGAAATTAAGAAGGGACAATGACCTACAGTTGTACGTTCCCCGAACCAATCAGGCTAAGCGGAGTATTTTACATGAAGGATGCAAAATTTATAATCAGCTACCAAAAGACCTAAAAGAAGCAAAATCAATGTTTACTTTTAAAAAGAGACTAAAAATTTTCGTTATGAAAAACCTCAACACCACTTTAGTATGAGACACTTCCAGACATTCATAACTCTATGTTACCTGACTTGAGTGCGAGTATGGAACGTATCTTTATTCAAGTACCCTCAATAGTTTTTATATTATAGTTTGGAATATTTACGCAACTCTGTGCAATGTACTCACTGTTATTTCTATATTATTGTTCATTCTCATGTAAGTGAATTGTATTCTTTATGAGAATAAAGTTATCTCAAACCTCAAATTACCTAAGTCAATACGTGATTTGCCTATCCAACTGTTTAATAAATATATTAAATCTCAGCTAGTAGGCAAGGGATACTATGTTATAAATGAATATATTAATGACAAAGACGCCTGGAAATTAGTTCTGCATCCAGTTACGCGTAGGTAAGACCATATTATGTAACTTTTCATTATTTTAAAAGATGTGCCGAGGAGTTTCTTTAGGCTTTTCTTCTCCTATTCGACAAAGCACCTTTCCGAAAAGCCAAAAAAATTACGTGCATAAGTGTATCAGTGATACCTATATGAATAAATTATTTTGTTTTTTTTTTAATATCTAATATACTATGATTACTATTGACCTTAATTTATTTACTTAGAATAAAATAACCTTCTCATCGGCTTTCATAATACCTAATATTAACGTTCAATACGTCCTCCCAATTAATTATGTCTAGACGAAAATATAATTATGATCGAATAATCTATTTACGTTTCTACTTATCTTTTAATGCTATTTTCTTATAAGATTCATACGACTCGCATGTGAATAAAATAAAATTGATCTTATAAATTAGGTATAATTTCGTGGATTTACTAATAACGTTATTTATTAATAATAACTAAACATAGCTAAGAACATTAAGTCACCTTTAAAACAAAAAAAAAACCTAGATCAAAATCGGTTCATCAGTTTGGGAGCTACGAAGCCACAGACAGACGTACAGATCCACAGATACACAGATACACAGATAAACAGATACATAAAACTTATAACACCCCTCTTTTTTCGTCGGGAGTTTTATTAATATTTAATACATTTATTAGTGTTTGGATTGTTTACATTATTTAAATTTCTTAAAAACAATGTTTTGTGAACTTTGGACTACGTTACAATATGTTACGCTAAAAATGGTATGTCTGTAACACTGACCGCACATTACTTAAACTCAAATAGGTAATATTTCGTTTTCTTTTCAGTTATTTTTTGTGGTTCGATTTTTGTTTCTTAAATTTTAAATTAAAATTATTTTATTTACTCACTTGTATTATTGTTACAAGCACAATACAAGTAACGTTATGTATAGGTTGTATCATCTCATGCCTCCCGAGACAACTTCCAGTTCTATTGGTTCTGTTTTGTTCACATATTGGATCCCTGAATACATTATGCTAAGCGGGAACCTCGGCCGCTTATAAGTTAAGAAAATATTTTCTCTCCGAAAAGGGAATACTCGTAGGTAACGCCGAAATGCAAAATTATTCGCCGGCGGCGGCGGCGTGAAGTGTTGTGGTTTGTCGACCCCTATCTTGTTAGATATTATGTGTTATGTTCAACGAACCACAAGTATTTAGATTTCAGTGATTTAGAATAAACAAATATGATATTATGATAATCACTGTAAGACGTAAGCACAACACTGTAGGGACACAACCGTCCGCTCCAAGTAAGTAAAGAGACTGACTTGTCACTGAGCGTGAATGAACTAGACTGTCAAGCAAAACGCCATCTAGCGGCTCCGGCGCACAACTCCATTAGGACATGACAGTTTATATATAGCTAAGAATTGTAACCAGAAAATATTATGTCAACTACACTTATCACTTCACACACATATGGAGTGGTTTTGTTGTCAAAGGATACCTCCTTTTGATTACCTACATATAGGTAAGTACATGCAGTGCCGGCGTTAGGGGGCGATGCGGTGGAGGTGACGGCCCAGGGCGCCAAAGTAGGGGCGCCACATTTGGGGGAGTAGCAATAAACGTTCACATTGGATTAGCAAAAAAGCTCGATTTTGATTTTCTTATGTGGGCACCACAATATTCTTGCCCAGGGTGTCAGCAGGTCTAATCTAACGCCGGCACTGAGTACTTCCATCTAGAACATAAACTAAATAGTTTCTGAGTAAAAAACTATTCTTAAAGGTTCCTATTAGACTTTCCATAGGTACTTGCATCTAGAATAGAAAGTTTCTGAGTACAGTTCTTAGAGATTTCTATTAGACTTTCCTTTGGTGAAGCAATATAGGTTCCAGCCTACTTATACATAGGTAGGTACATAATATTGAAAATAAGATGATTCGAACCTAGGCCCACCCGCATAAAATCCAACATGACCAACTCCTATTCTTTTGGAGTAGGTAAATGCACATAAACTTCTAGCAAAGCTGGAACTTAATAAAGACGTAATAAACTGAAACTTACGTCATTAAAACTTTCCCTTTGATTATATATTTTGCAAATGCACTGAAACAAGTACGTGTTATTATTTATTTACTCGCATTATTCACCAAATCGTGACTGACTCATTCCTAATATATATTATAAGAATTTCCAATCTTTAAAAATATATTCTTAAAAATATATTCTATTTATTACTGAAATTTTTGTACTGTGGTTTCGGATTCACACATTTTACTAAAATACAAAATATAATCACACAGCGCCATCTATTTGTAATATAATGAAACATTACCTGGTATTTTTCATCTGCATCAAACCCACAGATTAAACCTGTAGTCATATATTATAAATAATACTATTACTCGTATGTCTTCTGTGGTAATATAAAATTAATCCAGTACTACTAATCCAGATAATTTTGAATTATTCGTAACAAAAGAAAAGGGCCTGTTTTTAATCACCGAAATAATTTGGTATCTAAATAGGTATTACAAATTACAAACCATATATAGTGAATATAAATTTACTCTAATTTAATGCGATTTGCTGAGATGTTACTTAGGTCTGGTAGGTAGGTAGCTTCTAAGTTACCGTTTGTAATAAAGTTCAAATTCCAAAAGGATAGTTTAGAGATGCCGGAATGTTTTATTAGATAATGTTAACGTTTGTTAAATTAGCAGTAAATAAAATGATTATTTTACTATAAATGTAAAATTAGGAAGCTAACCGTTATACCTTTGATAAATCTCCTGTATCGAGCAGATTACATTATTAAAGGACCCTGCCCTAGAGATTTGTTATCATACTCCTTTACGATAATTTATAATAAAGGTTTAGCCGTATTGGGATGGCTTAGAATACTAACCTCAATCCCACGCCAGATGGGTGTCGTAAGAGGCGACTAAATCCGGCCCGATGGTGGTAGGGCCCTTCGAGGGATTATATTGGTAATGTTGCAACTTCATCATTTTTGAAGTTAAATACATGAAAATTTATATTAGCTCAATTAATAACAAAATTTAACAGTTATGCGTTTTTATGGAAAATCATCCCCTGAAGGATTAATTAAGGGGGTGCAAATTAGTATCGTCTGTCCATAGACAAACACTGTCATAGACTAAAAATATCTTTAAAACTATAGAAAAACGTGAACAATTATCAATATCTATTATTTATCATACAAAGGATTATCTAATAAATAGAGTGGAACAATATTATTAATGTTCATTTTAATTATTTTCTTCTTAACTATCTATTCCAAAGTCGCAACATGTTAAAAATAGAAAAGACAAATCACAATGTTCCTGTGACTTGTTGTTGTGACACCTTCATAAAATAAAAGTATTGAACGTAGGTACTAGCAACATGAAAGTATTTTTGATAATAAAAGTAAATCTGTTGATTGGCGTAACTTTACTTTTCTAAGACTTTTCCTATTCACCAAATTCTTTTCCTCGCGCATATCGGAAAATATTATGATTGCTTATTTCGAGGGACGGTCGGAGTTGAAGGTTTGTATTGTTTACATAGGTACATATATTTTAACATAGGTACATACAGGAGGAAAGATGCCAAAATATATGGAAACGTCATTACCATTTACGAGCATTCTGGAAAGAATTTGTACTTTTGCAAATGTAATTTTTCTCTGAGATAAAATGGTAAAAATAATGAACTTACACTTACTTATATTGTATTTTAAACCAAAATTAGACAAAATTTATCTTAAACAGTGACACGATACCTGGCTAAATAAGCCAAATAGGATATTGCGTTTGACTGAGAAGTTTTTTTTACAGCATTTCTTTTGCTCCATGACAAAGTACCTTTCCGAAATGCGTGTTACTAAAAACAATGATATGCATAAGTGTATCAGTGATAGCTATATGAATAAATGGTTTTTAATTTTTTGACTTTCTTACTTCTAAGCATAGCTTATCTTTGACATACTATAAACTTTTATGGCTGCATCAATATAATGAAATATTTGTTTATCGAAACGCAAAAATTCAGTTACGTACAGCTACTATAGTTACCTCCTAACGGCAGCAAGGGATATACTTACCATCATAGCCTGCCATTATATTTTTAAATCATCAGTTGCAAAACTAATCAATTCCTGCCATACAATTTACAATTTCCATAATGCTATTAATTTAATGGGTTAACCATCAGTTACTAACGCCCCAAACCGACCACTCTTATAGCATAATACATTCTCTTTACTTGCTTACGTATCAGCTTTAATAATAAATTACCAAAGTGATCTCAGCATCTATGGCGAAGTTAGTGATGACCCTAATGACTGCGGTGCTGTCATTACGAGTATATTACAACCACAGACATATCCACATATAGGTGTTACGTTATGTATTGCAAATAATAACTTAAGTTTATTACCATAGTCAAAATAAATAAAACGTTACTCGAATTTTCTACTAAGCGTAGTCCACAGAGTACTTTGTTATATGCGTAGTCCTTGGACAACTGTTTGTTTACAAACGATTCACATAACCAGAATATGTTGACCCACGCAGACTAATAATAATTGTAAAATAAGTTTACGTTTCTTTAACTTTATTTCCATCAAACATGGCTTAAAACCTCGACAAGGGTAAACAATAAAAAGTTAACAATTAAAAGAACTGCAAAGTTGGTCCATTGGCTTAGAAGCGACGGTGTCACAGAGCAATACAGTTAACCTATCTGGCGGTCTATTATGAACTCTAAATTCCAGCCAAGTTCCAGTGTAAACGTCAAATGTGTGTTACCAAATCGGTCACGTGACACTTTTTAGCCAATCATACGTCGTTTAAAGCCCGAGAAATGGATTGCCTGGAACATGAATGGTTTTATAAAAGTTCATAATAGGCCCGGGGGTATGAGACAGACACGTCAAACTTATAACACCCCTTTTTGCGTCGGGTTACTTAATTAGAGGTGTGCCGTGACGTACATCTTCCTCCCTCTTTGACTTTCTCCATAGGAGTCCGTAGTCCAGTTTATTGTCTGACCCACAGAACATCTACTGTGGTCTGACCCTACCGGCAACCGAGGGATCCCGCATTCGAATCCCGGGGCAGATATTTATGTGACACATAAATAATATATTTGTTCCTGGGTCGTGGGTGTCCACGACGTCGAATTTTTGTTGTAATTGAACCTGCGAAATATGATTGCTTCATTCTCGAAAGAAAGTCGGTCGTTTGGTTGATCTCACAGTTGATAGAAAAACAAATTCAATAATAACAAAAGACCATATTACATAACGACAATAAAGTAATTATTTGTTCCATTAGTAAAGTTCATTACCCGATTGATGCATTAAAGAAATGATATCATGAAATTGGTAACGAATGTTTCGCGTGTACAAGTCGAAATCCTGAACGAATTTCTTCTATTCAATTCCAATAATACCGCGTCATTAGGGTGAGATCTATAAAGTGTACAGTCTTGGACTTTACTTAGACAACAATCAAATGTACTAGATGACTAACACTTTGTTTATACCAATGATATTAAAAGTAAAAAAGAGGTAGATATGTCACTAGTGCGCCGAAAGTGAAGATCATAAGAGCGGTCAATTAACCTCGTCTGCTCGTGGTCGCTCTGTCAATATAAGAAGATACACACGCTTTTGTTATTGTTGAAGTACTTGAGATTTGACATACAACGTTAAAATGCCTTCGTGTAATAATGTAGTATGATTGGTGTAGTGAAACAAAAGATAAACGTGTGAGTGTTGTAGCTCTTTTCGGAACAGATTTTTTAGTTGATTTTAAGGGCATGGGGTATCTATGTTTTTTAAATATCATTGGTTTATACGATAAAATTTAAAAATCATATAAAAAGGCTATCGTTAATTTTAAGTTTGAACAAGCCTAAGTAGGTTTTATATTTAACTCTCATTATGTTGTGAAAGATATTTTATTATAACGCAAGGTTATTATAATTTTGCTACAGCCTTCAACGCAATAATTATCACTTGCAAATCCGGCTGTGACAGACGTAGCGAGATTCTTAAAGGAACCTTATCGCTTTGAAGGCTGTAGCAATGTTGATAAACCTTGTAGCAATGTAGATAAACATATAAATGAGTGACTTAGCGGGACTTAAATTAAATACTTATGATATTTGCTTTCCTAAATGGACCATTCGATTTTAATGAGGTATTAATATCATATTCAATAGCCCTGTCTAGGAGGTATTTACGTTTCTTCAATTTTTTATAATTATTTCGGTCTACCAAAAATTTATTTATCAGCGGGGCATTTTGTCAAAGAGTAAGATTTTATAAGAATAATTTACAATAAATTCTGTTAAAACTGATCACTTGAACGGGTACCAACGGTTAATGGTTAAATCACTTAATTAACACGTTCGCTGCGTAACGATTTTTTGTGTACTTTTTGCTGGTGCGTCATGAGGTTATATTGACTCACAGAGGACCTTTTTTCAGTGCGTCGTGTGGTCAAATAAGCCCTCATTCAGTTCTGTCTTGATATAGGTTTTTCTCAATGGGGATATTTATTATTGAATATATTTTATTTTGAGGTCAAAGACTAATAACCAAGCAATATATACCTAGCTGCGTTTTTAGCTCGCACGTTTCGTTTAGCATCTAAAATAGAAACAATTTGAGAGGTCCATTTGACCACACATCGCACTCAAGATATCAAAACACTAGTGATGGGAAACACCTTTGTTGTATTATAGCACTCGACAATTTTTTCCAGAATTTTATTGACAATTTAATTTTCAACCTTGTAAGTCACAGACGTGAAAAATAACAAAAGAAAAATAGATTTTGTGTCTATCCTACTGTATGTATAGGCACACAATGAAGTCTCTTTCCACTTCATCTGGTCTTATCATAAGACTTGACGACAACACCACACTACTTTACTAATATAATATATTTAAATTAAAAGTTGCAAAACATATATTTCGTACGCGTGAAAAATGGCTCAAAGCGACGTAACGTCTTCCTTATCGATCGCGTGGCGCAACACTAAGCGCGCGAAATGTCGCTAGCGCAACGTTCAGTGCGGATGTGAGGTGCGCGGAGCGCTAGGTCATATTGACCTCACACCGCACTAGGGTAAAACAATTTTCTTTAAGTGCGGGTGAGGTCACATTGGCTCACGAGTGTTTGAAAATCTTGTTTTGTTCACGTTAAAGCGGTAATTGCAATGGTATATAAATTTCTTTCCTACGACAAAAATACACAAAGTTAAGCCTTCCGCACCAGGGGAAATAACGCTATTTTGCTCGCCGCACCAGATGAAAGTTCGCTGTGAGCCAATATGACCTCACAACGCAGCGAACGTGTTAAACTAAACACAGCAGAAAGAACACAAGGTGATAACACTTTTGGATAAACCATGGACCATAGAGGTAGAAGGAGAGCCATCTCATATGAGGGGAAAGTTGGAAAAGTTTGAAGCTGTTTACTGAAAATAGAGGTTCCAATAATGGCCATTCCAGAATGGCGCTAGTGTCTGAGAAATAAATATTCGATCATAGCTGTTGTAGACCGCACCGCAGCGCCACCCGTAATTGGACGTGTTTTTAGGGACACTTTCATACACAGAGATGGCCCTCCTTCTACCTCTAGGTATATTCCATGGGATAAACGTCATTAACAACAAGAAATAAAGTGGGTACCAATACTACCAACTAAATATGGAACGTAGTATCTCTGTCAGAATAGAATTCAGAATACTATGCACTTTTATTATCTCATTAATTTGCAAACACGATACATAAGTAATAAGAAATGATACGCTTGAGTTATAATTACAAAAAGAGAATAAATAATCCATGCTTTTTATGTAATTTCTCATGCTAGCCCTAGCACTTCTATTAAAATAAAGTTCTTATTATAATTATTAAATTTGCTAAGTAGTAAAACTAGTGAGGATAATGTTTTGAGTAGGTATTTTGCAATATTTGCAAGTAAATTATTCGAATTGTTTCATTATTATCGCACTCAAAGTCTAATCGTATAGTAGGAGCAATTTAGTGTCAGTTTGAGTTCTAATTCATGTAATCAATATATCAATTTGTATCGATATTTCACTCTAGTTAATAATTTACGTATACATAGAGTAAATTATTCTGAATTCTATTCGCAGTCTGAATGGATAAAAAAACCCACAGAGTAGTGAGTAAGCTTTTACAACTCTTGTAAATCTGTAAGCGTTCATGCACATATGGTAACCTAAACTGACTTTTTTTGACTTCCAAGAAGAAGTGAAGAACGCACAAAAATATTTCCAGTAGTTTCTGAGATTATCATGAACAGAGACGGGGATTTTATTTATAATATGTTGTGATTCGGTCCATCTGTACGTGTTTGTATCGTCCGAGACAAATATATGATCAACATAGATTATAATAAACTAAGAAAGTTACAACCTAAAAAGCAAAGACAACTTACTACGCAAGTAACTTGATCCACAATTCTTTAGTTCTCAGTCACGGACGTCTGCAACTATTTTTGTTCGTTTCCTCACCGAACTTTCGACACGACTCAATACTTTTGAGGTATGTACGTATAACGTAATACGTATGTACGTATGTACGTGTTGGGAAAGATAATGCTTTGCTTTGGAGAGTATGCTTTTGTGTTTAGGATACATCGTTGTCCATCCTTGATTGCGCGTTAATGTTTACGTCAAACTAAATGCGATGTCTTGCTGGTTGACTAAAAGACGTGTGTAGCAGCAACTTATCAGTTAAACACCCTCATCCCAGTTGTCAAATTGTCAACCAACGCGTTTCTTTGACAACTGGATTGATAAGTATTGACAACCATAAACCATTATAAGCGCACATAACTGTCTGTTATTTTGTCAGCTGTGTAATATTTATAAGATGAAAAAAACTGGAACTGGCACGCAAAATTCACGGTTTTCAAATGTCTACTATCAATATGTGTACTGTGCTATCACTGTCGTTCGTTACTTTGGAAAACAAAAGCTAAATTCATATTTTAAAACTTTGAAACATTTTTCAATGCTAACGGTCGAAATGTGTCAGAGGTACAAGTCCAAAAATTAAAACGTTTTCGCTCAAGTCTTTCTCAGCTCAGTCGAACACGCTTGGCATCGCTCCAAGTATTTCTCTGTTCGTCGATCTGTGTAGCCATTAAGTGGCTGTTATCGAATTTGCTTCACCTGACTTACTTGTCCAATGATGAGTACTACATTAAAATTTCTAATAAATGATAATAGCTTCCAAGTTTCAAATGAACGAACTCAGATATGATCAAATTAATTATGACTATTTTAGCAGCTTTATTTTTAATGCAAAAGTTTTATCCCTTATTTATAGCATCAGTATCACTAATGAAATTTTTATTTCCTGGTCTTCTTCTCCAATGATAAAGAAATGAGACAGAAACCACAACGTAGTCAAGTATTATACAATTTTTATAATTATTTTATTCACTTTCGAGAACATTATGGACATTTCTAAAGGTATGTAAGATTCCTCTCCATGTTTTTCTTTCGTTGAAGCAAGTGATAATTTAATTTCCAATTTTACAAATATGTACAAAATATATACATGTTCTATGCATATGCTCTCTGCATATTCTACCGTCTGTATAATGGGGAATGTTCTGAAGAACTGTTTGGCTTAATACCTGCACTACCTGCAGTTAATTTTCGTCACCACCCATCACGTACCAGGTTCCACCAACACTACCTGGATACATGGCATTCGTCCACAGTTCGGTTCTCACTTCATTTTCTACCTCACACGTGTAAACTGTGGAACAAACTACCTGCATCGGTATTCCCTCTAAGCTATGACATAGGGTCCTTCAAGAAACGAGTCTATCGTCATTTTCTTGGCCGGCAACGTGTTGGTGACGCCCCTGGTGTTGCTAACGTCCATGCGGCGGTGATCCCTTACCATCAGGTGACCCGTCTGCTCGTTTGCCTTCTCTAAGCATAAAAAAATACGTGCAGAATTCGCAACAAAAAATAACTGCATAGAATTGTAAAATTTATTTAGTTTATAAGTATTTCCAATGAAACCAGATAGCGGCTTCAAAGCCCAACGGTCCTGATTCCCTACAGAGCTAGAGGCGTAAATATCTGTGACAATAAATGTGACAAACATTTTAGTTTATATACTGTAATTGTTATTAACATACTCATCACAGCATCCATGTTTGAAAATGTAAGCGTTCCCATTCAAGTAAATTCAGGAACCATTTCAAAACCAAAACTATTTGCGTTTACGACAATTTTAAAGTAACGAAGAGGAGGTAACTTAGACTTAACTTTCGATAAATTAAAATTTTATCAGTGAAGAGATTTAACATTCTTTTCTTAACTTGGATTCGTTGGAAGCCGTCCAAGTTGGTGCTCGAGCGCGGAACTTTCAAGAACCTCGGAGACCTTTAAGTGGCTATTACCTGTCCTGGGGCAAGCAACGTGTCCCCCGGTCTCCTTGTGAAATATTTTCAGATTCACTTTAAACTTAAAGTCGAGAATGTCTTGTCTATTAAAGACCGAGAAATACACTATAACATTTTCAAAGTTTTCTTTTATGACATTAAAATTAGGGACTTATTTATTTATTTACGTATTAGTATGGTATATAATAAGCGCTTATAGCCCGGCGGTCCTAAGTCCAATGATATTATAAGTAAAAAAGAGGTAGATATGTTACTAGCGCGCCGAAGATGAAGATCGTAAGAACAGTTAATTAACCTCGTCTGCTCGTAGTCGCTCTGTCAATACAAGACGATAGGCAACTGCCAACAAAATTTTGTTGTTGTCAGAAGTGCTTGAGATTTGACATACAACGTTAAAATGCCTTCGTGCATTATTGCAGTGTGATTGGTGTAGTGAAACAAAACATAAACGTGCGTGTGTTATAGCTCTTTTCGGAACAGATTTTTTGGTTGATTTGTAAGGGCATGACGTATCTATATTTTTTAAACATCATTGAAGTGATCGACAAAATTAAGCAACAGCGGGCGCGGTCAGTAGTCGGATGGGTGACCGCTAGTGGCAAAAAATTCTTGAGCATTTCCGTGCTTCGGAGGGCACGTAAAACCGACGGTCCCGGTTGTTGTCATAAGATATTAAGTCGTTAAGCCATGTCGAAGGCCCTCGGGCGGTTTGAAAACTTCCGACACTCGGTTTGGCCACTAACTCCTCCAACAATCCGCACTGGAGCAGCGTGGTGGAGTATGCTCAAGGCCTCTTCTTCCCGTGCTCAGTAGTAGGCCATTAATGGGTTGAAACCACATGATATTTTTTTTTTTTTTGCTGTTGTGCTAGTTCGCTATATTTAAGGGGTGAAACCAAGTAAATGAAAATTAAGAACTTAGTTATTTTCATTGTGTGCGTGTGTTTTGTCATCTATTAGAATTGGTGTACCTATCTGTATACGAAGCGTTGACGGTTACTTGGGTTTGGATAATTCCTATTAATTATAATTACTTTTGAAAAAGCCAAAGTTTAATAAAGTATTTATTTTACGTATTTCAAATTTCTAGCCGAACTCAAACACACTCTTCTTGACATAAATCAAGGTATATAACACAGCTATTAGATAAATAAATAAAATATACTGACTTATATGACTTATGTCTCTAAACAAATTGCGAAATTAAAAAAAAACGATTTTCAATGAAAATATATCATTAATTTAATTCGTATAATCATACACGTTCATAATTCAAAATCAGTTGTTGTTCCCACAGAGAAATTTTACTAAACAAAAGTCGAAAATAAACTCTAACCGAAAATAGGTCTATTGTATTCATTTTCAACTCCATGTAGTGTTTTGTGTTAGCTTAAGAAAACAATTTTAATTTCAATAAAATAAACATTGACTAAACTCGCAAAATTACTGAATGGAAAATTTTAATGTATACCTATTATTCTAAAGTCTTTTGTTATGAAACTTAGAATAACTAATATTGCTTACTTTAAACCCACACTTTATCGATTTATATGTTACCGGCCAAACTTGATTTCCGACCAAACTAGTTTGGCCTAGAACAAGCTAATTTGGACTAGGACATTCTATGTAGTTTGGCCCGACACGTTTAGGATAAACTTGGTTGTTATTGGTCTAAGGTTGGTGACCACTAGTTTTAAACATTTATTGAGCGCTTCCGTGCTTAGGAGTGCCCGTAAAGCCTTCCGACTTGTGCTCTGTAGTGGGCTATGGGTTGAAGCCAGATTGTTGAGCTATTTATTTCTATGCCTGAGATGTCATAGGGCTTTTTACCAAACCAGTTTGATCGATTAAATATGGTTTTTCGTACAACATTTTGTGTTGAGTTTGGTATAGAGTAGGAGTCTGATTAGTAGTTAATGTTGCACTTATTAGCTACTTACAATCTATATTTATAAAACTCATGTCCAAGCCGTCTTGTCATTAAAATAATCATCTAATTTGTAATACCCTTACAAATATGTAATATTAAACACTAGGAAATCGCCCTTGCTTCGCTTCGGGAAAAATAGTAAAAAAAATATAGGCTATGTCACCCGGGGATAGTGTAGCTTCCCAACAGTGAAAGAATTTTTCAAATCGGTTCGGTAGTTTCGGAGCCTATTCAATGCAAACAATCAAATCTTTCCTCTTTATAATATTAGTATAAATTACGGAAGGTTTTTGAATCATGTGCTGCATACCTATCTCCTTTGTTTTGTGTACAGTGAAAAGGACTCCCACTATAAATACTTGCATATGCTGTATGATCGCCTAGGGACCGCTTAACAAGACAAAAGAGTGTAAACACTAAATTCTGTGACGAAACTCATAACTTAAGATAATATTATATTAAAGTAGTGGGACAAACTGGAATCATGGTAACTAATTCCAATAAACTGTAAGTTCTAGGTGTGTCTCAATTTTAATTTTTGTTTATCAGTTTGAACAAGCCGACTTGTGTATTGATATTGTCAAACAACAATATTAATTTGATATTGTCTGATGTTGTTTTCATTTACAATGAAGTTCGGTGCCGTTGACTTTATTCACCTGAGTTAATTCACCCAGGTGTCTTAAGTCTACTTTTAGTGCACTTTATTCACCTATGCACCCACGTGATTTAAATCTACTGGCCGCAGGTGAATAAAGTAAACTATAATAAATTGCTAGACCTAAATTCACCTAGGTGATTAAGGCAAGCTATACACGAGCCTACTGCCGAGGTGTATTAGTAAACTTAATTCACTTTATTAAAAAAATATTTTAGTGTAACATCGAATCTTTCTATGATCTTTTTTTATTTTTAGTTCTTTACATATTCGGATCTCATGAAGATCTTTGGAGATCTATAGAATGGAGCCCGCGATTGCTACTATCGTAAATTATATAATCTAAAATTTTAACAAAAGAATTACCGACTTCAAATTTAAGACTTATATGCTTTTGACATGGATGCCATTGTCAGATCTCGTTAAAATTTATGTGAGACCACACGACAAGCACAAGCTTTCGATTAAAAAATAATCATCAAAATCAGTTCACCCAGTCCAAAGTTCCGAGGTAACAAATATCAAAAAAAAATACAGTCGAATTGAGAACCTCCTCCTTTTTTGAAGTCGGTTAAAAAATAAAATGTTACTTCTGTTTCAATAAAAAAAAATATATATAATGATAAGTAGGATATTGAGGATAGTACCTACTGTGGGTACCGTGTAAATAGTACGAGTATGTATATATTTCACTGCTTTTTATTGTGATATAGGGGACGTCTTCTAATTATTTGATTTTCTTTATGCTCGTTTGCTTAAACATCTCCAATCAAAATGCAAATCAAGCTAATTAATAACTACATTACAATCTAATTATAAGCATGAGTCAGCCGCCAAACGACTCGTCGTGTTCCGGCTGGGGGATTGAGAGCCAGTTCTTTCTTTCTTTTTCTTCTCTCTTTCTTGGCCGGCAACGCAACAGTGATGCCTTTAGTGTTGCTGATGTCCATGGGTGACGATAGCCACTTACCATCACGTGGATCGTCAGCTCGTTTGCCGGCTATTTACATAAAAAAATATTATTGAAAAAATGCAATAATTAATTATAATGGCAAATAAATTTTAATAAACTTTATTGAAAAAAAAGTATTGTTTTGCATTTATTAATCACTTCAAAATGCATTTTCATTTTACTCTCGACTTTTCCACTAACACCCCCTATTCAACTTCTTGAATGATATCTCAGTACATCCCCTTAGTTCTATGAATAATGACCATCAGACACGCGACCATTACCGCTCATTTCTGACGAAATGAAAAATAAAACTTACAAATAAGGGTGAGACCACGGAAGGGCATATCACCTTAATAAGTGTTATGAAAGACGTGTTTAAGTCAATTATATTTGATTGAAAATAAAAGCTGTTTTTTATATTAATTCTTCTGTATTAATGTTAATGTAAAGAACATTTAAAAATTATATCATTGCAGACCTAACCATCATGTTTATCATTCATACGCCCGATCAAATTACTATAGGTACATACTGCAAGTGTTACATTAGGTTATTTAAAAGGAAACAGTAAAATTGTAGGTAACTACATGAAAAACTAATTGCTAAGTATCATTTATCATTATAAAAGTAAACAAAATACATAATTTTCGTTTTTGTTCCTACGTCATTGTTTTTTAATTATTATTAGAAACCCGTTCTGGGGCGAAAATTCGACCATAAATTGTCAAATGCAACTTGAATTAAGATTGACAGTGACCGTTCTCGTTGACATTTGAATGTAACCTGTGTATGTGTCTGTTTAATGTTTATTTTATTTATTATATTATGTGTTTCTCATTCATATTATACAAAAATATTAGCTTTCTGCACTCCTTCTCCATGCAATCTTCCTGCGCCAAAATACTCCTCCGTCTACGTAATTGTCGTAAAAAGGCGTACAAAGTTTTTGCTTTGCGTATTTCACTTATTTAATATAATAATGTTCGCGATATATGTCTTTAATTACTGACATTAATTTAATATAAATAGCCGTCAAACGAGTCGAGACGATCCATCTGATGGTAAATGGTAATCGTCACGAATGGACATCAATAACATTTAAGACATCGCCGATTCACTGCCAGCCAAGAAAGAGAATAAAGAAAACCACAATAACAAGACTCACTAACTCCCAAAACTATTATAATATTATATTATTTAATATCACATAATGCTAGAATACTATAGTCAATATTTAAATTTGTAAGAAATCTACACAGCAAGAAATAAATAATAGTAAAAAGCTGCAGATAAGTATCTTTTATCTTCGTTTTCCTCTGCACTGTGCCAGTATTAAAGTTTCTATGCACATACCCCAGGTTAATGCCCCGACCATTTCTTTAAACGTCAAATAAAACACGTTTGTTCAAATCTTTTATTCGAAAAAAATATAAAAATTACATACATTTTTCACCATATTTCTGAAGCCAAGAATAAATGACGAATCAGCGTAGTTTTGGTAAATAAATTCTCTTGTCAAACTTTATCAGATGAGCTGTTGTGACATGTGATATAGACAAAAATGTAAATTAGTTATGGACAAAGACACAAATTAGGTAATGTTAGAACATTAATAAAAACTACGGAATATTTTAATATTAACAATAGAAAAATAATTTTTAATATAAAAATAATCAAATAACACAGATCAAGTTCTTAGTGTCTAATTATGATTAGATGTTTTACAATTAGCTAATTTAATTTTACATTGTAAATGTTTGATGACGAAGTTTTTCAAAATGTTGTTTTAAATGTAAATTTTAGACGTTTCATATGGCAATTGACATTATAAAATTATACATGATTTTAATTTAAAAAGTAATATAAGGAATAATACATATTCAATAATTTGAATATATAATAATTATATTATCTGGTATATTTTAACATACTCGTAATATATTTTTCTTGAACAGAAAAAATATAACGATTGAAACAAAATTGTGGCTTTATTATTTAATTAGGTCAAAATGGTTATACAAATATACAATAAACAAAAAAAACGTCATATTGTCATAATGTAAAACAAAAGATATTAGAAATTTAAACTATTTAATATATAATTATATATGCACCAGAAAAATTTAAACTGTTAAAAATTATATTTTTCTGTGCATTCTCTCAATCCAACTATAAAATTGTTGTCAAATAAATTTTCTTTACCATATAAATTTTTCTGCAGATTCATTATTGCTGCCAATGAGAAACCTCTTATTATTATTTTTTATTTTCTCTTCTATCTACGAAAATAATTTCATCAACAGGGATATTTTGATATACAATATCTCTGGCTTTTGAACTTTGCCTACAAAGAACAATTTCGTAGACAAATTTTAGAAACAAAGAGCAGCTCTATTATTACTAGATTCCGCCCGTGGAAGAGAGGTTTCACAAACATAAACGTCTAAATCATCCCACGGGAACGTATATGGTCTGTCTGTGTGTCAAGTTTCATCTTAATCCGTATAAGGTAAGATAACCCAAACATCTTTACAAACTTTCTCATTTATAAAGTAATATTGATTATGAATTAAAGCTATAGAATCTATAGAACTATAGAATCAGGTGTCTCCGTAGGGTTGGTAGCAGATTACAGTGAATATAACAATATTTTGTTAATTAACGTTGTGATGTATAAGTAGAAATAGTGTAGAAATACAAATTAAGTTCGTAGTAAGTACGTAGGTAGGTATGTGCAATACTACAATTTGTGTGTGAAAAAGCATTGTATCATAATAATTCACAATTTTTCGTATGTAAATTATGAAAAGAAAGCAGTAAATGTGAAGACATTTAGTGATTATATTAAGGATTGATTACTTAAAATATAGTTTAAAGAAAATAATTTTGCACTATTTTATATATAACTAGGCAGTAAAGCAGTTATAAGAAAAATAAGAATAAAAAATATACGTAATATATAAATACTCATTTATTGTAATATTTATATTTTATGTTGATTTTAAAATAAATATTATTAATAAATATTAACATTGTACATTTTTACAACTGTAAATTAATATCTACATTCCCCACCTAACAAAGAACTTAAAAATATGGGTACATTGCCGGATCAAAACTATCAAGAAATATCATTGCAACTTTCGATGTTTCAAGTAAAACATGTTTCCGAAATACGAGAGTAACTACCATCACAGCTGCATAACTATATCGAAGGTATTGAAGAAAATTAAATAGTTTAGTAGTACTTGAATCTTCTTCAGTCCAAATTATAATAAATAAATAATGACTAGTTTACTTGTTGATTATGTTTAAACACCATCACTTCACTTTACATGGTTTTTAAAATTCTCTCCGTTCTTTGGCATTATCGTATTATTTTTGGAAATTTCAATCTCATGTCCCTACTCTTTCCCTTATTATCAAATTTATTTCACATTTAGAAACAGTATGTTCTGGAGGTATCGTCATATCCTCCAGCATCCTCTTGTCAGCCGTAATAGAACTGTGAATTGGAATAACCGCTTAAGCTTTTGGGACCCATCATTATTTCAGGGTCGTCTTTGTTTTTCGTGAACCTTGGCGCTGTATCTCTTGATTGAGATGGCACATAATCCACGTTTCCATACATACTTGCACCGGCACATGGGTATATTGTAGACAAAGGTCGCATGGCTCTTAATGTGCCTTTACCAATACCATCTCTGTATAGAATCATGTCTGGGTGATCGGTATCATAGAAAGTCCCTGAAATGTGACTGACATCTACGTCGTTGTCTACATCAGACACTGCGTCGTTGAAAACATTTGGCGCTTCAGTTGTAAACATATCACCGTTTTTAGAACTTCTTGTACGTCTTTTAACTACATAATATCGTGTGGCTATTAAAGCGACACAGATAATAATTATAGCGATACTGACACCTATGTAGATAAATACGTAGCTTTTGGACTGCGGGACATCTGTAACAAAATATGATTCAGTTAGGATTTCTTTATTGACTTCAATTTTCTATATTTCCATATATAAAAATATTCTTAAGAGCTTTGATATTGAAGTGCATCGCAAACATCTCGTCTGATCATAATTAGATTAATAGATTTCCAAGCCAATGCCTCTTAACCTATTTGCAAAGGAAAATAGTTCCGGATGATGAAAAAACTACTGCGCTTAGTCTACAAACCTGCTCACGGCTTTTTGTAGGGTAGTAGCCGCTGTAACTTCGTTAAAGTCAGTATTTTATAAAAACAAAGTTGTGTAACCCTGTTCGGTAAAGTTACCGAAACTAAACCTTTTTTCAAAGTAGTTTTTCAGGAAAGTTAAGTTGTTGTTTGAAAATGCATATATGGTGATAAATGTAATTATGTATAAATAAATCTGTTTAACGCTCAAATTATACTTATTTGAAGCAACTTGCTATGTTAAAAATAGCAAAAATAAATTACAATCGATTAGAATTGATGTGAATCTTAGTATTTTTATTTTGTATCGTTCGGAAAGCATATTAGTGATTCAGTATACCTAACACAGTAAGTTAATAACAAACTATTCCATAACATTTCTGAAGTCTTTCGCTAATATTTTTTCGACATATCGATGGAAATTTTTATTTATATTGTTTACTAGGAAATTGCCCTCGTTTCGCTTCGGGAAAAATAGTAAAAAAATAATAATAATATAGCCTATGTCACCCAGGGATAATGTAGCTTTCCAACAGTGAAAGAATTTTTCAAATCGGTTCGATAGTTTCGGAGCCTATTCAATGCAAACAATCAAATCTTTCCTCTTTATAATATTAGTATAGAAGTATAGATGAAAATTATGATAGTGTCACAATATCAGCTAAAGATGGTGGATAGGTATTCAGGATTCATAAATAAGTCATTCTCCAATAATTAGTGTCGAAAACTTAAATATCTATATGTATAAATCAATGCTCAGATAAATGTAAAATGTATAGTAGACTCTTCTCTTCTGGAATGTCAGTGCGTCTATTACCGCTTTATTTGAATTCCTCTGCTCGAATAATGTCTAGAAAACTTGGCTTTCATTTGAACCAGTCTTACAAAATAATAGTGATTAAAAGTCAAATGTAAATATTATCAGTTTTTCAAAGAAGGCTTCAAAGACACGAAGCATCTAATCTTATAAACGTTAAATTCGCATTGATATACTAGAGATCTTAAACTCATCATCGCTGAAAGATTTTTGGAGCGTGCCTCTTTTTCCTTGATATAAATCAACACAAAGATTTATCTAGAAACTGATTTTATACTAAATCTGAAGATGAAGGTAGACACGAGAAAGATGAAGATTATTCCTCAAAGTAAACATA
This sequence comes from Thymelicus lineola, assembly GCA_963932265.1. Classification (NCBI taxonomy): domain Eukaryota; kingdom Metazoa; phylum Arthropoda; class Insecta; order Lepidoptera; family Hesperiidae; genus Thymelicus; species Thymelicus lineola. Next base: position 5,283,955 of record OZ010691.1, read on the forward strand.
ATTATACAAAGAACAATTTCCTTGCTAACATTTTTTATAGAAGTGATCTCAAAATGGTATAGAGGTACATACCTTTTCGAACTTCCATATTTTTCTTTGCTTTGAGCATCGTTGTAGTTTCTTTCTTTTCAGGTGCAGCCACGTGGACTTCTTCCATGGGTGGTTGGAGAGCATTGTTCGCAATCGGTGATGCTGCATTTGGTTCTCCCCACTTCTCACCAGTATCATCTGGTCAAACAGTTTTCTTATCAGTACTGCAGTGTAACGCTGAATGTGTGTTAAACCAAATATTTGCAATTTAATTTAAATTTTACTGATCAGCTAGATATATGTAGAACATTTATTAACATTTCTTGAAATCAGGTAACTATTCTAGAAAAGGGACAGGAAACAACAAAATCCAGAAGAAGCATCATCCAATAAAAGTGTTTAAAAACGTTAATTGAAGAAATTCACTAAACTCGAAAATAGAGCATTTTTGTAAATTAATAAATTAAAACGATTTTTTTTATTATTTAGCAATCCGCACCATGTTGTGCTGTTTAGTATAAGCTATTGTTGTTTTTGTAATATTTTAACATATTCTTTTCTCATTATATAATACACATTATTATTAGTTTAATTATACCGAAACTGTCATAGATTAACTACTGAATGCTACTGGCAAGTTTTCAAAAATATATCAGTTATTTCGTGGACACTTTCAGAAATAGGTTTTCGCTGTTATCATTAGATAAATTGAAGGCTTAGACTCCTCCGAAGACAGATTTTGTAGCCTCTATTGTGGACTAAATGTCGTGATTTATTTACTGACTCGATATCGAAGGTAGAATGATTTAAAGTGAACAATTGATGCGCAGTTACGGTTTCTTAGACCACTTTTTATAGTACTTCCTAGAAAGTTATGCTAGCCTAGTAATTTGTTGGTTGTCGGATAAAGAATCCTATTTAAAACGATTTTGAGCGCTCACTAGCTACTTTTTTAGTCTACTAGACACATGCGAGCATAATTTAACAATAATTTTGTACCGAGCTGTATGTTTTATTTTTAGTTTTTTATTCTGGTTTTCTTTTTTTATTGTGTTCTATTTTAAGTATATTTTACCTGTAATTGTGTTCATGGTCTTGGAAAAATTTTTTTCTATTCTATTCTATTCTACATAGCGCAACTACTCGTATAAGGATTTCGTTTTGATTTCGGTACCCTAAAAAGAATCACTAAACTCGCTCTTCATAAACAATGAACCACAATATCTTAGCTCTTATATCTCAGGGACAGGTCTATCTCCCGGTATAAAAAGTATCCTATGTCCTTGCTCAAGTTTTATTCTATCTCTGCACCAAATTTCATGTTCAGTGTTTTAGGCATGAAAGACTAATTTCGCATTTATAATATTAGTAAAGATGTTGTAGTTTTATGTAACTTAAACGCTGAAGTCCAATTTATTCATGGTCCAATTAATCGAACCGGTTCGGTAATTTGGATCTCGGACACGATCTCACATTTTATTTATAATAACTAGCTGTGTTGCCCGCAGCTTCGCACGCGGAAAATATGCTATCATATTTGTACCCCTTACAGAAGAAAATTTAAAAACAAGTTAATTTATATTGAACTACTTATATTTAGGAATTTATATACTGAGATCTACGATACAATAACAAATCATTCATCCGGGCGGGAGCGGGTTTTGAAAAAAATACAACATTAATATTATATAATTTGTTTTTTTTTTCATGAAAAATTTCAAAAAACTCGAAAAATGATTTCCTTCAATTAAAGGAGGAACGTTTTTTGCAAATTTAAAGGAAATATTAATTAAATAATAATTAAATATTAATTAATAATTTTCCATACAAAGTTTCATCTTGTTTCCGGGGAAAACTTTTATTTCTTTTCGGGAAGAAAGGTTTCTAAAATATGACCCAAAGTATAAGGAACAACTTAACTAATTTCCGTCGAAATCAGTTTAAAGGTTTTCATGTGATGCCGATATCAGAGAAACAGATAGACAGACAAACAAATTAAAACAAAATTTTGTTGGTGCTCTAGCACGTTATTAAAGTGCCCTCCCCCTCTCCCGCTCGCGGTCCCTCTCCCTCCCCCTGCCCTTACCTTCCCCTCTCCTCCATTAGCCCTCCCCTCCACTCCCCTCCCCATCCCTTCCACTCCTCTCCCCCTCCCACCCCTCCGTTAGCCCTCCCCCTCCCCTCCATTAGCCCTCCCCCCTCACGCTATCCCTTCCCTCCGCTCCTCTCCTCCCCTCCCCTTCACCCTCCCCCTCCCCCTCCTCTCCACTCCCCTCCCCCTACCCCTCACGCTACCCCTCCCCTCAGTCTCCCCTCCCCTCCCACTCCGCTCCCCTAAAAAACCTAAACCTAAAACTATAAGTTAAAAGTACCAACAAAGTACATTCACTGATTATTAGGCGATACTAAGTTCGCCAAGACAGCTAGTGTTAAATATTTATTTAATGATGCCAAAGAAGTATAACTTCTCAAGCGCGTACATAAGTATACGTTTCTTTTTTTTGTGAAAGCTATAAATTACTATAATTTTTTAGCTAACACAAAAAAAAGATTGTGTAGTTTTATGAAACCACGGTATAAGTGAAACTTTTTTTCGTATTGTAGACATTTAACTAAAAATTTTTGGATAAATATTCCATTTAGGGTATTAAAATGGCATCATCCTCGTTGATCAGTTTTTCGGACTGATCAACTGTGTCGTTGTTTATCAAAAGCAAGAAATAGCAACATAAGTATATACCTGGGCATCATCAGACCTTCAGAATGTATCATGTAGTAGCACCCGTACTCAATCAGATAAATGTTGAAAGCTAGGTCATCCTAAGTATTTCCGATACTGAGAACCGATAAATATATACCTGGTCATCATCAGACATTCAGAATGTATCATGTAGTAGCACCCGTACTCAATCAGATAAATGTTGAAAGCTAGGTCATCCTAAGTACTTCCGTTACTGAGAACCGATAAGTATATACCTGGTCATCATCAGACCTTCAGAATGTATCATGTAGTGGCACCCGTACTCAATCAGATAAATGTTGAAAGCTAGGTCATCCTAAGTACTTTCGTTACTGAGAACCGATAAGTATGGTACCTGGTCATCATCAGACCTTCAGAATGTATCATGTAGTAGCACCCGTACTCAATCAGATAAATGTTGAAAGCTAGGTCATCCTAAGTACTTCCGTTACTGAGAACCGATAAGTACATACCTGGTCATCATCAGACCTTCAGAATGTATCATGTAGTAGCACCCGTACTCAATCAGATAAATGTTGAAAGCTAGGTCATCCTAAGTACTTCCGTTACTGAGAACCGATAAGTATACAGGGTGTCCCAGCGCGAAGTGACCGCCCGGCGTCTATTGATTATGTGGACAAAACTATCGACAAAAACCATTAAAGTAAAGGTCTTATCGGTTTGGTTAATTTTTTATTAGCTTTTTAATTTTTTTGTAAAAAAACCTGACTTGTTGCACTATTTTCAAAATATTTTTTTTGTTTTTACATTTATTTTCATTCTGTTTTTTTTATTTACTAGCTGTTTTCATAGTTTATCTATTCGAGGTCTAAAATCTACCTAAAATTGTATAGGACATTTTTTACAAAGAAATTAAGTGAAAATTTTTTGAAAAATATTACCCTTTTTTATTGAATTTCGCTAAAAAGTTGGAAAAATGCCCTATGAATATTATTATTTTATAATTTATTATTAAATAACATAATATTACCTACAAAATCTCATAAGAATGTTTGTAGTTATCTCAGTCATTTACCGAACTACAAACTCTTGAAGTATGCACCCTATCTTCGATAATAAGAAGAGGAGACTTTTAAAACCAGGCTAGTGGATCATTTAAGTGTCTTACAATCAAAAATACTTTTTCCCTTTGATAGAACAATTTTAAAGATAAGGAAACAATAAAAACAAATCGAAATTTAAATCATTAATTAAAAAAAAAACAGTAATTCATTCATAACGTTTTCGAAATAACCGCTATTGGCATTAATACAGGCGAAGGCTCAAAATGACATCCTTTGAGTGGTTCTTTGCACTTCCAAGAGGTTCGCTCCTATTTTTGTAGCATCAGCATCAATACTTTGTTTCAATTGAGACCTTCGAGGACCATGCTACTGGACTATCTCTCTCTCTTGGTCTCCTGATTTAACGCCTCTTAATTATTATTTTTGGGGCCACATTAAACAAAAAGTGTATGCTGTGCCAATAGCTATGAGAGAACAATTGAAACAGAGGATTGATGCTGCTGCTATAAAAATAGGAGCGAACCTTTTGGAAGTGCAAAGAACCACTCAAAGGATGTAATTTTGAGCCTTAGCCTGTATTAATGCCAATGGCGGTCATTTCGAAAACGTTATGAATGAAATACTGTTTTTTTTTTAATTAATGATTTAAATTTACATTTGTTTTTATTGTTTCCTTATCTTTAAAATTGTTCTATCAAAGGGCAAAAGTATTTTTGATTGTAAGACACTTAAATGATCCACTAGCCTGGTTTTAAAAGTCTCCTCTTCTTATTATCGAAGATAGGGTGCATACTTCAAGAGTTTGTAGTTCGGTAAATGACTGAGATAACTACAAACATTCTTATGAGATTTTGTAGGTAATATTATGTTATTTAATAATAAATTATAAAATAATAATATTCATAGGGCATTTTTCCAACTTTTTAGCGAAATTCAATAAAAAAGGGTAATTTTTTTCAAAAAAATTTCACTTAATTTCTTTGTAAAAAATGTCCTATACAATTTTAGGTAGATTTTAGACCTCGAATAGATAAACTATGAAAACAGCTAGTAAATAAAAAAAACAGAATGAAAATAAATGTAAAAACAAAAAAAATATTTTGAAAATAGTGCAACAAGTCAGGTTTTTTTACAAAAAAATTAAAAAGCTAATAAAAAATTAACCAAACCGATAAGACCTTTACTGTAATGGTTTTTGTCGATAGTTTTGTCCACATAATCAATAGACGCCGGGCGGTCACTTCGCGCTGGGACACCCTGTATACCTGGTCATCATCAGACCTTCAGAATGTATCATGTAGTAGCACCCGTACTCAATCAGATAAATGTTGAAAGCTAGGTCATCCTAAGTACTTCCGTTACTGAGAACCGATAAGTACATACCTGGTCATCATCAGACCTTCAGAATGTATCATGTAGTAGCACCCGTACTCAATCAGATAAATGTTGAAAGCTAGGTCATCCTAAGTACTTCCGTTACTGAGAACCGATAAGTATATACCTGGTCATCATCAGACCTTCAGAATGTATCATGTAGTAGCACCCGTACTCAATCAGATAAATGTTGAAAGCTAGGTCATCCTAAGTACTTCCGTTACTGAGAACCGATAAGTACATACCTGGTCATCATCAGACCTTCAGAATGTATCATGTAGTAGCACCCGTACTCAATCAGATATGTTGAAAGCTAGGTCATCCTAAGTACTTTCGTTACCTAGAACCGATAAGTTAAGAACCGACCGTCACGCGACATGCGACACACATACCAAAAAGTTTGAGACGATGTAATAAAAGTTTCACTTTAAAAAGACCTCTTAACTTCAAAACTTTAAGGGATGAAATTCCAAAAAAACTTAATACTTGCAAATTTTGTTTCTAATCTGGACCTAATAAATAAATGTTCATGTTTTTAACTTAAAAAATGACGAAAATGCGTAATAAGTTCCATTACCTACTTTTGGAGTTTTCTAGATTATTGGAGGAATTTCTAGAACATTTTATATTGATCAAAAAGTTGGCATACAATCTAGATCATTTAAGAAATTTCTAGGTCATTCTAAAATCTAGAACAGTTAAAATGTTTTTATATTAATGATAATCACACATTTCTAGAAATCACACGCTGTTAATTCTTTAGAGGAATAACTGGTTGTTGCAGCGAATAATTAAAACTTTTTCGAGAGCACACATTTTATTATTGTAAAAAAAGTACAGAGAGGATGAATGCATTCAAGCGACAGTCGACAGATAACAAATAATTTTGCGTGGATAGCTTCCTAGTCATGTACCAGCAATGCGCGGCTCTACAAAACATTGCTCCCACGAAAAAGTAGGCGCTTCACTTCAACACGTTTCAACCCCGTATCTTCTACACCCTTATAGGTATCAACTTGCAACCACCCTTATCTGAGATTCGAGCCTCGTACTTATTGCGACAGATACACACTATGCGCTTGCGAAGTGCAGTATTGGCTGAAAAGTGAAATATAGGGACACACACGTCCTCTTTTATATATATAATAGATTTTAAGAAATATATTATATTATTATAATACTATAAACATCAACATGACTATTGTATAATAAATATAAAACCAATGAAATGTTGTTTCATTCCGTGTAACAATATTCTTAAAATACCTTAAAATATGTGCAATATCTGCAGTTGAAAAAAACGGTCCAAAATAACCGACTTTCCCGGCTAGGTTCACATGACCGCGCTTTTTAATTCTCTTCACTGATGAAGTTCTTCCAGTTTAAGAATAGGTCCACATAACCGAGTTCCGAAATTGAATTAAATTTGACGGAACGCAGTGATAACGTTGAGGCAAAGGAGAACTAAAACAGATGTTTTTGTATTGTATCGATAAATAAAATAACAGGCCTAATGGAAAAAAACTTTAACATTATTAGCACTAAGTAGTAAATTTATTGTCTCTATTTAAATTTTTCCTTGGCAAGAATGGTATCTGCCTGCTCTGAATGCCGCCTTCCAACACACTCAGGAAATGAAATCTTCATTGGCATTAATACTACGAGCACCCCTTTTCAGTCAATCCCTCTCTGGTCATGTCCATCTTAATTTAACACGGTAAAGATTTCCTATACTTCCTACAAACTACGTTTCTTTGCTCATTTTGCCCTGTTTAAAACTAAATTTTTATTTAACATGCTACACTCATCCTCGCTGGAAAGTGTGTTTATTTTTTTAAATTTGTTTTATATTTCCGGTTTCGGCAACCGTGAATTTTGCTGTACGTGAAGCAAACAAGACAAGTTCTAAAATGTAAAAACTCTCTTCATTTTGTTTAAAAAAATAATTAAAAAAAACGGTTTAACACTTGGTCGATGAAAGAGCACGGTCCAAGGAACGGCCAGTGATCCTTCTAATGCTTTCGAATTGTGTCTTCTTGTCATCTCACAAATGGATCAACAAACATCTTCCTATTCTACCCGACAACGTCTTGTTAGAATTTATATCCACTCACCTAGTTTCAAAGGAGTTCAAATTTTCTATTCCTTCTCTAACTTAATTTCAGCTTGAAGTTAAAATGCTCTCAAATGCCAGAGAAAATATTCGCTCTCCATTTGAAAAATGGGGACACGTTTGATAGGTACAATCCTTTTGCATTTACTTTACTTATTTAGGATTGTGATCAGCAATTTGCCATTTCGTTCGTACCTTTAAAATTTATAATCTTTATTAAAATTAATTAATTATCCAGTTCTTTGTAAGTTATTTCATTTTTAACCGACTTCAAAAAAAGGAGGACGTTAGGTACCTCATTTTATTACTTGTCGATGTTTTGAAGTTGTTTTTTTTTGTTAATACTACAAAATCATTATATTTTTTAAATTGTTCCTTGTAGCGGTACTTAAATTAATGTTTCTTTTTCTTTACCACATTGGAATAAGGTGCTCGTGTCTCCATTGAAATGGATGCCCAAAACTAAAAATCACAAATACCCATGACCTTGGAACAAAAATTTATTTGTCACATAGAGGTCTGTCTACCCCTACCAGGAATTATAGTATTATATTTCATCCGCATTTAGATAGGAGACATGAGAACAGGTTAAATACAGTCTTAAGCTAATAATAGTATAATAGTAAAAATGATTGTCTGTAAAGTCGGTTTACGGACGGTAGTTTAACGTGAAAACGTCACGACAAAACATTGATGAAGTAGTGCTCAAGTATAATATTATCTCTGGAAATTAACTTATAATTAGAAACTTTTATCTTTATACTACAACGCCATCTAGGACTCCTGAACTAAACTATTTTTTCAGCAAGTTCCTTTCTGATTTAATTGTGTATATATTTTTGTTCCTAGATGGTGCTTTCTCCATTGTTCGTTCGCTCGCGGAACGCGACAGATGAGTCATGATTTTTCGTGCGTGCACCCGGCATCGATTTAATAGACGTTATCACGTCAATAATAATAATAATGGTAAACATTTATGATGCATAAATATTAAACAATTTTCTATAAGATCCGTCCGTGTGTGTGGATGTATAAGTAGCATGTCAATTACCTGACTCATCAAAATGGCCTTCATCTTGGTCAGATTCATCACCGTCAACCATTTCGTCTCTCTCAACTGCACTCTCATAGCGTTCTGTGAGCACACCCAGGGGCACTAAAATAAAAGAAACTGTTAGATTTCTTATAAAGAGTAATGATTCATTATTTCTGTATTTAATAGGGATACTTAAATTTTGAACGCTCACACCTTCTCACAACGACTCTAGAATAGCCTGTGTTGCAATTGGCATACACCTATCTGAATGTCTTCCCCTGATAAGAATGAAACCTTGGAACCCTCGCTCTCCCTCATCAAGGATGTTATTTAGTCGTCAATCGAATTAAATTCATAACTATTTTTTTATTATTAACTACATCTAAGCTGTTTCTAAGTTACAACATAATTAAAGAACATGTTCGTTTTTCGGTAAAAATGGCTTTAAGTAATTTGCAAGTAATGTTTAAAGACTTTTAGATTTAAAATGTTGCCATTCAGAACATATTAAAAGCAAAAATATCAAACATTATATTTTCCAGTGCAAAATAACTTGAGTTAAAACTGCATCTATCCGGAAAGTTTTCGTGAAATATGCTACTCATTACTGGTATGCTAAATTTAATATGAAGATTTATAGCTCTCTGCTGCATCGGGGTTTTGTTCGGGCAATTATAACATTTAAATTATTTACTGCTTTACTCAGAAATGTAAATTAAATTAAAACGTATCAATTTACAGGGTTTAATTTATTTAGAACTAGCACAAAAAGGTATACTTTTTTGTGACAAATACATTGAATACAATGATAATAACACAACAATCAATTATTGCAATCACACACGTTGTAGGTTAACAAGCTCCCTTCCCGATTACAATATTCATAAGCTGACGTGTGAACAAGGTGATGTGAGATTCCCAAAGAGATTACCTATTCGTGTTCTCCACTGTTAAGGGTGGATTTATGTCATGATACATAAAATATTTAAGAAAGCAAAAAAACATTAGTTATAAATAGGTGATCTAAAAATTACGCACGATTAGAATACACAGTGCTATTAAATATTGTATTTAACACAACAGTCACTGCTCGACCAGCCTAAGTAACAAGAAGTGTGTTTTATTCAATGTTCCTACCATATTGTGTTCCAAACAACCGAACCCTGGCTATAAATTTTTATAATTTTTCAAATAGTGTTCAAGAATGAAGTTCAAATCTTGCGTAATTTTTCGGTCACTCAATATGGATAGTATTTTTTTTTAATTTTGTTCTATATCTAAAAAACTGCAGTTTGTTTTGTATTTGTTTACTAACACATTTTTGGGCAACACTGTCATACAGTTAAGCTCATATATATATTAATGAATGATGAATAATTAAACTAAACAACAACATTTAAAAAGACAACAACAACACACGAAACACTTAAAAAGATGTATAAAAGATGACTCGAGTGCTGTGGCCCGAGTCAATTGTGAGCAAAATTCACTTACCGCACGCATAAATTACTTTCAGATAGGCCTTCGATTCCGGACTGCAAGTAGAACTGAACGTCTTGTTGTTGGCCACAATTTGACACCGCCTCTTGCCGTGGCAGATTTGCATAACCGCCTCGACCGCGTGGGGCGCCGTGCAAGCTGTAATGTGTCACAGTACTTCACTATTGAATTTTCTACTAACTGTCAACCGACCTGCTCTCTTTTTTAACGAAATAGCTGGCAAACGAGTTGACGATCCACCTGATGCTAAGTAGCTATCGTCGCCCATTGAAATCAGCAACACCAAAGGCATCACTGATACATTGCTGGCCAAGAAAGAGAAAAGAAAATGAAAGTAAGAAATACTAGTTCCACTAAGCGACAAACAACCTCGCCACCTGATGATGAAGTGGTCACTGTCTTCCGTGGACCTCAGTAATTTATCACGACATAGGCATCACGGAATCGTTGCCGGTTATTAAGAAGAGATCAAAGAAAGAAAGAATTGGTACTCGAAATTCTAAAACGACGAGTCGATTAAAGGTTGACTTACGTAAGAGAATTGATGGCCAAGCGTCAGGGAAAGATAATACTCAGCTGCACAGACTTAAAAAAAGGACCAGACGTCAGCTTGTCTTATCGAGAGTAACGCCGCGTCCGACCAATAAGACATGATAATGGCGGCCGATTAATAACAGCATGGTGACAATGTGTGCGTGTGATACTTGTACGAATAGACGAGTTGGTATTACTAAAGGTGCCTCACTGAATTTGTTGTTCGTTCTTTTCTTAAGTATGTCACTCAACTGATTTTAAAAATTTTACTACGAGTATGACACTACGTCGTTATCGTTGGACAGTAAGATCAGTATCGTTGGATAGGTCTTGAATTAAATGGCATTTGTACCTGTTTAATGTATAGCGACTTTATTTATAAGGTAGTATTATTTGTACTTAAACCTGAGTACTGTACGTTGATCCTTTTTATTCACATCCATTATAAAACTAATTAATACCTAAATGTACCATATTCGAGGCCTTATTTATTTTCATGTTCCGTAATTCCAAAGGCAAATTGAAAACGAACCATTGAAATTAAGCTAATATAATTTACTACTATTACTTTTTTTTACTACTATTTGGTGTGTACAATAAAGAGTATTCTATTCTATTCTATTCTATTCTATTCTATTTTGCCACAAACAAAATAAAAAATACATAAAACAATTAATATTTTCCTTCTAAAATATTAGTTAGGATAAAATCTCGATGTCGACAAATAACTCATCAAATCTCAGTGGTTCATTACACGCTCGACCATTATAATTGATTGCTGCAGGGACATTTGCACTGATGTTCATAGCATTTGTAGTGCCAATTAATGCAGCCTAGAATCTACATGTATTTGGTCTGTGTTTGGGATATTCGTGAATGGATTAATATAAAGCACGCTTCAGGTATAGAATATCAGGGATCAGGATTTAATTGGACTTAATAATAAAATTGAAGAAATGAAAAAATATATTTTAATAGCTTTCTGGATAGGGACACCCTAATCACCTAGCGGTATGAAATTATACTTTACGACCTATTCTCATATCTACCAAACATACACAAAAAATTTATAAAAATCAGTCGAGCCATTTCGGAGGATTGCGACCACAAACAACGTGACACGAGATTTTTATGTATTAAATTTTATAAACTTTTGTATAAATAGCTCCAATGAGAAATATGAGGGATCACTAAGAAAAGAATAATAAGCAAGACCTATATTTTAATCGGTCTTAAGATGAACATGGACAATACGAAAATCATGTCGAATGTCCATGTCACACCCGTACCGGTTGTTGTTGACGCCGCTGCTCTCGAAGTTGTAGACGAATACAATAGGGATGTTGACACTAATTATAAATTAATATAAATTTATGTCTAAAATATTAGTGGTAACATTTAAAGGCCTAAAATATGATTATTTTATTGAAATCAATCACAGTAAATTAAATATCATTAATTTAAAATGTTAAAAATTGTACTCACTGTCACGTGAACTCAAACGCCATTTTGAGAATATGACGTCATTGGAACAATTTTATATGGAAATTCAACAAACTTAGCAGACAGATAGTATTGAATATCGTTTAGTGACGTCACGTGACGTTTTTGGTGGGAAATTTGATAATGATTTTTATTTATCAATTTTTGTTTTTAAATTGAAAATTATTATTTTTATAATATTTTTTTCGTGAATATTGAGGTTCTATCTATAAAATAAAATTGAATCCTAAAATTAGTCAACATCCCTATTACCTGGGACAAGTGATCCAGATGGGTAAGTCCAACTTCGAGAAAGAAGTCACTCGTAGAATCCAACTCGGATGGCCTGCGTTCGGGAAACTGCGTCATATCTTCTCGTCCAAAACACTGCCTCAGTGCCTGAAGTCGAAGGTGTTCGAGCAGTGTGTGTTGCCAGTGATGACATACGGTTCCGAGACGTGGTGCTTCACTATTGGCCTAATCCACAAGCTCAGGGTAGCACAGCGGGCTATGGAGAGAGCTATGCTCGGTATTTCTCTACGTGATCGTATCAGAAACGAGGAGATCCGTAGACGAACAAGGGTGACCGACATAGCTCAAAGAATTAGCCGGCTGAAGTGGCACTGATAACCGTTGGGGAAGAAAGGTCCTCGAATGGCGCCCGCGTCTCGGAAAGCGAAGTACAGGATGCCCCCCGACAAGATGGACCGACGACCTGAAGAAGACAGCGGGCATCCGCTGGATTCAGAAGGCTCAGGACCGGTCAGAGTGGCGCAAGTTAGGGGAGGCTTATGTCCAGCAGTGGACCTCCAAGGGCTGATGGATGGATGGATGGATGGATGGATATTTTAATATGAAAACAGAACAGATTACTCGTATACAATGGCAAATGATATTCCATCGGCATATTTTTATCATAGCCACACACTACAATTTTATCATTATCATAAACCATAACTTCCCGGAATAAAACGAGATATTTTATATTGATAACGACTATTAAGCTTTACGTACATCATCCTTTTATTATAAATAGCAGTAGATATTTTATTATTTCTTTATGAAACTACATGATTGCGAATATCACATTTAATAATTAAGTAGGTTAGCTTATTATTTTACCTATCAAACTTTGGACCGTCGTCATCACAGTATCTTTATTTTTCTGCGTTTCAAAAATACATTTTCATAACACTTTTATAAATATGCTATACTTTCAAAATATGGCAAATGATCTGAGTATTTCATAAAATGCACAACGGATATTTTCCATCGACATTTTCTTGAATCTATCAAATATTACGTAAGCTACATTTTGAACCGATTTCCCTACGGATAACTGAGATAGGCAGGGATGGTTCAATCTAGCGTATAAGATACCATTCACTACGAAACATACTACGATATACATACATATGCTGTACAACTAACTATACGTAATTACTTGATTGAACATAAAATAAAAGAATAAATCAATTTCAGAAAACAGAAAATGTGAGCGTTTATTAGTGTACGCATGTGCAAATTGAATCTTCTTTAGAAAACTTCGTTCATTTCGCATTTTCTTTACATTACCGTTTACGTATTACCTTACCATATCGTGACAAAATATTTAAATATGTATATTTAAATAATAGGGATGTTGACACTAATTATAAATTAATATAAAGGATTATGCCCATAGCCAATACTCTAAAAAAATAATTGTGTCACAATGATTTTTGGACAAAAAATTTAATTAAAACATTTCAACTATTTTACCCTATTTCCTAAAAAATCCTTACTGGGAATAATTTTCTGAAATTAATAAGTAACTTTACTTCCGTTTTACAAAAGAGAACCATTGGGCCATTTATAGACACAATTTATAGACACAAAAATGTTAAAGTCAGTACATTTCTCCATACTAAATGGGCATTCTCCTTTATGTCTAAAATATTAGTGGTAACATTTAAAGGCCTAAAATATGATTATTTTATTGAAATCAATCACAATAAATTAAATATCATTAATTTAAAATGTTAAAAATTTTACTCACTGTCACGTGACCTCAAACGCCATTTTGAGAATATGACGTCATTGGAACAATTTTATATGGAAATTCAACAAACTTAGCAGATAGATAGTATTGAATATCGTTTAGTGACGTCACGTGACGTTTTTGGTGGGAAATTTGATAATGATTTTTATATATCAATTTTTGTTTTTAAATTGAAGATTATTATTTTTATAATATTTTTTTCGTGAATATTGAGGTTCTATCTATAAAATAAAATTGAATCCTAAAATTAGTCAACATCTCTATTATATAAAATAACTTCTAACTATAATAATAATGACTTCACTGACTGAAAGTGACTACATTAAAATTATTCAGTTCTTTCTTTCTTTTTCTTCTCTCTTTCTTGAACGGCATCGCATCAGTGATGGCTTTGGTGTTGTTGATGTTCATGGACGATGATAGCCACTTACCATCTGGTGGATCGTCAGCTCGTTTTCCGAGTATTTCCATAAAAAAAATATTCCATAATTGTTTTACGGAAATGGAAATTAATACGGTAATGAGATGGTTAGGTACTTAACAGGACCTTCATAATTTATTTTATATCCTTTAATAACTACTGCGGGAATATAATGACTAAAGGTTATGTCCATACTCCATATCATAAACGGATGGCTTTGTTATGATAGTTATTTTATTTTATTATTATAAGTATTTTAATATTGTGTGAATACTAATCAAATTAATTATTCGGTGAAGCTGAAAAGAAGCTAAGACATAACTAATAGTCATAACTATCCACAAAATATTATGAAGATAAAAATAAAATAAAATATATATAAAGTAGCACAGTGTTGTATTTTGCTCCTTTAATAAATTATATATTTTTAGGGTTCCGAACGAAAACAACTAAAAATGGCGACCGCCCTTCACAGCCAATTTTTTCCAAAATTACTGGACCAAATTAGTTGAAATTTAGTATTTATGTGCTATTTTGTAACCCAAAGACGAAGGTATAAATAAAACAAACTAATTTATAATAGAAAAAAACATGAACGGAATCAAAATTAAAAAGAACTGTTTTGCAAACCGTATCGTGTGTCATGTCAAATGAAAGGGCTTATTATTGTAAGGATTTCAAATATATTTTACTATAATTCTATAATAGATAAGTACCCGGATGACCGAGCTTAGCTTGGTTTAGTATTGCTTAACAACGCCATCTGCTTTAGCTTTAGTGTAGCTACTCGCCAATAGATGTCAGGAAGAGTCTATTGTAGCCGTTTTTCATTGCCTGAATACACGAATAAAACGACATTTTTTAAAAATGAATCCTAGCTAGATCGATTTATTGCCCCTGAAACCCCCTGCATACTAAATTTCATGAAATCGTTGGAGCTGTTTCCGAGATTCAGAAATATATATATATATATATATATATATATATATATATATATATATATATATATATATATATATATACAAGAATTGCTCATTTAAAGGTATTGGATTTAAAAATTATTCAAGAAAGAACGAAAATTTAAGACGAAATTTGACCATTCCCCCTTATCCCCGTAACTATAGAGGCTAGAACTTTGATAAAAATACAGAAAATAGTTCTTTCGATTACAGTTCTCTATATTACGGGAAAACTTATAACAAGTGTATGGTCTTAAAAAGGAAAAAAAATAAAAAAATAACTGTAAATACATAATCAACGTACAGGACCCTCTCCAAAGGAGTTTAACTTGCACTTGTCAAGTTTATTTTTATGTAACTAGCCGGCAAATGAGGAAGCGATTCACCCAATGCCGCAATGGTAAAAGGTTATAGTCGCCCGTGGCCATCAGTTACAGCGCAGAAAGTATTAAGAAAACATGAAGAAGAATGAAGCCTTGCAGATCTTTAAACTTTTTTTTCTCTTCCTTTATCGTGTATCTTTTTCAAATGCCATTTGTCTGCTCAATTTATCAGAAAAGAAAAACTGTTCATAAAAAAGGTCCAGCGAAAATTATCCTAAAGGGACCTACTGAGGGAAATGAAATTCAAGGAAGCAGGTGCATTATTTTTCCGATACGAAAATGTACGGTCAATTTGAGCTTTATTACTTGGTCTCTAAGGACAGAGTGGGATACTGAATGACATAAACAAATTATTTTAGGATACATTCGTTAAAATATTGGCTAATATCGATTAAATTTGTCGACAAACTTGATAATTAAAAAGAGACTGAAGCGTGTTATATACATGTACATGTAAAAATGTAAGGCCTCAGTCATAAAATTAACAAATAAGACAAGATAAAAAAAAACATATATTATTTTTCTTAACGTTTTCAATAATAATCATTGTGGTTTTTAAATGACCGGGAGAAACTCGTATAGATTGTTTTGTGCACGAAATGGTACACATCTTGGCTAAGTGAACAATATTAGGTCATTGGGTATAAATAAATAGAATTATTTGCTTTAATTCAAGGGATCTTCTTGAATTCAAGTAACTTTGAAAGTGGTTGTACTCCAAAAATATTCAGGTGTATGCACAGACTTAAAAAAAATCAGTGAAGCACCCATAGTAATACCAACTCCTCTATTCGTACAAGTATCACACGCACACATTGACACCATGCTGTTATTAATCCGGCGCCATTACCGCGTTGGACCCTCAGGTCAGACCGCACTAAAAATTACGCACACATGGTAAGCGGGTAGCGTCACTCTCGATAAGACAAGGTAACGTCTGATTCTTTTTTTTTAAGTCTGTGTGTGTATGTAAGGATTCCGAAGTAAAATATTAAACTATCGATACACATTTATAGCTCTATGGTACTCTGTATAGGTTTGGTATCCTGTATCAGCTATCTATTCTTATCTACGTGGAAGAGTACTCACTTTCATCCTGTATGCCCAGGGCCTGAGGACATGTGATGGACTCGAAAGCAGTTCTTCCATACTGCGCGTCGAACACCGCAATCCTGGAGTGAGGGTTGCAGCTCAACTTGATAACGTCGTCTTCACACCCTGTTCGGCTTCTAAACTCATCTAGAAATATATTATAATTATTACGTTACGTTACCGACTAATTAAAATTTTGAATTTGGGTTTTATTTTATATTTTTTTATATTTGGAAAATTTACAGCTAAAATTATTATACATTAAATAATCTAACTGTCTGTTAATCTGTGGTTAAGTGTAACAAGTAAATTAAAAAAGTATAACAAATACAAAAACAAACAAAATTAAAATCTTATAGTATGCATTGCATTTCCACTAATTCCTAATTCTTAATTTCAAGTTGTAAATCAAGTACGAGCACAAATTTACGTATGGTTTGGGAAGAGAATTTCAAGTTTAAAGTAATTTAAGCAAACTTCCCAAGAAACAACTTAATTTGCCGACTCCCTGAAGTTAACAGGTAGTATAATTGCCTGTATTAATTTCTAACACCCCAACCCTTTCCATTTTGTCCATTAGCAACCCGACACTGGGGTAGAAAGTGTCTGTAGCGATGTAATGTTAAATTGAGACTGAGTTCACACTATTTTTACAGACGAGGAAAAAAAGGTTACCTCTCAATGGAAAAATCCCCAGTCATTTGTTTTCGATGATACTCTTAGAAGAAATAAAAGTTAAAGTAAACCACTGTAGGATTAGTATAAGAAATGTAAATTGAAAATGATAAAATGAAATTAATTTGATCTCGAGCTATAATTTTTTTTTCAAAATTTAAAATCTCTCAATCGTAGGAATCATTGATCCAATATTTTACGTAATTTTTTTCATTCTTCCTCGTACCAAAACATTTTTTTATGCCTGAAAATTTCGTGACAAATGATTTATTATGTATTAAATCTACTCTTAATAAACAAAGTGGGCTGGTAGCGAGTAGTAAAAATACTTTGTTAACTAGTTATTTATTTATGAAAACTACACTAACTATATTAAAGAAAATACTTTTTAGCGAAATTAAAATGCATTGTATTTTTTGTAGCAGTTTAATTAAGAAATTTCAAACGATTTTTGCATACATACTTCATTTTCTCGTTCAACAATGTTATCTTACATGTACTTATATTTAAATTCGACCACAGAGTTATAATAAATCTTACGTAAAATAAATCTTTACGTGGAATTTCGAACAAACTAAGCTCGAAGAAATTACCGTAAAAAAGATATTAATGTACGAATTGAACTGCTCTCGTAGAAAAAGTCTAATCTATTTTTAAACAGGAATTAGGGTTGAAGCTGTCTGTACAACAATACCCCACACTATAGGGTACGTGACGAATAAAAAATCATTCTCACGTTACCTGTAGGGGAGGTAGCCGGAAAAAAATGTTTGTAAATAATTTATTCTACAATTCTGGAGTTTTAATCAATATGTATATACATACCAAATTACAGCTTTCTAGCACTTCGAATAGACGGAAGGACAGAGGGACAGACGGACGGATATGACGAAACTATAAGGATTCCAATTTCACAGTGGAACCCTAAAAAGAGCTATACGACTTTAATTACTAAACGGTGTAGATTTCATAGATTATGTTACTATCTTAAAGGCAGTACAAACAATGAACAACAGATTATTAGAAAGAGGATTTGAGGAAATAGAACATTAGAGTTTAAGCGGGGAAAAATAAAATTGAACAGTCTTCTTTGAACAGAGGAACGGTATTAACCGATAGTTTCCGTTTGCACAAAGGATTTGTAAAATTAAAAATGCTTTAAAACGGTCTCCTTTTTACTGTAATTAGAGTCCCGATGAAATTAGAAACAGATAACCGTTCGCTAGAACGAGATAACGATAGTTCATTAAAATGTCATTAATTGAACTGATCGCATTGAAAGTAATTAATTTTTTAAGTAATCTTCTCTCTAATTAATTTAAATTGGTATTTTCTTGTTCGACAACTCTCAGAGATTATACATTATAAGTTACATATTTACTCGTTACAACATTTCAGATAAAATATATTTTATTATATAATAATACTTAATTTTTTAAATAATATTTAATTGATTCCAAGAAATTAGGAGGTTTTCAATTAAATTATATTTTTAAACGGCTTAAAATAAGGAGGAGGTATTCAATTCGAAAAAAAATACATTTTTTTGTTTGTTACCTCAGAACTTTCGACTGGGTGAACCGATTTTTGATGATTTTTTTTTAATCTAAAGCTGGTGCTTGTCATGTAGTCCCATTTTATTATCCATTATTTTATCGGCAACCATAACACTATTATGAGTATGAGATTTTTTCATATCGGCGATTAAACTTATCAATAAAAGTTATAACTATAAAAGAAGTAATTTACGATTATTGTTCAAAATGTTTATTTCAAAGATTCATATTTAACTCTAAAATGCGAGGGGGCTCATGTAACTGAAGTAACCTGTCTGGAGCTATACATTCATATCATTATTTTTATCCACATATAAAATATGTCATCATCAATCTTGTAACATAACATAAAGGGAAGAAAGATTATTCGTTTTTATCTTTTAAAGCAGCTTATAACATTAAGTCTATGCTTAAAAACAAGCGTTTTTTTCTCCCCATCTACGATACACAATGTAATGACCGACCGCACCTTACGAGTACCACGCCTTCACCGCGCCCTTGCACCCAGGTCGACGAACTGATGGTATTTAATAACCAGACGTAAATCACTTCAATACACTTAAAGAACCCTCGCAACCATTGCCCCACGATTATTTATCGGATATCCTAGCTTTTTGGTTAACGAAAATCGCTTAGCGCTTCTGATTTTATTAATGATTCTTTGGTTCCATCTAAGTGGTTTTCACACTGTTTTCTATTCATGTGTGTGTTGTAACACTTAGGTTTTTGTTTTATACAACGATGAATCTTCTTCTTCGTCGGTTTCTTCATTGCTGAAGGTCGTGCCCGTTCTGATAAGACTTGGTGGTGGAGCTGACAAGCTGCTTCCATGCCACCCTGTCTTCTGCCTTCCTGAGAGCCTCGGTCACTGGTATGCCAATAATCTCTTTCACGGTGTCAGACCATCGGGTAGGTGATCGTCCTCTTGGTCTTTTTCCGTCTACTTTGCCCACAACAACCAGTTTATCTAAGTTGTCTGGTTGTCTCCGTGCAATGTGCCCAACAACGATGAATAATGATTGTCATATTATGAGACAAATATGCAATTGAATAATTTAGTAGTAGTCGTACAAGATCTACTTTTCATCGCAGGTAACAATTCGATTTAGAATTTCCTAATTTTTATGCCGATTCAGTAGTGCTATCATATGCATGCTTCACTCGCAAATCTCGCTGTTGGTCGCTTAGTTCATGTGGCACCCACTTATCTAGCTTCTTTATCATTCCGATTTGACGCAAGTGCTTCAGTGTTGTTTTGACACTAACTCCAAAGCCAACTCGCAAGCTCTGCCGTAGATTGAGTTGGATCCGCTTCCACTATCGTCTTCAATTCGTCGTTGTCGACAATGGTTATCGACAGACCGCGAAGCTCGTTCTTCAACTCAAAATTTCCAGATTTAAAACAATTGATCCAATAATAGACCGTGTTTATGCAAGCAGTGTTAGGCCCGTATACATAGTTAATGTTTCGTGTTATTTGCGCAGCGGTATTTACACGTAAGAACTCATATTTGAAAATTGTACGAATTTTCATTTTATCCATGGCGCCAAAAAATACCACAATTTCACAAAAACAAAACATTTTCTAAAAACAAATGACTGAATTTTAAATAAAAATAATTAATACGGCTTAAGAATGCGCGCCAATGCATAGATAAGTAAATCTGAAAATGCTGGTTATAAAATCTCCAATTTCATAGATAAAGACCTATTATTACGTAGTCACGTCATGAGTAATATCTCACTTTATCTGCAGCTTGGAAATGAAAATCATTGGAAAATAGAAGAAAAGCCGTAACGCAATAACTTCCCAATAATGGTCTCGGCTTAGACTTTTGCGCTCATAAAGGGAAAATATCATAGTACTTATTCAATGTAACGTTTCCATAGGCACTGAATGATGATATCTAAAAGTGAAAGGAAATTATTTTGGCGAGGGTGAGTATGTGCGAAACGCTATATATTCTAGGAATATCTCTTTTGCACACTCATTCGAGTACGTCGTTTGAAATCAATTCAGTCATATGCAATATACGAGTAAGTTACAAAATCGTTTAAATCGTTTAAAAGTACTATACCAGCAGATGCATATTGATGGGCACAAATGCATACTGATAAGCAAATTAGCTTTTGGGTATTTAAAATTAATTTTAATTCCACTTTTATCACGTTGCCACTGATTCAACGGATATGTGAAGAAATTTTTGAAAAACCCCATGTCATAGCGTTCCGGGAAAACTTCAGAAGGAAGGCGTACGCAGGATTCAAACCTACTTCGTCTTGTTTGGGAGACTAAGGTCAAAACCAGTATAGTTAGTCAATTTTTTTAGACAACTCTTAATTTTTAAACAATCTTACAGTGTTTTTTATCGTTATTTATAATTTGAAAGTAAAGCTGACACAAAATAAAAAGAATTTAAAGACAGATAATCATTGAATGCCACTGAATGCCACAGCTAATTTCTGTATACTCTTAATATATTTTTTAACTGATTCAAATTAATATTTTAATAAAAACTGGTGCTTTATTATTTAACAACATTAAACTATTTACCAAAAAATAATTTCGTCTAAAAGATTTACTATAGGCTATCACTACAGGAATAAGGTGCAATTCTAACTCTAGTTTGTTTGAATCAATGACAAATTATAATTAAGTAAAACTTACACGGTCGGCATTTGTAAGCCACTTCGACAAACTTCCTGTCGAGGGGACAAGGGTCCACGACCCCTGGCTTCGACTTAGTGCTGAACTTGCATTGCGGCTTCTTCTGACACGCCTCCACCACAGTTTGTAGCAGCGAGTACTGGTCAACACAACACATATTTTCCATGAATATTTGTAAGTCTTTAACGATTGTCTTACACTTAAAGTGTAACAATGTTACTAAAAACTGTCAAATTAATCATTTATTTATTGACAAAAACATAGAAGATGCAAGATTGTTGCCATAAACACCTTACAATAATAGTTTAATTGGCATGGATGTTGATGAAGTTATACCCTCGTATAACTCAGATGTATGTTAGTATATTAGTTAATTGATATCAGATCATTGCCTATTTGATAAGAACAAGACCTAATAAAGCAATTTATGTTATGGTTGGCAATAATACATTGCTTGTCTGTCAGACATGATAATTCAACCTGCAAATGTAACTAACAAGATAACATTATACATAATGAAGATAAGGAAATATTTATCATTCTATTTATATTCTTCCTCAATAACATTAACTCTAAATATTACTTCAATGAACTTTTATATTTCTATAGAAGTTATAAAGATTTTAATAAATAGAGGTGTTCTCCCCTCGGTCCGAGAGCTACCACTTCATTGAATGGAGCTCGACGTATCTTTTGTTCGGCTTAGGGTTAAACCACACAGGAACAAAGCCTCTTCAATTTTATCTTAGAGCGGAAACTATTATGCTCACTAGACATTATATTCCAGTGTATTATGTGAGCTGATTTTTTTCAAGTGGACATGGAGAAAATCTGTCGTCTTTGTTAGACGTAAACCTTTTTATATTAGTTATACCTACCTACTAAACTATATGTATAGTTTATACTTCCCTATGACATTTCATTGTCATTTGATGAATTGTCATTCGATGAATCTATTAGCGAACGTACTCGTATATCGTCGAACAGTCGTAGCAAAAGATATCGCTCAGAAGATCATTTTTGGGAAAATAATTACCTTATTGCATAGATCCTTATTGCCATTGACGACATTGACAAAAGCAACCGGCCATGAAGGCCTGTATATGGTTAGCGAGTAAGTAAATTGTTAGATAGCCGTATAATAAGGGACGCGGGGTGAACAGCCAAACAACGCGACAGCTTGATGCACACACACACACACGCTCAGGCACACATGCATACATAACAATCCCTCCCCGTTTATGCTCAAAAACTAACAAGTTACTTAATTCTTAATTAACCTAAATTTGTTTAACATATTCCTAACACTAACAAAAACTAATCTAATAATTATTTACTAATCTACTAATTAATTCTAACAAAAACTTTATGGTGAGTCAGCGAGGGTGTAAGACGGATCATCCTCGTCCTCGGATTCCTCAACTGTGGGTGATATCGCACACCGCCTTGGATTGCGGGGTCCCGCTGGCGGAGTCGCGAAGCAGGCCTCGCCGTCACTCTCCCCTTCCTCCTCCCGGTGCGGTGGAGGTGGAGACTGCTCGCGTGAGGTGCGATAGTCGATGAGCGCGCCGCTGGTGTTCATGCTCCCGTTACTGGCTAGTCCGTGGGGGTCGCTGTGACACGGGAGGTCCGGAACCGCATCGCCATAATCACGTTCGCCCACTCTGCTGTCTACCCCTGTAGGAATCCTCGGCCGTATTTGATCTACATGCCTTTGTACTTCTATATTCAAACTTGGAATATATATTTTATATAGCACTCTGCCAATTTTCTTTTTAATTACTCCGTCCAGCCATTTGCATTTTTTGTTCATGATATTTTTTATAATCCAAACTGCATCATTAACTTTAAAATGCCTTTATATACCCCGGTGATGTTTAGCCTGCGAGGACTGGTTACGTTCCACAGTGCATGAGAGGTCCGAGGTTGAAGGTGGAGACGACGACGGTTTTAACAGATCTAAACGCGAGCGCAACGGTCTGCCATAAACGATTTCTGCGGGTGACTTCTCCGTTGTGCTATTTTTGGAGTTCCTAAAGTCAAACAAAAATTTCGATATTTGTTCGTGTAAAATTTTTTTATTTTTATTATCTAATATGATTGCCTTGATGCCATTTTTTACTACTTTTACCATACTTTCCGCTTGACCATTACTAGCCGGGTGGTAAGCTGGTGAAAAGATATGTTTAATACCATTTATTTTACAGAAGTTCTGAAATTCGCCAGAAGTGAAAGAAGTACCATTGTCACTCACTAATGTATTAGGAACCCCCACTCTAGACATGAAGTCGCACAGCTTACCGATTACCGCCTTGGAACCGTGACTCGCCGCCATCGGATAGCATTCAACCCACTTACTGAACGCGTCGACTATAATTAAAAATATTTGGTTGTTCAGCGGCCCTAAAAAATCTACATGCACCCTATAAAAGGCATGCGGCGGGTGTGGCCACGGCGCGAGGGGCGCGCGCGGCGGTGCCGGCCGCAGCGCTGCGCACACCTCGCAGCGACCCGCCATGCGCCAGCCGCTCTAGCGCCGCGTCGATGCCGGGGAACCAAAACAGTCTCCGTGCTTCGGCTTTCATTTTCACAATTCCGAAATGAGAACTGTGTAATTCGTTGCATATGGCTTCCCTTAAACCCTCAGGGACCACTACCTTATGCCCACGCATTAACAGACCGTTCTCGAGCGACAACTGCAACCGGCAACTATGGTAAGGTTTTAACTTTTCATCTAATACCTTTCGCGGCCACCCGTTCACCACATAGCGTTTGACCTCCGCCAGCAGCGGATCGCGGTCGGTCTCGCCGCGCAGCCGCTGTGACGTCACAGGCAAGTCTCCTTGCAGCACAAAGTTGACGTACGCCGCCCGCTCGTCATCGCTGCACTCCTCGCCCCGCGCCTCTTCGCGCCCCCCCGGCCCGACCGCCTCGCTCGTAGATAACGACGCGCGCGACAAAAAATCTGCGGTGTTATCTTTGCTACGTATATATTCGATAGTGTAATTATACGCTGACAAGAATATCGCGTAGCGTTGGAGCCTATTCGCCGATACTTCGGGTATGCCTCGGTGGGGACCGAAGATGGTCAACAATGGTTTATGGTCCGTGCGTAACACGAAGGGTGTCGATCGACCGTATAGGTACTGATGGAAACGCCTAACCCCAAACACGATAGCCGTCGCTTCTCGTTGTATCTGCGCGTACCTTTTCTCCGCGGGTGAGAGCACGCGCGACGCGTATGAAACCGGTCTCTCGCGTCCGTCCCTACCTACTTGTGACAAAATCGCCGCTAACCCTGTCGGCGACGCATCCACCGTCAATATCAATTTAGCTTCACAGTCGAAATGGGTTAACACATCATTCGAAGCCATAATTTTTTTTATTTTTAGAAATGCATCGTCATGGTTTTTTGTCCACTCCCATTTAACATTTTTATGTAACAGGTTATACAGAGGGCTTAATACGGACGATGCATCTGGGACAAAATTACGGTAGTAGTTAGTTAACCCGAGAAATGACTGTAGTTGCGAGACGTTTTGTGGCTTGGGCGCACATAATACTGCTTTAACTTTATCAGGTGACTTCCTAATGCCGTGTTTATCAATGATGTGCCCCAAGTAGCTTATCTCATCTTTAAAAAACTCGCACTTATTAATTTGTACGGTTAAACCGGCATCTTTTAGCCGCAGTAATACTGCAATCAAGCGCTGTTTATGCTGGTCTATATTCCTTCCCGTCACTAGAATATCATCTAAGAAAAAGACTACTCCTTCTAGGCCAGCCAACACACTCTCCATAGCACGCTGGAAAATAGATGGAGCTGACGATAAGCCGAAAACTAATCTAGTAAACATCAGCAAACCTCTGTGAGTATTTATAGTAGTGAGAGCTTGGGAGTCTTCACTTAACGGGAATTGATTATAGGCCATCGAAAGATCTATTTTACTGAACTGTACTCCACCATTAAGCTTTGAGAAAATTTCATTTATTGTTGGTAAGGGATACTTGTCCACGATTAACTGCTTATTGATCGTTACCGAGTAATCAGCGCAGAGTCTCAAGCCGCCATCTTTCTTCAGCACAGGTACCACAGGAGAAGCATAATCAGAGTGTTCTGTGGCCCTCAGAATACCTAATCCAATCAAACGATCTAACTCCCTATCGATTTTTTCCCGTAAAGCAAATGGTACGGTCCTGGCTTTAAAAAAAATTGGCTTAGAGTCAGGCTTAAGCCGAAGATCAACCGCATATTTATTAAATTTGCCTAATTCCCCTGAAAACACACTAGGAAATTGAGAGGTTAAGTTGTCGATTATAGACTTATTTTCCGAATTTATCGTGTTAACGAAAGGTGCCAGCTGCAGATTAAAAAGATAAATAAAATCTCTACCTAAAAGAGATGTATTGTTATTCATCACAACAAATAATTCCATGGAATGTGTTCTCCCTCTATAGGTAACGGTGGTTTTTAACACCCCAGAAGTAGTGATAATATCTCGAGTGTAGCTGAACAACTTTTTATTTGTGGGTGACAATGGTAATTCATTCAAGTGCTGTTTATATATTTCATTAGAAATCAAACTTACTGCCGAACCGCTATCGACTCGGAACTCCAAAAACACACCCCCGACACAAACACGTTCCGTCATCGGCCTGCCCCGGTCGCAACGAATATTATAAACGCACTCACCATCGTCTCCCTCCCCCTCGTCCTCAACAAGTTTAACCGTACACTCGTTACCGGGACACATCTTACGGAGATGCCCCTTCCTGTTGCACTTTTTACACTTATAATTTTTAAATCGACACTGATTAGCCTTATGGTTCGAATAACCACAAACACTACACTTTATCTTCGCAACCGCGAACACCGTGTCATCCGCGCCGATGACCGTAGACGTGACGTTGCCGGCGGGCGGCGGGCCTGCGCCCGCGGCCGCCCGGCGCGCGCACCGCACGCTCTCCGCCAAGTCAATCGCCTTCGCCAACGTTAACTCCCGTTGGTCCTGCGCGAACAGCTTATCCCGCTCGTGACCCGGTGACATACCCATTATAAACTTATCCACCAGGGCCTCATCTAGACACTTGAACCCGCAGTGTCCCGCCAGACCTCTGATTCTGGCCGCCCACTCCGTGGGGCTCTCGCCCGGCCGCTGCACCGCGGAGTAAAATACTGCCCTCTCTGCGAACCCGAACCTTTTCGGGGTGCAATGATCGTCTAGAAGTTTCAGTATTTGATCATACTCCACGTCTTCGATCTTCTTGGGCAGCGCCAAATCGTTAGCCAACTTGAAAGTTGACTCACTGAGTGCACTCAATATTACTGCCCGCCGCTTGATTTTATTTTTATCCGTCGTGTCGATTATATCGTTTGCAATGAACCACTGCCCTAACCGCGACTTGAAACTACTCCAATCATTGGTTAGATGATCGAAGGTACACAGAACCCCAAAAGTCGTCCCTGAAGACATTTTTCGACTGCAAATGTGAGTCCCGACCGCGACGTCGCCACGTGTTAGATAGCCGTATAATAAGGGACGCGGGGTGAACAGCCAAACAACGCGACAGCTTGATGCACACACACACACACGCTCAGGCACACATGCATACATAACATAAATAAATAAATAATTTAGTAACAATCTCAATAACAGACCGTTTTTCTACGCTACAGAATACACAATTTATTTCATAAAGCGGTGGCAACATATATAATAGTGTTTCTGTTCTAAATGTAAGTTTTAATCAACTTTATAGTCGGAATATAATACGTTGGAAGGGAATGGAAAGAACCCCCATTATAACTTTTACTGCGCGAGATAACTGGAAAGGTCGAAGTTATACGTCATCCTCCTATCTATTTAATGAATTCGTCTAATGTTTAATTAAAATAAGCTATAATGAAGTTTTAATTTTATGCATTAAACGTATTCGCGGTGGTTTTTATTAGAATCGGCTGGAATGGTTAAACTTTTGTGGTAGTCTAGACATATTGTACATTTGCAATAAAATTTATACGACGATTTACTTAGCATAATATCTATAATAACTACGAGTAAAAGTTTGTGAGGATCTTTGGATATTTGGATGTTTGTATGTTTGTTACCCTTTCACTCAAAAACCACCGAACGGATTTCCATGAAAATCACACAGGTAGATAATAATATGAAATAATATATAGGGTACTTATTAATACCGGAAAAAACGGACAAAGCCGCGTGCAGAGCGCTAGTTTTGTGTATAGTATAATTTTGTGTATAGTACGTTGAAAAGGATCTTTCCACAGTTTTTAGAGAATCAGGTCTAGCTGATCCAAATCGGCTTTACTCGGGTACAAAGCGTTGTTGACGTAATTTTTTTCGTGCTCTCACTATTCTCCGCTTTTCCTTGTTGTTGTTATTTGCTCAATATTGCTAAATCCCAAAAAATTTCTTGTACAACTTTGCACAGGCATAATGGCATACTATCCTTGTGTAATAATAAACAAGATGACTAAAACTTTTGTAGCCTAGAATTAGCAGATACTTTGACTACATAGTTTAATATTTCCCGTTCCAGGAGTTCAATAAGAACTTCTATTATAGACTGAATTCCAATTAGTAGTGTTCGCAACTTGGATAAGGAGAAGTTTAAGACGAGAGACACAGGACAATCAAATCTCATGGTTTTGTGACGTAAATTTATTAGTTAATCTTCGTTCAGGTCGACCCGTACAAGTGATAAAATATCCTTTATGCTTTTTTTGTAAACTTGCAGTTTCTATTATTAATTCTCGTTAATAATGAATAAAGGAATAACGAATAAGCTATCATCATTTATTTTTTAGTAGTGACTTAGTTGAATGATTAATTTTTTTTCAAAAGAAAGGGCTTTGTCGCTGTAGCGATTATGTCGCCCTGATTACAAAAAAATTCTTACATACTTAACAATAATAATTAATATTAACTATGCTGTTGAAAAAAAAATTAAACCGAGTTTTTAACTTCCAAAATGGGTAAACATTCTATCCTCCGAACGATGTGTTTTTCCTGTTGCCAGTACATTCGACTGACACTCTTCTTATACATTGTTACCTGTTCTTAATGATTCTAAAAGCTAAAATCTGTATCCAAACCTGCATAACGTTCGGCCACAGGCACTTCTCCTCGCTGTTATCTTGAGAGCTTGGTTCTGGAATGCAGCTGCGACTGTGAACAGCAGCTTTCCCATACTGCGCGACTTGGATGCTGATGGATGTCCCGCGAGGGCAGGAGAGGGAGACCATCTCCTCATCACACGCCGCGCGCTGCATGGTTTTCAGTGTTCCGGTTAGAAATGCTATGGGACAAAGAGATGTGTAAGTAAGGGGATTCATAAAGTCAGAACAAGTCCACTGGTGGTATAGACATGCTAATGGCAAGATTTTTTTTACACGAAGTAATTTAGTGCTTGACAACAATCCCACCTGATGGTAAGTGGCGATGAAGTCCAAGATGGTGAACGCACTAACTTAATAAATACCTATATACGAGTATGTGGCCCAAAGAATATTCAAAATTGTAATTAGAATACACAATATTTTTCTAATTTTTTAATTTCATTGGATTATAAAGCTCAGAATCATGGATTTGTTGGATCATGAAGTAGGGTTTAATGTATGGAATAACACATAAGTGCATGGAGTCCACAACATTTACTGTTCGACTAGCTAGCCTAATGTTCCAAAAATAATGACTCAATATTTCTACCATGTTGTGTTCAAAACAAGCGAACTACCAAACATGTTAACAAAAATATTACTAATTGCATTTACCTGAACGTTTCACAATTTTGCACAAAAATAACAGTAGGTAAATGTAACCCATTTATACACATGAATTTAATTTTCTAAAACGTCCAAGCTACACATTGCACATACTCTATTAAAACTTAAATGTATGTAATTCTATTGACCCCAATTGCTTGCACACCAATTTAAATCACTATTCACTAATATTTCAATAAAATACCAAATACTGTAATCCAAGTCAACTGCATTAACAGCTAATGCCAATTAAGTATATAGATTTATAATGATAACAGTTTATTTGTCTAAATTAAATCAAATATTTCAAATGTTAATATATGCACAGACATTAGCAGTAATAGAGATATTTGTAACAGTAAGGCCTACAGTCCACGGCGCTTCATTGGATGATTATATTATTATTCAAGAGAGATAGCGTGTGTATAACGTATGTGTACGGTTTTTTCATGGAAAAAACCTCTCCAAAAGATCTCCTTAGATTGTCTTCTTCTTCCAGAACTGACAGATGACGTAGTAACTTCTGACGATTGTTTGTAAAACAAAATTGAATAAAAAAATAAGTCGTGAGACAGCAGAGGACGAAAGAAACAGGTTCCTAAAATATTCTGACGTCCCAACTCAGAGTCACTAACGGTTACTTAAATCAGAACTTGTATGGTGATTCTTTATTATGGAGCGATTAAAGTAACCGATAGTGACTCTGACTTGGAGCGTAAATGTTGGAAGTCATAATCAGAACTTACCTATTACGTTAACTTCCTTCTGAGGCATTCCCTGTGCGCTATGTTATAGAGAGTGTGTATCGTATCCTTCGTTACCGGCCGCAACAGCTTGCTGCTCCCTTGATGTTGCACGTGTCCATAGGCGACGGTGATCACTTACCATCAGGTGGGCCATATACCTACTTGTTTGCTTTTCTTTAACATAAAAAAAACTGTACCTTATCTTTAGCAATATGAAAGAACACCCAAGCCAACGGGACAGTTTATGGGTTTTTATGACCTAGCACGAAATAAAATTAAAATTATGAAAAGTCTTGTAATATTCCTACCAGCAGCAAGTTCAGTCAACTATAAATTAGGTTTCGGAGTTAGCATGACGACTTGGCATTGCTAGTTAATAGAGCACGTGTCCTGAATACTGCAATACTAGATCGATGAACCGAGAAAACATCGGAGAATGAATTGGGCTATTTTTAACCCCCGATGAAAGCAGAGAGGTATCATGTGTATGTGTATATGTATCTGTGTACCTGTATGTACATTGTACACCCATGACCCGAGTACAAATATTTATTTATCACATAAAATAGATATTTGTCAGATGCCCCAGCCGGTAATCGAACCCGGGCCCCCTCGCTTCGCAGACAGGGTCAGTACCAACTTGATAACGGGGTCGTCAAATCGAGATCTCTCAATTTGGCCACTTAAAAAAGCAAATTTATGAAACGAAATTCTATATAAGGATTTATAATTTCACATGTCCGTGTTTATTATAGGCTAATGTTTTAAGTAAATACAGCGAGTAGGTCGTAATTCACCTCGTTACTCATTTTTACTAAGGGTGCGTATAAGGGTGTGTACAAAAAATAGGTCACTGCTATTTTGTGACGCACTTATTAAGGCCAGTCGGCCATGCCAATCAATCCGACTGCTAGCGTTGGATTAGCCTGTTCCAAAACTTACAAAGTTAATATTTGGTTTGTTAACTGGATCATGTTAGTGCTTGGATACGGTTCGTTTTTTTAGTCTAAGTAATCAACGAGTGATCTACTGGATTTTACGAATGAGGGAGGGAATTTCACGAATCTATCTATACATTATGTTCTTATGTAAATAGCGGACATCAGAGTGGGCTACGCAATGATAAGTGGTCAACGTCGCCCATAGACATCAGTTATACCAAAGGCCATTACCTCCTTGCCGACCGAAAAGCAAGTGAATCGCTGCATTGATGGTGACTCTACGAAACTGAGTTTTTACTCGGAAAGTCACTTCCTACTAGGACTAGTACAATGAAATTTGCATGCCTTATATGGTGGAATGTGGAGGACATTCCACCATATAAGGCATGACCTACTTTCGAGCAAATAAATAAATTTGAATTTGAATTTACTATCCTACTTAAATTTATAATTGTGAAAGTTAGTGAAGATATTTATTACTCTTTCACACAAAAACTCCTGAACGGATTTTCATAAAATTTTGCATACAGCAGGGTAATTCACGTAACTTAAGAAGTTCGATTGCAGTGCAGTTGCAGCGACGTTCCGATCAAAATGACACTTTCCGTATTCTCTTGCGCTGTCAAACACGCTCACGTCACGCGAGCGCGTCTCAAGCGCGCTCACGTCACAAAAAGGTATTCTGATAATGCGCGTCAAGATAGCGTGTTCCCGATCGCAGTTTGATTGGTATTCTCATAAACTTTTGAAGTTTGAAGTCTCATAAAGTTTGACAGGCGCGCAGGATGCGTGCAGGAGAAGTGAAGTTCACATGCAGTTTGCGTGCAGTTGGCGTGCAGTTGACGCGCAGTCAAAAAATTATGACAATACGGTTTAGACGCCAAACTTCAACTTGATTGTAGCGTCACTCCAACTTGATTGCAGCGTCACTGCAACTTAATCGATGCGTCTTAAAGTTACGTGAATTAGGGTACAGGTAGTGCATGATCTGGAATAAGAAATAGGATACTTATTATCCCAGAAAAGTGGGTAAAGCCGCAGGCAAAGTGCTAGTTACAATACATTGAAGTAAAGCGGATAAACAAATTTCATATGAAGCCGGCTTCGTATTAAATATCCAATGCTACTAGGAGTGAAAGTAGCTTTATGGGACTTCGAGCCATGCTAGAGCGAATGGTTAAGTATGGAGATTAGCAAACCCCCTGAGACAAACTAAACAGGCTTAGCGGACGCATCGGTGCGTTCATAATTCCCAGAGGGACAGAGAGAGAGAGAGAGAGAGAGCTCATATGCTATAGAAGGTCGAGGTTATTTGCGTGAGTAAAAAATCGTTGTAATTTGCTTTTCTATACACCTTTTTCTCCGTACAAAACTTTTTTCAGTTTGGTAAGTTATGTAAGGTAATGTTAGGTAATGATACACATGCATACAGAATCTAAAGTAATTACCTACACAACATACATATATAGTTATATAATTATATAATTAATGTCCATTAATGATAAGCCGATGAATCTTAGGCTCCTTTTTCTACTTTATCTTTTACTCGATCACGGACGGAAAAGCGCGTTGTATAACGTTAAGCCTATGTGCATAGGGCCAATAGTATTACGCCGCTTTTTATGAAGTTTCAGATGCATAAAGGTAGTTCTCATTATTATCAACACGTCCAACTATAGGTAGATGTGGGTAGATGTCAAGATTAACAAAATTAAATGTATTATTTATCAAAACATGACCACTGAATATCTCATTTTTAATATTACACGTTACTTGTGGTTGTACACACTCACATGACGGGTCCAGCTAATAGATATAAAGATAAAGAGCGTACAATGCTCACACGTCTTTAATATTATCCCGCTTTTTATGAAGTGCCTCCTTCGCAACTGATAGAAATTAATTTTCTGAATCCCGTAATAATTTTTATGTACTTGTTGTAACTTAAATTGATTCAAATATTTACCCTTTAACGTTCATAAAGTAACTAAATCAAGTTGTAGGTAATAAACTAGTTTAATCTAAATATGTCTAGAACTGTCCAAACTTTACCTGTTCCCTAAAAGCTGTTCGTCAAAATTGACTTACGAAAACTTTAAATTGCCTTTTATCGGATCAAAAATATTCTAGCAATCCCCAAGTGGCCGGCGAGCGAAACATTTAAGTATGTTTGAAGAGAAAACAGACAAATTGAGACTGATCAATGTAAACGCGAAATGAAACTATTTTTAACGTTATCAACTTAGGTAGTGAGATAAAATAAAGCAAATTTGAAAGCTTAAAAAATATTTTCGATCCGTATTTTAAACGCTTATATCGATATGATTATCAATAAGGTTATTTGACGTTGGTCCGCACTAGGGTCACTTAAAGTTGACAATATGATTCTGAGATAAACCGATACTTAACATATTTTATGTCAATTAGTTATGGACTCCTTAAGACTAAATAAACTAACCTTTCTGAGCGGGGATGTTAATACTAGATCGTAACTTACTCTTAATAGGGTACATGTACGTGCCCTAGAAAACTGAAAAAAAAAATAAGAAGTTCGGATAGTAGTTCCAATTGGCTTATTCCCGCCAAAACTTAGCTTAACTTAATCTTATTTGATAGACGTAGCGCACGTACTTACGAGTGGGAGCTTTTGATATAGATCAGTATGACTATTATATAAAATCAAAAACAAATATTACCTACTTTTATAATCATAATCATAATCGTTCTTATTTCTTAATAATTTTTATCGTGCTCTGACTGGCGCGTTGAGAGCTAGAGCTCTTTCTTAAACGGTTTTATTTCGCTTGTCCTGTTTGTTTGGTTCAAATTTTGCAAGCCGAATTA
The DNA here is from genome assembly GCA_963932265.1 of Thymelicus lineola. Classification (NCBI taxonomy): domain Eukaryota; kingdom Metazoa; phylum Arthropoda; class Insecta; order Lepidoptera; family Hesperiidae; genus Thymelicus; species Thymelicus lineola. The sequence goes on from OZ010691.1 coordinate 5,317,901, forward strand.
AAACTACTTCCTTTCATCCTACGAAGTTAAAATTTTGCATATTGCTATGGTTCTGACGACAATACATTTTAATGATAAGCATCACCTGATAATATTTTTAGGATTAGCTCCACACGCAGGAAATCCTTAACATTTAACAGCACGATCTCAATTTTTTTCTTTAGTTCCTACAATGGCACTATAAAACAGTTTATTTAGTTTTAAACTATTATCTTGTTTCCTTTTTTTCTTTGTTCCCTTTTTTTTCTAGCAGGCTCACACATACACACACGCATACACATTTATAATCACACGAATAATTTTAGTTTTTAGTGAAATTTAGTAGTAAGTGAAACGTCACGCAGGCTATCACAGAACTCCAGCCTCTCCTAAACCTCAGTTCAGTAATTCCATGACGATTAAATTTGTAAATTTTTTAAGAGGAATCAAAAATTATCATCATAATAAAATTTAGTAACTGACAGATACTTTACACTCTTAAATGAAACGCTTAATTTTTTTTTATTTACAAAATAATTCCTAATCAAAGTCATCAATCAAATTTTGTGTAGTCAACTCCTTACCATAATTTAAACATTCTACTGCTAAACGGTCTGTAAAACATCTATTCAGAAAGATACTCTTCCTCTTCTGAAGGCGTAAAACAAAACAAAATTAGACTTTTTTATTTCTTGATATTTTCTTTTGAGGGTGACAACAAGCGGCCACCCCTGCAATTTTATTAAAAGCGGAAAGCTCAGAAATAAAATTTCGTCGTCGTTATTTAAGTACTCGATTCATGCTACTTTTCTCTGAGAACATAATTGCCTTCAAAATACAGAGCAACAAACACTGACAGTATTTTTGAACTCGATTTGGTTTTATATGATTTTTTCCACGGATTTTTTCATACTAATAGATCCCTACATTTCAAGTAATTTGTTATTCAAAAACATAATTTGTTACTTGTATCGAGAAATATTTATGGCAAGTGACAACTTTATTTGGGCCTATTCAAAAAATCACATTAATTGCGAGGCCATTCACAAACGAATTTTTTCGTTACAATTTTGAAATTGTTTCATTACTTTATTGATTCATAAGATTAACAGATGACGCCACGTGATAATCAGAAGTTATTTAATTAAGACTATTAGTAAATGAACTTGCGACGACTTTACCAACTGATCTTATTCAATTAATTAAGACACTTGTTTCATTTTAAGTGCCAGAAACATTTTTACTAAATATGCAGAAACGGAAAACACTCATTAACATCAAAATGATTTAGATACGAGTACATATAAGTATGGGCCTTCCAACACTTCTGTTTGTAAATACATTCAATAGAAACTACATGTAATAGAAACTAGACTTGACCAATATCTATATCTGACAATAAATATATTACATTTTGGCCAGAATCCCAAAAATAATAATTCAACATTTTATGTATAAATAATATGAACATGGCATATTATTTTTGTATTCCGAATAAGAAATTCGTATTTACACGTCTCTTATAATAAGTAACAGTTCTTAGCAGACAAGTACCAAGGCCAAACGTCAAACTAATCTCCTTCAATACAACATAAATATTGACCTTCGACTCTTGTCCCAGCTAAGATAATTACTTTATTCTCATAGCTACATTTTCTGTACATTTAGTTATATAGTGTCATAACTTTATATGTCTGTGTCACAAAATAGAGATAAACGTTTTTCTAACTATACTATTCTTAAGAATGTCTACACAGTAAAAGTTATTTTGCGTTGAAATGTAAAAGGCCATTAGTTCTGTTTTGGAGCTAACGCTTTGTCATTCGAATTTATTTTCACGTTTGGCGAGTGTAAGGTTCATATTAATAAACCGATCTTATAATATTTGTGATCTCAAAATCGATTTAAGATGCTGACATACGTCAGATTGTATGTAAAAGTGACATTAATATGTGAAATCCAATGTCGCTCTTGAGCCGAGATCTGCGACGGGCGGAGCGATGACGGAACGATGGCGGTCGCGAGACGTCGGCAATATAGAGCGATGCAAACAACAGTATAATAGCATATTAAGGGACCGCATATGAAACGAGTCAGAACCCATCGCAGATCTCATGCCCCCAGCCAATGATATTATAAGTAAAAAAAAGGTAGATATGTCACTAGCGCGCCGAAGATGAAGATCATAAGAGCAGTCAATTGACCTCGTCTGCTCGTAGTCGCTACGTCAATACAAGACGATAGGCAGTTTTGTTGTTGTCAGAAGTGCTTGAGATTTGCATACAACGTTAAAATGCCTTCGTGTATTATTGTAGTGTGATTGGTGTAGTGAAACAAAACATAAACGTGTGTGTGTGTGTTGTAGCTCTTTTCGAAACAGATTTTTTGGTTGATTTGTAAGGGCATGACGTATCTATATTTTTTTAAATATCATTGCCCCCAGTCTTAGACGCAAGGCAATATCAACTTTAAAATGAATACTTGAACGTGAAATGCAGAATAAAACATTGTGACACTCCATCCACTGTACTATTCGGTTAAGATATTTTTTTACGAAAACTGACCAAAAACATATACAATGAAATCATACATATACATTTATATACAAAAAACAGAAATTTTACAGAACAACGTTTGCTACAATATCAAGTATGCTACAGAACCGTTGGAAGAATACAAAAAATACAGCATTTGCTAATCGAAAGAGCTTCATGTAATGAGACTTTGAACTGCTATTCTCACTTATCTATCGCCCGTTCTCGTAATGGTCGTCCTGCTCTCGTTTTAAATGACACTATGTGAATTTTACCCAATATCAGGATCATTTCCTCAGCGTTATTAAAGCAAAATTTTGGTTAGGTTTGTTTCTTATCGTAACGATAAAACTGATTTTTACATAACAACTTTCTCATTATTTGTAAATAAGAAAAAACTTCACACTTTCGCTCCAAAGAAAACAAACTATTAATATATTGTTATGTCTTCTGTACTATTACGTAACAATTGATCTGACAGATAAGCGAAAGGTCCTTATCGCTGATAGAGATCACTTCCAAAGAACCTTGGAGGAAACTCATTGCTTCGTTTGGGAAAAAAGAATCCTCTCCAACCTCGGGAATCCCGGTTAATTTAAATACATTGCTAAGTAATTTTAAATTTCATGTTGACCTCATACAACACACTGACGTGGGGATTTTATAGTTTTTTTTTTTAATAAAACGTATTTTTTATTATTTTAAATTTACTAAATCCTTAACTTAACTTCCATTTCTTTTAATATCAATAACATAACTATTTAAGCATGGAAATGAAAAAAAATTAGTGCCTAAATATAAATAGCTACTAAAATTATTTTATTTCTATTACGTACAAACATAACATAACACAATAAAAAAATTGTACATACTTCCTTACGTAGCGGAGTAGGTTTAGATGTAATTATGTATGTCCAAAAAATATATTTATGAAAAATTAATGTACCTTCGTACGGAATTCCATATTTATATCTTATCAAGCCTTTACATCATACAATTACACTATTCTGACAAAAATATTCTACTAATATAGGACGCAAAGATGAAAGTTTTAATATTTGCGTGGTAATATTATATTAACGTCCTACATATTTGATATTATGTTAAGCGAAACTACTATTAGATATTTACGGTTATCCTGTACTATGTGATGTCATCATCATCATATTTAGCGTTAGGTCCACTCTTCCTTCTATAGTTAATCCCAAAGGTTCCATAATTTGTTCTTTAAAGTAAGTTAATCTGTCTGTTAGCAGCGACCCACTTACTGACATGTTTCGGTATTATTATTATTATATATGTGAACAGTAGAACCGCTAAACAAGCGAATTTATTTATAACGGATATTTTAACAACTTTTAAAGTTAGAATAGTTACACAAGGGCAAAACCTTAATACCTAATGACCTTCTATTTCATTAAGACCTGGGTGCGTGAAAGAAAGTAACATAGGTACAAATTATAATGCATAAAAATATGGTCGATGAAAATTACTGAAATAAAATTAATAAATATAGTTGTAATAATATTATATGTATAGTATAGCTGTTATAGTAGTCGCATTCCTGCGAAACGGCTCGACCGGGTTTTATAATATTTTTTGTGCATATTTTGTAGATATGAGAATAATATGTCGTAAAGTAGTCACACCGTTAGGTGATTTGGGTATCCCTATCCAAAAATTGATTGGCATAACAGCGTTTGCGGAGTCAGCTAGTATCCTATATGATCATTTCATGAACGAACAGATGAGCTTCAATTACAGCAATTACAATTATAGTGTTATTACATAGCATAAAAATTGTAGGAAACGAAAACATTATATACCTATATTATAATACAACAATCGTGGTATGACCACGCTTCTGTCAACAGCAAACCGAGTATGGTCCAGTTCTCTAGAAGCCCTTTTAACTGATGTCGCTAGAGACATCCCGCAGAGAATAGACCGTAACTCTCGTCTATTATGCTCAGAGAGTTCTCAGTGACGGACAAAGTTTGCGTACATTGACTCCATAACAAAACTGAAAGACATCGAGATCACTCAAAAGGAATACTTAAAGCAGTGTCAGCCTTAATATGGTCAAGCAGTGATTTAGCCAAGCGTGTTTCATTCACTTTTTACAATACAAATACTCTTTATTTGTACACCATATACAATTATATACACAGTCATATTAAAATAAAGTAAGGTATACAAAAGGCAACCTTATCGCTAAGGTAACGATCTCTTCCAGGCGAACTTTGGGTACAGGAAATAACTAAATTAAAATTTAAAAAACCCCGACAGTCTCACTTACACTAAACATATCTAAAAACACTCTGGAATAGGTCACCTTTCAAACAAAAATCAAACTACGTCAAAATTGATTCATCCGTTTGGGAGTTACGATATCACAGATACATATACATGGATACACAGATACACAGACACGTTAAACTTTTAACACCCATCTATTTGCGTCGGGGTCATTGCGGGGGTTAAATAATTTGATCCGCTCTAATTGCTACTGACCAACCGGTGCTAATCTGACGTAGCCCATAGAATGTTAATGTAAGTTCTCTAGCACACATCTTCGGCGGTTTGCATCTATTTATAGACGTCAAATGGTTGCCCATGTTGTCCCATAGAATATTGAGGTAAGGAGGAACAGCTCTATTGTGAAAAAATGTCTGTCAAACTCCGTTAAATACGATGGCACCATGGTCAAACAGAAGAATTTTGAACTACATAAACAGTAAAAGTTTGGCATGTAGGACTATCACTACCTAATAGTACATATATCATTCGGGTACAGTTAAATCGTAACATGAATAATATTTATATAAAACAATTTGGCTTAACTTATAGACTCAATAAATTTCAAGGCCTAGTGCCTAAACATGAACCCCTATTATCCGTCTGTCAATGCCTTTTTCTAAGGGACGGCAAAATGAAAATCAATGACACGCCTTTATGGTCCTAAAAGAATCATTCAATCTTAATTGAAATTCCAGTTTGTGTTTGTTCCAAAATTGGTACTATTTTCGATAGATTAGTATTGATTAAATTACTTTTCAATAATTCGCAAACTCAATGGTAAAGCATATTATATTTAACTAACGATATATTAAAGTTTTAATTAAATGAATCCGAAGTTAATTAAAACAAATTTTCGCAAAGTAACGCCCGATTTATTAATCAAGTTAATTTATCTTTGTTTTGAAGTTCTCCCCAAATTACAGATTATCAATATTAGCAATATCAGCAAAAAAGAGAATAAGTGAAATTGTTATTTTTTTATTATATTTTAAAAATATTTAAAAGTTTTTTTAACTTCTAAAACGAAACATCCAGATGGCTCCATTCAGTTGTTCAAGGATGTACGTACTATAAAAAATGAAAATATTATTTTCTAAGCCTCCTTTTTACTCTTCTACCATTATTTTCCATTCCATGACTAAGGACTCTATTATAACGTTTTAGTAAAACTTGACAACTTCAATGCAGTAACATTGAAAACTTTTTTCCTCCTTCGCTTGAAAGAAGAAAATAGATCTTACTGCTTACTACATAAATCGCTCTAAGCCACAACCTTTCTAAGTATCTACTAAGCGAGTTGTCCTGGATTCGACTCTCAGCCGTGGTTGATCTTGATATCATAATTTTGTGTGTTCATACCACAAGTGCCAGGAAAGGAGCTATTAATTATAAATAATTTTATGCTCATACGAACTGTTAAGCCCTATTTCAACCTCTTAACGAATAAATTTCTTAACATCTCTTCTTAGTATTCCCTCGGATACCCTCTTTACAAAGCTTCATGTTTCCAGATTCACTAATTTCCTTAGCGTTGTCTATTAGTTATTCTTACTAACCGTATTATAAAGTATAATTTGTGTGTTTATAAGCTAGTTTAGCAACATTTAATGCACTAAAATAATATAATTGAAAACAACAATGACACAGAGGGCGTGCGTGCGCCGCGGGCCTCACCCACTCGTATATTAATTAAAAACGTGACATCCCTGAATTTAGCCCCTTTTGTACCGTGACTGAACCCAGTTAGAAACAACGATGCTCTATTATTATAATTAGGTTGCTGGAAATTAAGGAGGATTAGAGGATATTAGACTGATTTACTTACGTGTTTGAAGAAGCGTGTGACACAGATACGTAATACCGATGGTAAAAATAAAATATTGCTCTTTTTCAGCGTTCCAGAGGAGTTTTCAGAGGAGGTTTCAATACGTTTTTTTTAATATTTGTCACCTCAGAACTTCTTTTATTCACAGACTTTTCTTTACTTTCAGTTTAAAATACTTATTTTACACTGAAAGGAGATACTTCCAGAGTGGTTCCATATTTTAAATATATCTGTTCTGATAATGAGATCTATTTAATTAGGAATCTAGAAAAGTTTTTAAATAATGTATATAAAAAAATTCGACAATTGTTTCTTTGAAGTCTGTTATTTTTTATGGTAAAGTTTTTGTCTGATTTCATCTGGAAGTATTTTTTTAAGTTTGACACGCGAAAGAGCCTTTAATATTTTGTTACAGAAAATATGTGTGTTATTCAGTTTTAGATTTTTACACACAATATTAACATACACTAACATACAAGATAAATCTTCTACTTATTTCGAACATGAAATATGAAGATCTGCAAGAGTATAATATTATTTAGTTAAAGTTGAGTATATAATTAAATATATATTGAAAGCATTAAAAAGACAAGATAGCATTTAACTTTAAACGATGTCGTAGCCTTCAATAGATTTAATTCCATATAGAGCTACGTCGTAGACCGAACGTCTTATTCGTAGCGTTCGTAGCCTTCAGCGTAGCATCTCGTAGCAAACTTCATTCCTTTTCCTTTTTTAAGAATTCTCGCAAGCGCTTGTTAACAACTATTCGTGAAACCGTTATAAAAATCCACTTAAACTTCTTTTATACTGTTATTTACACTTTCTGTGAGTGAATTTTTAGCGTCTGAGCTCCCCAGCAGTGGCAATATGAACAACGACTTATCCGTGATTTTTCTTATATTTTCTGGAATAATCCAGAACTATTTATTATTAAGTATCAAAAAATTTATTGTAATATTTTTATCACTTGCCACGTTTTTTCGCCTTTCACATGGTGTAACATCAACAGTTACCAATTATTTCTTGTTATTTTTTTTACTTTATGGTAAAAATAAAATCTATTAGCGTAAATAACTACACCCGATTAATGCATTAAAATTTTCTGTTCTATAAATTAAATAAGAATAAACAATACAAAAATCCAACTACCTTAGAAACCAACCCCTTAATTACCAGGTCAAACTTACAAAGTTCTGCAGCAACACTTATTTATAAGCAAAGTAAACTTAATAATTATTCCATAAGCGTGCCTTTGTGAAAAACTCCGCGTTATGAATACAGAAGTATACATTTAAACACCTGCGTTGAAATAAAATTATATGCAACCGCAGAACATTCTAAACATGCCCGCTTTACGTCTGCTTAAAGCAAATTGCAGGTTTCAATGAATGGAACGTATTTGAAGTGGCAAGTTTAACCCTTTAATGAAAGCGCAAAAGAACTGTTTGAATACACACCGCGTTTGAAATATGGCGGCGCCTAAACTAAATTTTGTTTGAATAAATCATAGAGCTTTGCGTCTAAGGTTTCTTAAGTAGATTATTACACGGTAGTTGGATGGATGATCGGTAGTAGTAAATCTTGAAAGCATTCGTGCCTCAGAGGGCACTTGCAGTGGGTGGAGTATCTAGGCAGCCATTCCCGTACTCAGTAGTAGGCCATTACAGGTATAGGCTGAAGACTTGACTCAATAGAGTCCAGATTAACACCTGAATGAATATTCAGTACTAGTGGCTCAGTAAGTTACTAGAATAGGTATAACCTATGTCCCTTCCCTATAGGTATAAGCAAAGCAAAGCAACAACCCATAATTGTCCCACTGCTGGGCTCGGGGTCTCCTCTCACAATGTGAGGGGTACAGGCCATAGTCTACCACGCTGGCCAAGTGCGGATTGGTAGACTTCACACACCTTTGAGAACATTATGGAGAACTCTCAGGTGTGCAGGTTTCCTCACGATGTTTTCCTTCACCGAAGCAAGTGATAATTAACTTGTAATACGCACATAATATTTGAAAATTAAAGGTGCGTGCCAGGATTTGAACCCGGGCCCCCGCGTTCGGGAGACCAACGTTCTAACCACTAGGCTATCACTGCTTGTAACTTGTCACTGCCTATAGGTATAACCTATAGGTATTCCCTATAGGTATAACCTATGTAACCTTCCTATAGAAGCACTAGTATGTACAAATACGTTGCAGACCTAAACTATCGAATGAGCTTCCATCTAAAGTATTTCCACTATAGCAAAGTGGGACGTGGAATACTTATAAGAGAATGTTAATCAAAACCTTCACCACCCGCAACGCGTTTGCTATTCAAGTTCCTGTCACAGTTTAAATGTGCGCGGAAAATATTTTACTCTATATATACAGACTACATATACGTAATGATAAAATAAAGATTAAAAAATATTTTTCATAATGACTTTATTGAATAGGTATTCTATACAATAACTAAATTATATGCTTTGCCGGTAACATATCCGAAAAATGCGAAGTACATTTTAAAACAAACCATAATTCTAAAACAGGAAGGTTGATTGTCGAACAAATTCACATGAAATTGAGTTAACTACCTAATTGGGCCGCTGTAACGTAATTTATAATTCCCAGAATGAAATACTAATACAATTATATGGAATGTTATACTCACCCCTTTCAAGAAACAGTGGCGTTAAAATGTTTAAAATGTATAAAATGATTTATTTGTTGGTGTATATTTTTTTGTTAAATGGTGCAAATTTAGGAGATGTGAAATCTGACTTACTATGGTAAGAGATGATAATGACTTCTGTAAATAAACAACGGTCACTTTGCATTCACAGTAACATTTAGTAAATGGACGGCAACGCATCGGTGATGCTTCTGGTGTTATGATGTCTAAGACTTACTTTCAGGTGTATCGTCCATGCGTTTGTCGGCTGTATACAAAATAAATGCTAAAGTTTTACCCTTAATAAGATTCAAACCCGTGCTTACAGCACTCTCTAGGGCCATATTACACCCCCGAGTGATAAGTTCATTAACCTGTCTCTTTCGAGGTAAGAGTTATTAAAACTATTAAATATAAACGGCCGACAGGACTTATGTCTTCATTTGTAACAGAGTAGGCCTCCGCCACGATGCTCCAGTGAATTGGTGGAATAGTGAGTAACTTACGATGCATTAATAAATAATAAATAACACTCATAGCCACTAGGATTCTCTGTGTCATAGATGCCATGGATAACACACAAAGAACACACACATCCAGACAGAGCAGACATTTAAACACATTATTCAAATTTCCGCCTCGCTGGAAATGGAACCCAACACCGATACCCACTGAACCCGGGATCCATAGCACGGCGATCCGGCATGATAACCAATACGCCACGTGGGTCCTCATAGGTAAGGTCGGCAAAAGAATTAGGTATGATTAATTAGAGCATGATTTTAAAACCTTATGTAATTATTGATATTATAGATTGTTTGTATTATTATCGATGTTAAATGATACCTGTATACGTAAGGTATTTAACATTGTTAATAACGTAAACAATATGTAATATTGCTGAGGGTTTTAGAATCATGCCCTGCATATTTAATTATTTTGTCGACTGTACAAAACGTACCATTTCACGACGACACAAACGTTTACTAAAGCATACACAATCTTAATTAAGCAAGTAAATTCTAAAAATAGATATGTATTTATTTAACATTTCTTACGTGTTGACATTACAATGACGGAGACCCAGTTATAAGTGGGTCCCTTGCTTTCCTTGGTTGACAACGCATCGGTAACGCATTCGCCTAATCGTCATAGCGCTACTTACCTTTAGATGGTTCATCTTCGTGTGTGTCGACATAATAAAATATATTTCAAAATCGAACCCGAAACACTCCCAGCAGAAGCGACGATTAGCTGCTACTGCTAGATGCTACGTACATAAAATATAAACCTACGTATATATTGTAAATAAATAACATACACATGTACAGACACATATACTATAACATATATACACAGACACACATACTAACCTATGTTATCAGATTTAGTACTGGACGGCCCCAAAAACACCGTAAATATGAATACTAATATGAACGCACACATATTTACAAAACTGTTTTAGTTCACACTTAAATTAAAATCCAGTCTCTTATAAGAATAAATAAAAATTCACTATTTTAACGTCATGTTACTACACTTTAACATATCCCTGCAACATATAATTAATGATATTAATAACTGTAATCATGTTAAAGTTATTATGGGATATTATTAAACACGACCTCGCTAAACATTCAACTAGTTCAAGAGTTCACATTTATTTGCAGCTTAATTCCGAATTATTAACATAAGTTAAAAAAAGTTATCAATCACTTTCAAAAAAGCAATAACACAAAACATCTGGCCGCACAGAAGTCCGAAACCTAAATTCGAATTTAGACCTCATTCCCAAACGTCACGTTCCATTTAATTCAAACTGGGAATCAAACTATAACTTTGTTAATGGGGTGTCTGCGCAAGCGACAGGTGTCACGTGTAACCGCGTGGCGGGACGTGTCCGCCAAACGCGGGCGTGTGGCTACTCTGACTCCGGACGTTCGACTGACGTGAATCGCTAGTACGACCCCTTCGTCCGATGGACACGACACGGCGAGCCCATCAATTTAGCTTGACGTTTCAATGAAACCTTTCCTTTTTCCCTGGAGGCAAATTAGCCAGCCACTCCTAATTAAAATACATGTATCGATCGAAATTTAAACCCGAGACATGATTTGAATTTTAATCATTTTTAAAGCGTAATAAAATTTTCGTTACAAAGTACACACTCTTGCCAACAATGTTTCGGCCAAATAGGATGTTCCCGTCAAATATAAACTACTAACCCGAATGCTTGATTTTCCTGCTTGGCGCGTAAAGCATTTCCTCCCTTGAATTCGTTTAAAAATTTAATGGAGCACGTACACGAAACATTTCTTGCAATTTCAAAGTAAATACGTTGAAAATAAACACTATACTTATACTGGGTATCTACTTACTTGTGTATAGTAAACTTGACGTGGTGCATAAATTAGACACCTATAAAATGACAGAATATATTTAGTTACAAATTATACGTAATTTTCAATAATAAACAAAAACATGAATTACGTTAAATCTGTTGTGTTATTTATAATCAGTTGTAAATACATTTAAATAATCTCATTACTAAAACTTCTAAATGTTGGTACTATCTAAGTGTACATATATTGTTACGGTTGCATCACAAAAATATAATAAAATAATAATATATTCAATAGAAAATACTTGAATGTATAATCTAATAATACATTCAATACAATGTCTAATAGTTTCATCCTTTTTATCACCGACATATTATTTTTTGTTATACAAATACGCACACAATAATCTCACTTGAATTTCACTAATAGCCATTTCTTTTTCGAGACATCTATTAATGTACAAAAATAGGTCGAACCTCAAAGAAAATAAATTTTGGATTTTGGCCCTAAGCCAAAAGTCTGAAAAAAGCTTTATGTTCACAAATTTAAACATCCATATCGAAGATCTTATCTTATTACTTTACCATTGCCCGATATTACAGGATTCATAACAATTCTATTTTGAGTTGGTCTATGATAGATTGCTGCTGATTTTAAGTACCAAGTCAAAATGTTTTAGTTGCGTTAAAAGGTATCCGAAGTATTTTACTATTCAGAGTGGGTTAAAAATGTTACTAATTCTGTTAACTGGGTTAAAATGCGACCTGACGTTAACACTATTCACGACGTACAAACAGTGAACGAATAAATACGTGTGGCGATTGAATAAACTTTATTTTTGTTGAAGTATTCTTCTATCCAGAGTAAATGTTTGATTTGTTTGAAGGGTGTAGATATTTCCATCACGCGCTAACCGTTGTACGGATTAAGATAAGACTTGGCACACAGACCATGTCCAGGATATATGATAGATTTTATCCTGGGTGTATGTTTTCCTGGGATGATAAATTATTATTATTAAGGTAAAGCTGGAATGATAATAATAAAGGTTAATGTTTGAGATTTCATTTTATAAAACCTTTACGCAGGCGAAGTCGCAGGTGGAAACTAGTTAATTCATGAAGTGCAAATTCAATGGGAATGATCACAAACAAGTAAAGGCCCTGTCCGGAAAAATCATATCTTTTTTTGTCAAAATGGCCAGCAAATGAGCTAACGATTCACCTGATAATACTCGTAAATGGCTGTCATCGTCCATGGACATCAGCAACACCAAAGGCATTACCGATGCGTTGCCGGCCAAGAAAGAGAGAAGAAAAAGAAAGAGAGAATTGGTTCTCAAGGCAAAATACAATGTTATTTTAGCCATATTATTACATTCTTATCGTCGATGACGTATTATGTATTTATAATGCATGTGTTGACTATTAACGATACAACTAATAGCTGGTCGTAGCACACATATCAACTCGTAAACGGAACGTAAACGTATCAACTCTTGCATGTCAGTATTCTTTGTATGAAACTCCCTACTGTAAAGCACACTTATCGGATTCGTAACGTAATCGCCTCGCCTCGAGACAAGCTCACGAACCGCGGTACGGTGCGTGAACGACTTGCCGTAACCGCGCTTACGTCTCACCGTACGCTATCCTTCGACTTTCCGTTTCCTCGTGCACGCCCCGCGCCGCGACGCCGTGGCTACCGCTGCGTCGGCGAACTGCTGTCATTCATTCCGTCAACCAGCGGCCGGCGAGCCGTAAGCGCGGCGTCGCCTAGCCGTAAGCGCGGCGTCGCCTAGCCGCAGCCGAGCTTACGTTAGGTTGACGGCGAGGCGATCCGGTGCCGATCCCTTTCCGAGTTGATATGTGCGCTACGACCAACACGTATAATATAGTAGGAAGGAAGATATGTTGACCTAATTCTATTATCGTGGTCACAGCTGCATAGGTCACATAGTTGTTATTTGTCGTCTTTGTTGTTTAAATCCACACAATGGGATCGAATTTGAAGTGATTTATTCAGTAATACTGAACTATAAAATTATTATTCAATGATACCCAGCGTGTTCCACTACGCTAAGAAAAATTTTGATGAGAATGACAGATTAGCGTTTTTGTGTTGACGCTGATGCGCCATCTTTACATATTATCTTCAAATTGTTGTACAGGAAAAGTGGAAAATCGACTTTATCAATAGACCGAATGTGCCTAATGTATTGTAAATTAGTGGTCTCAAACCACATTAGGATTATTGCATATCGTTTGGATGGTTTCAGAGTCTGTAAAGGACATTCGTACAAACATTTTTTTTCTTTTACTATATTATATTATCTCAAAGAATTTGTCCCAAGTAACCTCCATCAAATTTTCAATAACCTAGATCTAGATTTAGCGTTACGAAAAGCCGCCATTAAAACAATATAACAATACAGCCTGTATTGTATATAATATAATAATAATAATAAAAAAAAATAATATCAATTTTATTTCGAATCGAACCCATAGTTGCCTAAATTCGTCATCAACTCTCCAGCCATATTGTTTACTTATATTGATGACGTCACGACTAGTTTGTCGACTATTATAATATAGTTATTAAAATAAAATAAGTATTTATTTTGTTACCTACGAACCAGTATTTATTTAAATAGGATGCAACAGAAAATACAATAGGCTGTGTCAGATAAACGAAAATAAATATCAGAAATATGTATTATAAAACCCTGTAACCGACAGTAATACGAAAACCGCATAAAACCCAGAATAACTAACAATAAATTATTATTTAAAATTATAAATTATTATTTATAATAATTATAAAATGTTAAAAAAGTAATACTTATTGATGTGAAACATCTATAGGCGAGAGCTAAACCTGATTTTTGGCGCGGTGAGTGGCGACGCATCGGCACACTATATTATTATGGTAGGGCAATATAATAAATAAACTTAGTTTGATAGGCTGTAGCATAAAGTAAGACAAAACTGTCATCATTTTCAGGAGACAATTCGTAATATTGTATTTTTCATGATTCCATATTTAGTTCCTGTCATAATCTGAACTTTTATGCCTATTATTATTGTATAAAATAATTTCGATGTTTCACATCTGCCAGCCACCCCATGACGACTCATATTTTGTTTAATTCTGAGGTTGAGATTACGTTGGTCATATTATTATAATTAACTCTTTTTAATGCCGAATTCAGCTGACAAGGCGTACGAGGTGGCCGCAGTTTAAGGAAGATTATAATTAAAGAGTAAAAGAGAGAGTTTTCAAAAATTCATTAAAGTTTCAATTACAAGGCATTTTTTTATTTATGAGTAAATTACATCTGTGAGCCAGGGATCCAACAAGGATTTACTTCTCACAAAATTTCTTGTAAAAATTACTAACGTCCAAACTTTCTACGCTTGCTCTAACTACGAGTAGAAACAAACTTTTAACTACGTAAACGAATTGGATTACCTTTGCCCTTAACTTGACTTTTATGTCCAAATTTACCCTAAAATTCAATTTGTTGATCCTTTAATCCCGTACTAGATATTCCAAAATAAATCAATACTTTTTACATTTGAATTTTTTCCCCCCTCATTATTTTCACAATGCGCCATTTGATGCTTGTTTTACTTCCTGAAGGTTGACTCACAGATAATGCTTTTAGCATTTGTACCTTTTACATTGTTGTAAGATTCAAAATATCTATATTCTATAGATCGTAGATCATAAAACGGAACGCCTAGCCGGGCTTATAGGCTTGGGTGTATTCCACTTCGGATTTTGAAGATGGCAACACTATGCAAATTGTCTTCAGTCAGATATTGCTCGGGTAATCGGCGACAATCAGTAATAATCGCGTGTTTTTGTAACGAGTATAAAACCTATGTTAATTGATTTCTGACTAAAACTGTATAAACCTCCTCTGTGTTATTATTTCCCGAACCACCCTCCAACTTCTCCAATATATAAATAAATATTTTTTTATATTGACTAGTTTTCCATCACATCTATCTTAAATTATTGATTCTGATAATCAAAATAGTTATTCAATCTGGACTCCGCGACTTCGCCTTTTGGCAATACTTTTCCTAACCAATTCACTCCTTTGGGGGATAAATTAAACAAAATAATGTTTAATTCCGTTTAGGTCTTTAATTAATAAATAATATAAACCATAAAAGCTAACTCATCTTAACGTAGCTTAGTTACCTAAACTGTAGTTGTAGAATCCTCGCTACAACACCGTTCGAGATCAAAGAAACGTAAAAAGATAATGAAATTTTATTCTACACAAATTTATACAAACTTTTCTTACGTTCACTTCAGAAATCCAATGACACGCCCAAACGTGACAAATAACATTTGCGAAGAATATTTTAAACTTCGTTTAGAAAACTTTTAATAAAAAATATATTATAAAGGCTTCAAAAAAGTAGTGCATTTTACACGAGTGTATTATATAGACGTTAGTCTATTATTCTAGTCACCAGGGGACTGTTTGTAGTTATTACAAATACAATGTGCTACCTATGGTTAGGTTTAGTCACAGAGTGAATAGCTGCCTGAACCCCTTTTCTTACGCCTTGCTGAAAGTCAATACCTAGCCTCTATTATATTACCCTCCTTTACATGCGAGAAACATATCAATGCCCTCCCATACCCTGAGCTTTAGTAATTACACACTGTATGTATTTGCTCTAAAGCACGATAGACAATATCTTAATGGATATATGTATACCTACTAGGTTAGTCATATATTTTATTCGTAACATTAAACACTTACATTCTGTTAGAGATCCTTTCCACATAAATCCATCATTGAGGATTCGATATTACTAATATAATAGAGCAACAGCCCAAGGCCACCAGACCCTACGTATTATCTGATGAACAAAATATGTATTTACAATGGAGTAATATTAGTGTGTACAGTAAACGTATGAATATCTATCGTATCGTATAATAATTATAACTTACACCGTCAGCCAATTCACAGATATCAGGTCCTAAAGATGCATAAAAATCATATACATGCATTATAGTGTGTCCAGCGACCAACTAGCGATAATTTAAGGGCATTAAATATACCTAATTTTATCGACAAAAACACCCACATGTGGGGTTTAGCCATCATTGTTTTCAATGTAGCTGGACGCAAGAAGAATGGAAACTCGCATAAGGCTCATATTCAAACAGCAATACGTCACCAGTTTTGCAACTTAGAGCAATGATTTTGATGTCATTTTGTACATAACATCCATGTTAATCAATGTATGTACTAAAAAAGGTGTGTTAATGTGCTAGTTTTTGAAGTATGTTAGAAAAACTTTAAAAAACTAGTGAAAATTTTGACTTCATTGAGTATCATAATTTTTTAATGACCTTTTAAACTTGAAACTTCAAAAGATTGGACTTTTTTGTATTGAATAGATGGTATTATTACCTTTCAACTAATAGATTTTTCGTACATAATATTATGGGATTTTTAAGCCTAGAGAAATAGAAGTCTTTCGGCAGAGTCGTCTAAAATAATAAAAAAATAGCTGCCATTCCAAAAGGAAGAGGGTTAGATATATGGGTATTTTTGTCGATAAAATGAGGTATATTTCATGTTCTTAAATTATCCCTAGTTGGTCGCTGGACACTGTATATAGCAATTTTAATTAAAGTACCTTTCAAATGGTGAAAGAATTTTTCAAATAGGTGCCATGGCTTCGAGATTTTTATCCACAAAGTTCTGCTCACATAATTTGGCTTTTCTCTTTTTTATAAGGATAGGTTTAAAAATTAAAACTGCACGTAGAAACTAAAGAACTTTGTTCTACTCTCTAGAACGTTGAAAGTGTTTCTGCATTGCGCAAATGATTGTAAGGGCCGTGTGGCCTAATGGATAAGGCGTCGGACTTCGGATCCGAAGATTGCAGGTTCGAGTCCTGTCACGGTCGTGAATAATAATGTGGCCTATTTTTTTAAAGAATATTTTCTGTTTGTTTATTTACTTTTCAATAACTTATGAGTTTGGTTTTGGGGCCACAAAGAAAATATTAATACTGAAATCACGATCTTAAATTTTCCAATCACTTATAGTTTCATTTATTTTCATAAAATGTTTCATATACAGAAAATAATGTACCTAACGTAAAAAAAATGTGAAACTAAAAACGACTAAATTGTTTTGTTGACGTTGGTACCTGTATTACTTTACTAGCAAAAGGACAGCTTTGCAAGGGCTTGTGAGTTTTTTTTTTACATTGTAATAATTTTCGACAGAGAGCGTTAATACCTACTGATATATATTTTTTGTACAATTTACGTTTTGTAAATGTTAATAAGATTCTATTTTAAGTATAGATAAAACACATCTTACATCTATACATGAATAACTATGTTAAAGCCCAAACCTAAAAGTGAAATATTTTTTTCTGTAAAGTGTACAACAAAAAAGCACAAGTTGAAATACAATTAAAAATACAAAAAAATATATATATATTTCAAAACTATAAAATCTAAGATTTATTCCCCGCTTTTAATTAGCAGTTCTGAACTCGAGGTGTCTTCTCACACTGTGTGATTACAGCGACTTCGATATAGGCCAAGTAGGTAAATTAGCAAAAATCTCAAAATCATACACACATTTTTTACAAAAATAAATATACTCGTAAAGCATACTTTTACAATTCATAAAAAATCTAATCCGCATATATTTGATATAAATTTTTTTATTCTTAAAATTTGATTCCAGCTCAAACCAAATAAGATCAACTCAGATGACCAAACGACCCTATCACTACTTAGCTTTATTCCTAGTTTCCAGTAATAATTCTTCTATTTTAAGACCCTATTAGCAAAGAGCGCGAAAGATAATCATACTTTTTAGACCACGTGTGCTGTTAGTGCAAATTACTTGTGCATAGCAAAGTTACGTGATAAATGATGATAGATTGCAAGAACAGTAATACAGAACTATGACGTTGCTAAAACGTATATCTGGCTGTGTTTACAGAGCTCTACAAACACGCTCCAACTATTTTCTTAAATAAAATGTGAAAAATATGTAACGTGAACAACTGACGAAAAAGTTTTATTGTTTGTTTGTGTCGACTACTCTCACATGCCAGAATACACATCGTGTTTCAGGTACCATTTACATACACAAACAATTCCCGATATCAAATCCTGATTGAAAGGAACAGTACAGCAATAACATTGTCCTTACTGGGGCATCTCAACTGACCCCAATTACAGTCCGGCAAACCGAGGTGTCGTAGGAGGCGACAGAATCCGCCCAGCTTGTTGTTAAGCATCCGAGTAAGGATTATTTTAACAATTTAATTATCTTTTGCCTAGTCTGCTTGACTAGCTATCACCCTATTGCCTGAGTCAGTCGCCAAACGAGACGTCGTGTTCCGGCTGGTAGCATTAATAATGTCTTT
Organism: Thymelicus lineola; assembly: GCA_963932265.1. Classification (NCBI taxonomy): domain Eukaryota; kingdom Metazoa; phylum Arthropoda; class Insecta; order Lepidoptera; family Hesperiidae; genus Thymelicus; species Thymelicus lineola. Next base: position 5,336,975 of record OZ010691.1, read on the forward strand.
GATGTCGCTCCTCTAAAAATTTACGCATTGCTACTCCCGCTCATTCTTCATCTTCATCCTTCTATCAACATTATTTTACTGTCACAGCCGTTCGTCTCTGGATCGCTCTCCTCAACTGTATCCATAACACAAGCACATTAAATTCGTTTAAAAACTTAGTAGAAGCCCACTATCTCCAGAATCACTTTACTTTCTTCTCCCTTTTCCTTTCTTGCATAATTATTTTTGTCATCTATAATTTCAAATTTGCCTTTTGATTCTTTAATTGTTATAGTTTCCTTAATACTACTCGTGCACCTTACCTCATCTTATCTAACTATATACCGCATTCCGCATCCTAAGGTTGTCTGGAAGAGATCGCTGTGTAGCGATAAGACCGTCTTTTGTACTCTATATACTTGCCTATTTTACATTGTTGTTATCCTATTTTTGGTGTGCAATAAAGAGTTAAATTAATAAAGAAAGTTTATTTTTCTACTCAATCACTTTGTTCCTCGTTATCTCTACATCATGCCCTATCATTATAAACAAGGATTTTTTCGATTCATACGTTGAGAAACAAACCTATTCCATAGTACCGTTTACTCGTTAACTATTGTCACGTAGACTTTAAATTTGTTTCACAATTTCAGTCGCAACGTATTTTTCTAACGACATTTTTATACTACAAATGCACGGGGTATCTGATCCGGTGTCCGTTTTACACGTGAATAGTCGCTAACGTTTTTATACCCACACTCCCGAGTGTAAAAATTATTTTATACCAATATTTGTTGTACTCGTACGAACGGGAATATCGTTAAAACGGCCTCTAGCTTTTAGTTGCGAACATATTTGACGAATCACGTTCAGTTTGCATTCGTCACTATGGTTATATCTTGTTTTTTAGTAAAATATATTTGATGCAATTTCAATTTTATAACTACATTGACAAATACCAACTAGCGAACCTTCTAAATCTAATCGTCCACATCAGTTAATATAACAACAGCAAAATATAATAACTACACATAATATTTTGTGTCGACAGATTTCTATTCTAAGTTAATTACTTGATCCATGATGAATAGAGGGAACTTCTCGAATATCTTGGGTACATTATGGTGATATTGATATAATTTGTTTCAAAACTGTTTTTGAGGTAAATTTTTAGTAATAATCTAAAATTTTAACAAAAAAAGAACCGACTTCAAATGTAGTACATGATGCCATTGTCAGATCTCGCTCAAATTTATGTGGGACTACACGACAAGTACCAGCTTTCGATTAAAAAAAGAATCATTGAAATCATCAAAAACGGTTCACCCAGTCCAGAGTACGGAGGTAACAAACATAAAAAAATACAGTCGAATTGAGAACCTCCTCCTTTTTTTGGAGTCGGTTAAAAATTAGATTTCATAATTAGTGTCGACTTATCCTCATCGAATTCTCTTCTTCGCTGCAAGTAAGGTCCCAACTACTTGTGACTTCTAACAACCAACTTAGCTACAGTTATAATAAACACTAGTAACCTCCCTCGCTTTGCTTCGGGTTTCGTATAGATTTGAAATTTTTTAAGATAAAATATAGTCCATGTTACTTAGAAAGAACAGATCATTCTATTGGTGAAAGAATTCTTAAAACCGGTCTAGTAGTTCTTGAGTTTATCCATTACAAACAAATAAAAGTTCAACACTTTCCTGGATGAAAGCAAAGATTTTTAAACTAAGGACCAACTAATATTGATATGAACGTGTGTTTGGCACGATTGTCTTTAGTATTTCGATTTGTTTTGCGTAATTCTAAATATTTCAGCCCCTCTTTGCAATTTCCGCTGCCTTGAAGTGCTGATACTCGGCTTATTTTCTATATCAAAACAAATACGTTATTTGCCTCATACTATGCTTTGATTGCGAAACAAAAACAATTTGAATATTGTCTCTTGTTTCTTTTTCTTTATGTTACCTAAAATAAAAGAGTCACAATTTGGGTAACATGATATAACAACACTGTCCGTATATGTTTGATCACGATTAAAATAATGCTGTGTAACACATATATTTTTATGTGATAAGGATAGCAACAAAGCTGGCAGTTCCACCATCCTCTGCCACTTAACTGTGCAAACCTCGAAAGGAGTGAAGGAAGGACTGTATTTATTACGTCCTTTTAGTATTAGTAATTATTATTTAAGTAAAAGCACTGTAAAATTTAGAACTGCTAGTGTTCAGTTAATAATTGTTAGTCGTATACTAACTGGTATACTAACTACTATAGTACTATAGTAATACTATAATATAGTATAGTATACTAACTAGTATAGTTAGTCGTGTACTAATAGTTTTCATATTATAAATGTACCAAAAAAATGTGTCTATGCTATTAACTGTTAAGGAGTTACGGTGCCAAACTTGAGTGTAACAGCAGCCGGTCTATTATGAACTTTTAATTCCAGCCAAGTTCCAGTGTAAACGTCAAATTCGTGTTACGAAAGCGGTCACGTGACACTTTTTAGCCAAACATACGTCGTTTAAAGCCCGAGAAATGAATTGCCTTGAACTTGAATGGTTTTGTAAAAGTTCATAATAGGTCCGCAAGACATGCTTATCACAAAAATACACTATCAATAATCCAAAGCTTGAGTAAAATGTCAATTCCTTAAGATACGAAAAAGTAGGTGTAATTACGCTTGCAAGATTTGACCCTCACAGACAGGGTAAGCTAAACAAAAACGTTTAAAAAAAGCTAAGTAGGTTAAAAGACTATGATGTAACGTTTGGATACTCTTAAATAAGTGTCTGTTTGTCTGTCCGAACATCACATAAAAACACTTAAACAGATTTCGATGAAAATTGGTAAAATTGTTACTGATACCCTGGGTCATATTTTACACAACTTTTCATCCCGGAAAATTAAAAGGTTTCCCGGGAAAACAGGATAAAAGTTTGAATAAGTTAAAACCTAATTTCCATATGCAAAGCTGCAGGCAACAGCTAGTATAAAATATATAGTTATTAAATAGAACATAAAAAATATATAGCAATTAGAATTCCAATCACAGCTGCATCATGATGATTACAAATCTGGACAAAGTTAAAGTCAAACATATTTATTGTGTTACCCACTCGTAACCGTAACATCTATACTCCTATTAAACACAAAACATAAATAAAATAATACCAAATGTTCGCAAAAATCTCTATTGTTATTTAAGAACAACAAACCAGAATTTTATGTGAGTAATTATTTTCTTTTCTACATCATCGATATTATATTAGTATTGTTAAAATACATTACAATAAAATCAATAGGCTTTTGTTTTCAAACTTCAATGTCAAGGTCATGCTTACAATGGAAAAGGTCTTGTTTTCCCGTGAAACTGGATTTAAATTAGTTCAGCTCTTAGACAAAGTTTACAGTGTTACTAACTAACTAAATATTAGTTACCTTTGGCTAGCTTTGACGAATTAATTAGTTAAGTAATAATAAAATGTACCCACAGGGTGTATTAAGTTAAAAAGTTGTATAACACTTTTATTTTTATTGAAATTCTATGTTGGGGCGTCTGTTAGTAAGAGCGTCAGTTCCAAAAGGTAAAAACGGGACCCTATTACTAAGACTCCACTGTCTGTCTGCCTGTCTGTCTGTCTGTCACCAAGCTGTATCTCATGAACGGTGATTGCTAGATAGTTAAATCATAAATGATGTATTTCTGTTGCGACTATAACAACAAATACTAAAACCGGAATAAAATTTAATTAATACGAGTATTTAAGTCGCTCCGGACCATCTGACCACCAAATCTCAACACCAGTGGTCAGTTGGCACTCCAATTTCTCAATTGACTACCAGTTACCAAATAACACAATGTTACTCCCATTTTACCACCAGTGATGTAAATTGTCCCGTTTCACCACTGGTGATGAAGTGGCCCATGATCCACCAAATTTCACCACTGGTGGTCAGTAGTTTCTCAACTGACTACCAGTGACCAAATAACACAATGGTACTCCCATATCACCCCCACCTAGTTACAAAAGAGCAAAATAAAAATGATCTAGATTTAGCTACCTACCATTGACGTTTTGTAAAGAAAGATTTGAATTTTAAAATATAATAAATAATAAAACGAACTTACGAACTTAACCTATACTTAAGGGCATCACACATGGCGAAGATACTATAACATTTCATGTTAAGATAAAATATCGCTCACTATACATTTTGTATGAACCATCACACACGGCTAAGATACGTTAATATTTTCATATTACGCATGTTAAGATATCGAGCGATATGGACATTTTATGTTAAGATGCTTAATATATCGTAACATGCCATGTTAAGATCCAAAATATATCGTAAGCTCCTTACGCAGTGTGCACAATATTCGATGCAAAATGGAATGAAATATATTAATTTTACTTCTTCTTAGCCGTGTTGGTGTTGGCGGCTTAGAATACTGACCCCAATCCCGCGCCGGATGGGTGTCGTAAGAGGCGACTTAATCCGGCCCGCTGGTGGTAGGGCCCTCGGAGGGATTATATTGGTAGTATTGATTTTAATTGTTTATTAATACCATTATTACTATTATAATTTCTCCAGGGGTTCGCCTGGATAGCTACCACCAGCATGAGTCAGCCGCCAAACGACTCGTCGTGTTCCGGCTGGGGGCTTGAGAGCCAGTTCTTTCTTTCTTTTTCTTCTTTCTTTCCTGGCAGGCAACGCATCAGTGATGCCTTTGGTGTTGCTGATGCCCATGGGCGACGATAGCCACTTACCATCAGGTGGATCGTCAGCTCGTTTGCCAGATATTTCCATAAAAAAAACCTATTCTCTCTGGTTTTGTTGTTGGAACGAAGTTCCTTATCGCGCGTTGTGAAAGGGGGCCAGACGGAAAATTTCGACACTTTTTGATTTTGCGAATGACGACACTTTTTTTGAAGTGATTCAGTTAGTTTTACAGAGATGGCGCTGTACAAACTGCGTAACTATATAAGGTAAATGAAACTAAGTATACATAGCGAATTCAAAAAAATTAATAGTTTCCTTGAACTTACGCATGTTACAAGTATAAGTTGATAGCGTGATTCAGAATTAATTTACTAACGCCATCTATCCGCAACTAACCAAACTAAATATCTTAAGTCTGAACAGGCGCTGTACAACAATACAATACTTAAATCGAAAGGAACTTCGTTCCATCCAGGTGTCCCTTGACACCTCTCATGTTTTTGTTTTTATTATTAGTACGCAAAATATTGGAAACTATTGGAAACTATAAACTTTTCTTTGACTTTTTAAAATATATTTGAAACATTTTCGATGAAAGGTCTTCGTAAAGATTAAACTCACTGCGGTCTTTCCTAAACTTTATATGATTAATTTCTACCCAAATTGTTCGGAAATGGCAACGTGCGGCAGAAATTTTTAAGTCATATTCGAAGTCAGAATCATCATCCGATGAGCTATTCAATAAATCTAATAGTAAGGCCGTATTATTAATATTAGACTATCCTGTATATAGATTGCGGGGAAATAACCCCAGTGTGACCCAGAGCTATTCGAGCGGATATAAATATTATCGTATCTTAGCCGTGTGCGATACCTTAAGATACTATAATATTTTATAGCAAGGCATCTTAACATAAAATATTATCGTATCTTCGCCGTATGTGACGCGCTTTAAAGCTGGATAGCCCTACCGCGCGTGTAGCGCGTATACGAACCGTGTGGCTGGAGGTCTATATATGCGGTAGCGTGTCAAGCCAAGTTCAAGTTAACAGAACTGGCGAGTAGCACCGTGTGTAATATTACACGAATTATTTGGAGCCAATTTTGGCCCCCTCATAACTCAAAAACTATTCCACGCAAACATGTCAAATTTGGCTCATTTATTGAGACTTGCGAAATACATATGTGCTCCAAATTTAATAAACACACCTCAAACGGTTATTTAGGTTATATTAACGTCCAATAATCGTCATTTTTATCACTGCCTGAGCCATAAATCAAAATTCTAACCCAGTTCCAGATGACCTAGAATTTTAAAACTACTAGAAACTTGATATTAGGCATCGTATGCAGGCGTATGTAAAAAAATCTAAAAACTGAAAATTATTGATAATTAGTGAAACTAATGAAATAGCGATTCCACTGTATAGAATAATTTTACAAATAACAATAGGTATATTTATTATCTATAAAAAGTAATAATTTTTACACAAAAAGTAATGATATGGTAAATGTAATAATGTAATGATATAATAAAAGTAATGATATAGTATGTAATTGTATTTGAATTTGAATATCTCATCAAAAACATAAATGTGAAATGAGAGCCAAGTTCGAAAAAGAAATTGAAATCTAAATGCGTGCCAAGTTCTGTGTAGAAAAGCCTAAAATTTTAGCTACAAGAACATGTAATTCAAGCTTTATATTTGACTTGGCTAGTTTTCATAAGTTAGCAACCAACAAACCAAATTTTAGAAAAAAAAACATAGGTATTACTGATGATACCTAACAGATAGGTTTATACCTAACAGACCTAACGAAGATAATTATACAAATATAATATATCCTAGGTAGGTACGTGAAAACTAACCAAGTCAAATGTAGAGCTTGAATCCGTCTAAATGGGCCTTTATTGACAAGTCGATTCAGTAATGACATGACATTTAAAATGAAACAGGTATAGTTTGAATGATTATAACTGCACTGAACGGCAACATAGCACAAATAAAGACACTTTTACAATGTACAACCAAATTAAAAGGAATTACAAATAACTTAAAAACTAAGCTTTATAATGCGCTAGTTCCCGTATAAGATATGTTCAGTAAAAGCTATAGAATCAATTGGCAAAGTTCCTGCACTTCCTTAGGAGCACGTTGTATATTTTGAAAAAATATTTCAACGAAAACGATTATGGTGAAATTTTAGCTCATGTATGTATTAGGTAAACTCATATGGTGTCAAATAAAAATAATCGCTATTAGGTAGGTACTTTATTAAAATATCAAATTAAAACGCACAAAAAATACCATCCAGTTTCACTGGAAGTGGTGATAATTTAAAACCTTAAATTCATTGGCACTCCTACAAAACGAGGCCACTGAACGAGGTAAATATAATATAACCTTCGTCAATTTAGGGTAATTGCTGTATACTCTGAAGGGTAACTGAATGTTACCAAGTTACGCCATATTGTCCTTTCATTAAGTCATGACAAATGTTGAACGCACCACACAGTACAATAGAAGGGGTTTTATGAAGTAGTGACACCTTTATTTTTTAATACATCAAGGACATTATATACATAATGTATTACTAATAATTTATGTCTGTTATTATGTCACCGCTGATTAAATCTTTATACAAAGTTAGTTAAAACACAGTTAGAACTTATTGAAACTATAAACAGTTTCGTCTAAATTGGCATTATGACAAAATGACAAATTTTCTGACTTCTGATAATTTGTATGTATTTCCTTATTACCTGAAATACCTGATCTTATACTGTTATACTTACCGGCTATACAGGGTGGAAATACAAGACGGTTGTTGGATGAAAAGTACCCTGAATATTGATGACAACAAATTTTACTATAAGGAAACATTCCTTTATTTTCAAAACTAAGTGAAACTGTATTCAAAAATTTTTGGAAATTGACCTGCTTGATTTGCTTGATTGCGTAACCAGTAAAATATGAAAAAAATACCCTTATATTCATGATGCTAACAGAAAGGGTCATTCATAAGGATCAATTTCTGTCAAACAACATTTTAAATAAAGGGAAGACCAAGAAAAATGAGTTAGTTGCAAAATTACCAGCTCTAAAAAAATCACTTTGAATACGAAATATCTCATCATAAATATCATCTATAAAAGCAAAAAAGTTTGGTGTTCCTACATGCAGCAAACACTCATATTACGCGGAGGGTAGACCTAAATAAACAGATTTGGTTCCCAATAACGATACAATATTGATGAGACGTTTTGTTAATTAAATCTGTTACAACCTTCATTTCATTAACTTCAATATCATTCTCGCAGCCACTTGGATCTGTAATTATTAACATTATGATAAATTGTAATTTTCGAGTACGTGAGTTTTATTATTAAAGGCAGATTCTTATTCTCATATCTCTTCTTGGGGATATTTTTATTAATATTTTATTTTACGTAGATTTTATTGCATATTTTTTATATATTTTTATTATAAAACATAAATATAACCGTCAGATTAAGAAAACCTTTCCTCAGATTAATGGTCACGATAAAAGGCATCAAGCTGAATCACCTGTATAAATAATCTGACGCGCTCGAATTTATAGTAAAAGAAATATTTTCGAATTTTTAGTTAGCCACCACTAGCCTGCGTCACGTCTAAATTGTCAGTATTTTGAATGTGAGCTTTGATTCACTTAACATTTAACATCCCCTCTGAATATCTGATGCACTCAAGCATTTCCATGTGACTTATTTTTATTTTAAATTCCTGTTTTAAAGTGTGTAGACGCTCCCCCTACAGTATTAAGTACCTTTTTTCTTTCTATCATCTAATCTTTCTCTAATCTCAACTAAATTACCATTTAGCATCGCGGCCTTCCTTATTAAATTACACAAGATATTTGGAATCCAAAATGTATAACGCATCACACCCAAACCATATGATTCACTCAATGTTAACACAAAGTTTACCTAGTGTTTAAAATATAACCGACTGTTGTAAACATCCATACGTGTTTCAATTCAAACATATTGTGGTGGAACGTGCTGACGCGATGGATGGTCCTATGTAAACTTTGTCGCGGCTAGAAAGCGTAAATATTATTACAATATACTGAGTCTGCCGACATGGCATCGCGGCCGCAAACATCGCTACATGTGTTGAGCCAGCTGACCGCTATCCTCTGAGGATTTGTTTGCCTACATCGGTGTAGTAATTTTCCATAAGACATTACCTTTATAAATATGACATAACTTCTTAAACACATTCATCAATTACGTATGGGCCCCGAGGGGGAGAGGGGGTTTTCAGAATTTCTACATGCCCTTATCTCGGGAGGAAAAAATCTAAAGTCAATCTTACGTAACGTATTACTATTAAAAATAATTAAGAGTGTTAGTGCAATTAATTATTTCCTAAAGCCAAATATAATCTTACCTAAAAAGGGGGAGGGTGAGTCCAAGAATTCTTATGTGTACCATGAGGGTAGAGAGGTAAAAAATGGCCAAAATTTATCTTAAGTATCTTAATTAAGGAATGGCCCCAAAACTCTTGACCGTTTGTCAAGTCTATTTGTAATGCAGGAAATAAATATCTTATAAGTAAATATAATATATTGGCCATTCATCATTGTGGCTCGTTTACTCTACTATTGACATAACAATAGAACACAAAACCCTACTTAAATAGGTAGTGAATTTCGATTACATATTATTCCCATACGGTATATCCGTATTAGACTAAAATTGAATAAATATTTCATTACATTAAAATAATATTCTATGTTCAACCAAAACTCATTTAAGTAATAACTGCTCAATTGACATCTTTTCAATTTTCACAAATAATGACATTATCATCGTCCCCACTTTGTCCCAGGCGATGCGAACGCCGTTATTGGCATTGAATGAACACTCGAAAACACGGATAAATCATACGAAGGGAAATAAATAAAACGAACGAAGAAAAAGGTGCGTAAGCGAGGAGAATTTGGTAAAATTTACAGATCGTTTGTCTTCCTCCCCATTCCTTGATGGATGTCATAAAGGGGAAACATAAAAGTTTTTTCTCGTATCATCTGATAATTTGTTGAAGTTTCCCAGGTTAGGTCAAGTGTGAATGTGTTACTTTGAACTCTATTATGCGAGCCATCGATCAATGTGAATTCTGCCGCGAAACGAATTTGTAACAACCCAAAGCAAATGTACCTAACGCTTTTTTTTCGTTTGAGTTGATGTTTGTACAAGGATGTTACATTCAAATGTTGAAACTAACCTGTTTGAGCGAAAGCGTCCTTTTACGTTCAAAGTACATTACAATATCTGTAACCAACAATATGTTACTTGTTTTTGTACTTTTGTATAGAAATCTGTTTAGTAGACATGTAGTATCAAAGATCTGATTTAATCAATTACATGACGTTAGTATATTAGTTCATTGGTCTAACTACGCTATTCTACACTTACTACATAACAATCACTTTTAATATCTTTTTGTAAATTTTGACACTACGAGATTATTAAAACCGATGTTACTCACATTAATATTTTAGTGAAACTGTTTAAAATATGTAGTTGTAAACTAAGTTATAGCGTGTGTCTATATAAAGTGATTAAACAGATAGTTTGAGTGCATAATTAATATCCAGCTATCGTTACGGAGCAAAAAGTAAATATTGAGATGTTAAAGTTAAGCACAATTTCTCATGAACCTTCTTTGTGTGTATTGTGAGCATAAAGTATTCTCCTTCCTTTCCACAATATTGTAGCAGCCTCGAGGCATGTTCTCGCGTCTCTTAAGGAACTTCTGTTTCACATATCTATAAGTTGCTAGTGGATACCCGGCGTATTCCACTACGCTAAAAACTTTTCTGATGAGAATTACAGATCAATGTTTCTGTGTTGACGTTAAGGCTCCGTGCCGCGATATCAACAATTTCGGTCAATTTTAATCACTGTTTGTGTGAACAGGATAAAGAAATTAAGCTTTGTTTTTTGTTACTATATGAGTCTAATTCTTGTTCTTACCGATAGCTCAGACGAATTTAACATATTATTTATAATAATGGCAAATCACCACTATTTAAAACCCTTCTTTTCCGAAAAGTAACGAGCAAGTGATATTTGTCTTCGTTTTACAACGAAAATACGAAGTATTTCAAACATTAAAAAACATAAATAACATAAATATACGGTCTATTATTAAGTAGCCTAGCCAGTTTTTTAAATTTCTATCCAAATATAGCAGATTTTTTTTTTTGAAATAACGTAATTTCGTTCGAAGTAAGTATTTTTTTTCTATTAATTAGAAACACTTTAAGGAAATTTTAAAAAATACACATTAATCTTAAGTTAATCCTTTAATATAATCAAAATTTTATTTTATGAAAAAATAATGTTTTCGTTTGTTAATAATAGTTGCAAACTGAACTATATTATAGACCGCATTAAATATATTAAATCAGTGCCGACCCGGCAGTGACAGCGTGAGGACGTATTGCGTTTTTTTCCGCCATGCTCGCGTATTTTACGTAAAAATTTACACAAACATCACGAATCATCATATTTCTATGTATTACAAAATTGGCTGTTTGAAGAGGGGTGGGGTAGTTATAGTAGTTCATATAGTTAAGAAGGAGATGAATTTACTGAATTCAACGAACATACCTGAGTGGGGTATCAAATGAAAGGGTTTGATTTGTGTAGTACTAAATTGACTGTTTGAGGGGGGGGGTGAATTTAGTTAATCAACAAGGGGCCATCCATAAATTACGTCACACTAATTTCATGACTTTTTGACCCCTCCCCCATCGTTGTCACCCCTAGTGTGACGTTACATATTATAAATTTTACTCCTAGAAATTATTAAATTAAGTTCCATTTTTGTTTTTCTACTTAGTAATTCACTTAGTAGTACTTCAAGTGTTTCAACTTACATTTTGAAGTGAAAACTTCTTTAGTACGGGGGTGCTTTGAAATTCGATGAAACGAAACTGTCCAGTAAAAAGAGACAGACACATAAATTCTAAAGTGAGATAGGAAGCATTGTACAGGGGAGGGGAGTTGAGTTGAGTTGGCGCCGCTGTGGCAAGGTTGCGCTCCAAAAATACCGCCCCGGGTCCCGATAGTGTTCCGGGTCGAGTGCTGGTTTCCGCCCTAGACGCCGCAGAGTCCCTGGAGTAGCGACTAAGGGGACTCCTGAATGCCTGTCTCGAGCAGAGAAAATTTCCTCAGGCGTGGAAAACAGGACGAAAATTGATCGTGCAAATCCAGCAAACAATTAATAATAATTACCGACGTACGTCAAGCCTATTCATGACTTTTGCATCGTGCATCGTGCATTGCCTTGGCGGGACGTACAGCATGATTGGGCGTGTATAAGGTTTAAGCTCTGAGTCTGAATAACCTGCTTATGTTTTGCGGCGCAAAACTGAATGACCTGCTTATGCCCGGTATTTATGGGTACCCAGACGATAGCACAGTGGTAGAGAGATACCTACCAAGTCTCAGGGCCAGTTGGGACAAAATTCAGTCTCAAAGAGAGGCCATGGTGGCTAGTGTGAATCTCACACTTCGGGCTGTGTCCGAGTGGGGCGAAGCCAATCTTGTGAGATTCAACGCCGCTAAAACGCAGACGTTTCTATTTACCGCCAAGAGGAGCCCGCTTACCTTGGCTCCTACTTTTCGGAATATGCCCTTGGATTATACCGACTGCCTTCAGTTGTTAGTATATAATATGGTTAATATTATTAGATTTTAAAATGTGACGTCACGAAATAGTAGCACCCCTTTCACCCCACACTACATCGACCCCCACCCCCTTCCCCCTAACGTGTGACGTAATTAATGGATGGCACCCAATGGCAAAACACGATTTGTACTTACCTATATTTCATTTTGAAACAAGAAAATACGTCCTGCCTAAATCTAAGTTTAAAACCCGTAAAATAAAACTAAAATTAAAAATTTCAAAAACCCCCACTCAAAAAAGAACAAAAAGTCTGAATATGTAAAAAGTCATAAAATAAATTTTCAAAAAGTCATAAATAACATGAATATTACAAATGTACTAGCTGACCCGGCAAACTCTGTACTGCCTAACAACTCACCCCTCTCGAGGTCTCCCTCGAGCCCCATCTCCCTTCTCTTTCCCCTCTCCCTCTCTCTCGACTGTCAGTTATAAAATAAAAAAGTTAGATATGTCGCTGATGTTACATTAGAAAGATAATATGGTCGTTAAGTTTTCAAAGAAATCGGACCTCATACTACAGCTATGAAACAGACAAAATTTTCTGAACGCACCTATAAACATCTGACAACCAAATGACAATTTGACAAAAGATATCAAATGTTTCACAGCTAGGAACAATTTGTTTGTTTTTAGTATTTTTCATTACTTATTATTCATATTTCTCACCGTTTACACCTTCCCTGAAGTTTCACAAATATTTCAAGATCAAAATTAGCCAAATCGGTCCAGCCATTCTCGAGTTTTAGCAAGACAAACGAACAGCTATTGATTTTTATACATAGATTATTTAAGTTAATTAAATAAAAAAAAATGAGAGGTGTCAAGGGACACCCGGATGGAACAAAGTTCCTTTCGATTTAAGTATTGTTTTTTGAAGTGATTCAGAGAGTTTTACGCTAGTAGCGTGATTCAGAAAGTTGTACAGCGCCATCTCTGTAAAACTCTCTGAATCACTTCAAAAAGTATCGTGGCAAATTTTCGTAAGAAAATTTTCCGTCTAGCCAGCCCCCTTTCATAACGCGCGATAAGGAACTTCGTTCCAACTTTGTCGTGTTGGGGGACGGCTCCATATTAAACTCCATCCACCCATCCATCAGTCTTGATAGGTCCACTGCTGGACATAGACGACATTTTTCCGAGACGTGGGCGCCATTCGAAGACCTTTCTTCCCCAAAGGTTATCTTCGAACTGTGTGACCAGCCCATTGCCACGTCAGCCGGCTAATTCTTTGAGCTATATGGGTTACCTTTGTTCGTCTACGGATTTCTTCATTTTTAATTCAATCACGCAGAGAAATACCGAGCATAGCCCTCTCCATAGCCCGCTGCGCTACTCTGAGCTTGTGGATTAGGCCAATAGTGAAGCACCACGTATCGACTTCAGGCACTGAGGTAGTGTTTTGGACGACAAGATATGACGCAGTTTCCCGAACGCAGCCCATCCGAGTTGGATTCTCCCATCTGGATCAATTGTCCCAGGTAAATGTATTCGTCTACAACTTCGAGAGCAGCGCCGTCAACAACAACCGGTATGGGTGTGACATGGACATTTGACATGATTTTCGTCTTGTCCATGTTCATCTTAAGACCCACCCGTTGTGAGGCGCTGTTCAAGTTTCCGAGCATTGTATCAAGTTCCTCCAGGGAACCTAGATAACTATAAATCATCGGCATATCGTAGGTGTATGATGTATTTACTATTTTTATATACCAGTTTTTATCAGAATTAAAATGTTGAATAACTTTATAAAACGACTGATGTAATGAAAACTGGCCAAGTCAAATCTAACCTACTTTAAGATCTCACATGTGCTGAGGAGTTTCTTTAGGCTTTTCTTCTCCTCCACGACAAAGCACCTTCCGAAAAGCCAAAAAATGGCGTGCATAAGTGTATCAGTGATACCTATATGAATAAAATATTTTGACTTTGACTTTGACTGACACATTTTTAAATAACAGCAATTGTTATAGGTATCCAATAAAGCAAAGAAATAGAGTTTAATACTTGTTCATAATGTTATTTTGTTCCTATAAATACATATTTCGATTTTGCATAGAACTTTGCACTCATTTAGATCTCCGTTCTTTTTGCGGCGAAGCCCACAGCCAAGCTTAATTTTTGTATTGAACTTGGCTCTCCTTTTTTACATTTATGTTTTTGGTGGGATATCATTACTTTTTGTAAAGAAAACTAGGCAATGCCACGCGCCGCCGTCGACACACCGTTGGCCGGTTGTTTAGCGCTTATTACAAGTTTTTTCTGTGATGGGGACACCACTTATTTTTCGACTTTTTAGATTTTTTCCTACGCTTACACACAATTAGTAAATCTCAACTAGATTACATGGAATTTTCTCGATACCGGGCGAGGGTGAAGGCGGGAACCGCGCTCGCTCACGAGCAATATCGTGACCGCGTACAAAAACACCTCGCTTCAGAACCGAAAGCGTTTTGGAATTACGTCAAAGCAAAAAAAGGTAATTCTAAACAATGTCTACTGGTACAAAGCGGGCGGGCACTATCAGAGATGGAATGTGCGAAAGAATTCGCACAATTCTTTCATTCGGTATACAAAGCAGAGCCAGCGCGGCTGGATGTTTCGGCGGCGGCGGAGGCGTCGGCAGGCGACGGCGCGCGGGTGCACCTGGCGCGCCTGGAGCCGGCGGACGTGCGGCGCGCGCTCGCCAGGCTACCGGCGAAGCGTTCCGTAGGACCAGATGGTATCCCACCATTCATTTTAAGGGATTGCCGCATCGTATTGGTCGAGCCGCTGACGCACATTTATAATGTCTGTCTGGCGACTGCGACCTTTCCAGAGCGCTGGAAACTCACCCGCGTGGTACCAGTGCCGAAGGGACGGGGAGGTTCGGAGCCAGGTGACTATAGACCGGTGGCGCTTCTGTGTGCGCCGGCAAAGGTCTTCGAGTCAGCCGTTCACCACTTAATGTATGCGCAGGTGAGGTCCCAATTGTCCGACGCGCAGGATGGCTTCCGGGCGGGTCGGGGAACCACGGGAAACTTGCTGCATCTGATGACCCGGGTGGTACCGGCGGTGGATGCCGGAGGTCAGGTAGATGTCGCTTATCTCGATTTCCGGAAGGCGTTCGACACGGTCGATAATGACGTCCTGCTTGCGAAGCTGGCCGGTGTGGGCTGCACGCCGCACACGCTCAACTTCTTCGCCAGCTACCTGCGAGACAGGCGTCAATACGTCGACTGTGGTGGGCACCTTTCGGACCAGTATTGGACAAGATCAGGCGTCAGCCAAGGTAGCAATTTAGGGCCACTCCAATTTATTGTCATGATAAATGATCTGCCGGATGTGGTCCTGAACTCCACGTGCCTTCTGTTTGCTGACGACTTGAAATTGGTATGCGAGATACGTGACATCTCTGACCGTGCTAGGCTGCAGGCAGACATAGACCGGGTCGTAGGATGGAGCCAGGCGAACAAATTATTTTTCAACGTGGCTAAGTGCACGGTAATGTCGTACAGCCGCGCGCGCGCCCCGCAGCACCACCCGTACCACATGGAGGGCGAGCCGCTGCGCCGTGTCGCGGAGATGCGGGACCTGGGTGTGCAGTTCGCCACCGATCTCAACTTTCG
The DNA here is from genome assembly GCA_963932265.1 of Thymelicus lineola. Classification (NCBI taxonomy): domain Eukaryota; kingdom Metazoa; phylum Arthropoda; class Insecta; order Lepidoptera; family Hesperiidae; genus Thymelicus; species Thymelicus lineola. Next base: position 5,353,041 of record OZ010691.1, read on the forward strand.
GCGACATATAACCGAATTATGCAAAAAAGCGTACCGTAACCTCGGCTTCATATTGAGGCAATCCGAAGGTTTTACCAATATTGGTGCCCTTCGGGCCCTCTATGAGGCCTTGGTAAAGAGTCATTTGGAGCATAATTCGGTTATATGGGCTCCGAGTGAGAGAAAATATAAGCAGATGGTGGAGCGAATCCAGAGCAAATTTGCTCGGTACCTCTATATGAGGTTGTATGGGGTACACCCGGGTTATCCGTTGCTGTATCCCACTTTGTTCGTCCTGGGCATGGTGGGATACAGCAAACTGGAAGTCCGGAGGGAGGTATCACTGGCTACATATCTGCTCATGGTGCTGCGGGGTGAAAGGGACAACCCAGCTCTTTTAGAAGAGCTGAAGCTGTGGGTACCGGATGACAGAGTAGGAAGGCGACGGCGCCCGCAGCTGCTGGCGTTGCCACACTGCCGCACCAATCTGCTGCAGCGCGCGCCGCTCACTAGAGCGTTGCGGACGCTCAATTCTGTGGCGGAGATGGTTGACCTGTTCGGTTGTACGCTGAATGAGTTCACGATGGCAGTCTATAACGTGGTTGAAAATGTATTATAATATAATTATTATGGATTGATTTAATTAATAATTGACTTAATATTCGATTTTTTTTTAAATATAATACCTATTCTAATATTGACTGAATTATAATTATTTATTGTGACATGATTAATTTTACTATTATTGACTTACCTATTTATATTTGATGATTTACTAACTGTGACATGATGATTTTACTAATATTGACTTGTTTTATTTTGTAATGATGATTGTATTAGTTTTAATTCATATTAATATTATAATATTGTCTGAATTTATATGAAATACACTAACGCATTAGGACATGCCTGTAATGTTAGTGGTAATATTTTGGAATGAATAAATAAATAAATAAATAAATAAATAAATTACCGAGCTGAATTCCAAACATCCCTCTAGGTCATCTGGAAGTAGGTTTGATTTAGGTACTATATGTCAGTCAGTCAGTCAGTGCTAAAATTTACGACTTTTTGACCTTCATATCTTTATAATCGTTTGAGCTAGCTTCATTAAATTTGGGCTTCTACATGTCCATAAGAATGTAATTAAACACACGTAGTTTTATGTGTTTAGGTTTTTGTTGTAAAGGTTTTGAGTTATACTCGTAGAAGGGTCAAAAGTGGCACCAAGTGGTTCATGTAATATTACACTCGGCGCTGGCTAGCCAGTTCCTTTGCTTGAACTTGGCTTGACACGCTGCCGCGTGTCTAGATTTATTTTATGATTTTTTTACTTTTTACCTATTCAGACTTTTTTGTTTTTTTGAGTCCGGGTATTTTAAATTTTAAATTTAAGTTTAATAGGTTATAAATATGACAACATAATTATTTAGTCCCAGAGCTCACAAAAAAATTTTATGGCCTAAAATTTTAATGTTTTGAATTTTCAAAAACATTTTTTTATGAAATCAAGACTCGTTTGATTTTCGGGTAGGTACCAATGAAACATGTTAAATTTGTCTGTACACTCTAAGTTTATCGCAAACATAAATGACATCTCTGAAGGAAAACACTGAATAACATATTTATGTACCTAGTGTGTGTTTATCTAAAACTTTTTCATTTTGATTGTAATAAATATTATAAACTAATATACAAAAACATTACAGACTTTTATTTCTAAATTTGTTCATACTATGCATCCTAAAATTATTATCAACTAAAGGATCAAAATTGTTTAAGCTCGAACTTCAGCCAGGTGTGCGTGAATGATGCACACAGACATAGCTTCGCAATGAATATGACATAACTCTGTCAAATAAATTTTCGGCACGGCCTCTTAACGTTGATGCGCCATCTTTACATATTATCTTCAAATTTTTGTATAGGAAAAGTGGCAAATCGACTTTATCAATGGACCGAACGTGCTTTAGCATTGTTTTAGTAGGTATTATTAAACCACCTTCGGATTGTTGCCTTTCAAATGAAACCATTTTGTGGCATATCGATTGGATGATTTCAGAGTCTATAAAGGACAGAAAAATAAATTTGTGTTTTATATACATTTAAAGATTCATTTATATTGCTCAAATTCGTGCCCCGAATATTTTATGCTTCTAGAGCAATACTACTCCTATTAAGTTTTTGTATTATCACTGATATTCGTGAAGAACTAGAGTGCTAATCCTCTTGTTTGATTGATTCAGCTGCCAAACGGTTCGTCGAGTTCCAGCTGAGGACTTAAGACTTCTATCTTTCATATCTCTTGTTTCTTGGGCAGCACTGTGACACCAATAAGGTCACTGATATTCATTAACAACGATGAATTCAGCCTGTTGTTGCCTGGAAGACATTAGGCCGCCTTTTGTATTTTTTAATTTAGTAGGTATACTCTGTCATTTTACATTATTCTGATACACTGTATACACGCTCGGATGCACGTTCTATGCCATGACGCGGTGTAAGAAAATTTGGTGACAGGGAGATTACTTGTATCATGAGTATGGAGTTACAAATGTCCATTCTCTCTGGCCCATGTGCCAGCTTAGCAGCTATTCATATGAATCTTACTCTATTCCTTTCTGCATGCAGAGTACGGTAACATTTTATTGCATGATCTTACTTTAACATACGTATATTTAGTAAGATGTATCTTACTCGAAACTAGATATCAATATGATATAGAAATATGTAGGTATCTATCTATCTTACTTTGTTGAATAATGCTACGACATATCTTTTCGTTGGCAGAGACATAATCATTAATTATTACTATAAGTAACCGCCTTCGCTCCGCATTAGGATATTTATGCCTGAATACACACATTCCAAAAAAAATTGTTAGAGGATATCCATGGAGATCTTTGTGTTTCCCAATATTACTACAATATACCAGTGAAAACCAAATCCAAATCTATTAAGATATCTGAGATTAGTGGGAACAAACGCACAGACAACGAGAAAAATAAACAATCAGATGAAAAATAACTTTATTGTGTGATATATTGTGTTAGTAACTTAATACTGTTCACTGATAGTAATTCTTAAATATCTTCCATGCCGCCACGTTCATTTTTAGAGTTCTGAACGAAAAAAACGAAAAACGGAACCCTTATAGGATCACTCGTGTGTCTGGGCGACCGCCTTTCACAGCCAATTTTCTCCGAAACTACTGGACCAAATGAGTTGCAATTTGGTACTAATGTGCTATTTTGTGACCCAAAGATGGAGGTATAAAGAAAATAAATGAATTTTGGAGAAAAAAATTGACAAAATCTATAATTTTAATAATTACTTTTTAACAAAAAATTAAACCAATGAAAAAAGCTCAAAAGTGAAAAGTAAAATGAACCATTTAGTAATAAATCAAGTTCAAAGAGAAGTTACAAACAAACAGACAAACAAACAAACATACAGGTGAAGCTAATATAAAGCGTGTAATAAATTAAGATCCTGAACTAACAGTAAATAAATAAAGGAGAATGCCCATAGCCAGTACTCTCAAAAAAATTATTGTATCACAATGATTTTTGGACAAAAAATTAAATTAAAATATTTCAAGTATATACCCTATATCCTAAAAAATCCTCTTTGGAAATAATTTTCTGAAATTAATAAGTAACTTTACTTCCCTTTTACAAAAGAAAACCATTGGGCCATTTATGTTTGGATAAGGGCCAATCAGAAATCTTTTAAGATCCTTCGGGCCGCATGGTTGCATTGATTCCATTATGATTATGATACAACAAACTAGATGACGTAAGGGGACTGTCAAATGAATTAGAAAATTATTATAATCAGCCAGGAGTAATAGTGTTCTGTAATTATAATGCATTACAAATTACATGGTATTTTGGGACTGTCAAATGAATTTGAAACTTAAAAGATCGACATTACATACGCAATCGACTTTAATACGCCTGCATAGAGTCCATATTACTGTGAGTTTACTATAACCTAAATTCAAACTAATTTTGTTGAAAATCTCGTATTTCCTACTATTAACATTGACTAAAGTTAGTATGTGTAATTTATTAAGATAACATAATCAAATAAAGGTATTTTTGTCAAGACACAAAAATGTTAAAGTCAGTACATTTCTCCATACTAAATGGGCATTCTCCTTTGAGACGGCGCTAAACTAACAATCAAAATTAATTATAATACATAAACAATGAGGTTTAAAAATCTACCTCTTTTTTACTTCTAATATAATTGTACATAAAATGTAGCGTGTAAAATAATTAATGTGTACCTAAAATTGTAGCGTAAAATGAGAGCAGCGGCATCCGAAGCACATGGCAGCAGCAGCGCGACGCACATCATTTCACCGTTTGTGTTTTCATGTGTTTGGCACATTATTTTTATGTATGATGACGACGGTATAATGTCAAAGAACAGACATCTCAAACAAATGTGTGTCCCGCCCGGGATGTTCGATTTTCAAAATTGAGCCCCCGTTCTCCTTTCAAAATCGAACGAATCCATTGAAGATTGAAGTCACATGGCGCCAATGCATTGGGACATAAATGATGTTCGCGGTGTCGGTTCTATACGCTAGTAATAATACTTCAATGTATAATTCTTAATAAGCTGTAAATAATACGAATACCGACACAATGTTTGCCTGTATGTACATTAGTTTGGTTCTTGTTGTTTTGTAATTCCCAAGTGTTTCGTTGCTGCGCTCGAACTGACATGGTTGTTTACTTAAAGGTGACGGAATATACATAAATTGTACTTCGGAGATCAATAGCGGGAGTTTCGCGAAGCACAAACATGATCCGCTACTTAAACTTGTAAAGGCGTGTCTCATCACGTTTGCTTTGTTTGAGCCTTGCTTTGTTTGAATTTTTTGTTGTTTTCAAAATTCAGACCCTAAAATTGTCAATGTACTGGTTTTCAAAGTTAATTTTATCAACAGCATTAATTTTTAAACACTGTTCAGTTATTCCAATCCGTTGAGGATTGAAAATTTTTGTCTCCAAGTCATATCATGAAACCCTGAAAAAGTCAATGAAGTACTGGTTTCGCAAAGATAATGTTATTATTGGCAACAAATTTCTTAAAACACAGTTCAGTTATTCCGTGGTTATTCCTATCTGTGAAGAGTTAGATAGTTTTACCTGACTGAACGACGCAAGGAGGGTAATGTGTCTATCAGTCTATGTATGTATGTTCCTATGTGGCGTTATAGAGACCAAACATGTTGACAGATTTTGATGATTCTTCAATTAGTCTTAACCTTGCGAGTCATGACAATAAACAAAATTCATCACAGCGACAACCAGACGTCATACTAGGTTCCTCTCATCATTTTTCATTTTAAGTATCAGTTTAAAATACATAACAATCTAAAATTGCTTAAACTATATTACCATTATCGCTAATTTATTAACTCTCTATTCAAAATGACAATATTGTGAATTTTACCGTCTTATATTCCTAATGAAGAAGTACGGGACAGGAACAGAGCACGGTCGTATATTTATGCCCCGTCCACGTCCCGTCCACGTCCCGTCCCCGTCCCGTCCACGTTACGTATGCAACGACCTTTACTCACTTTTTTGGAACAGAAAAAGTAACCAACAAGTAAGAATCACAGGTACCGCTGATCCCTAACCAAACAGACAGGTGTACAGTGTACACTGTTTGTACCATAAATTGTGCTTAGCCGCAAACTTCTGTTAAATATTATTGTTTACCACAATATCTCATAGGAGACAATACTTTATTTAATTCTGCTAATGATAATTCTTATACTCAGGTAGGTAATTATATTGTTAGGATTATATATCTGCTTAACATTTTTTAATGCTTAACTGAAAGAAATAATTTATTCAAAACTTCTTGCAAGTGTCTGTAGAAGTCAAAATTTGGAACAATCGTTCTTTCAAGATAAACATTAGCAGCAACATATCATTTTTTATATCTCACTTTTAATATATAATTATTATAATAACCCAAAAAATCACTTTATATATGGTACAATTAAAAATATTATGCCCCATTTAGCAATAAATAAGCCATATTTGGTCACATGCCAAATAACAAAAAATATCTAATTAAGTTCTAATGTAAAAGTCTTGTTCGCTGTCGACAAAGATAAGGGTCACTTCTGACGAAACAAAAGTTATAGTTAGAGAATATTTTCATTGCTCCGTAATTATGAGGACATTGTCCTAACTTTCCGAGTATATTTTATGAAATATATCTATACAAATAATAACGCATATTACTGGCTCTCCGTCATTAATCGAAGCACGTAAAATAATTTAAAGGTAAATTCTAGATCCTTTTAGAACAAAGGTAAAAATGGGTAAAGTCGTACACCAGTACAGTCTTGCAAAGGTACCAGATTAAACTAGAAGAGATATGGCGCCAAGTCGTGTCCAATTTAATAAAGCAAGATCTCCCGCCAGACTATGTCATTGTGATTGATATCGTCTAATCGTCGTGATGACTGTCTAATTGACCTACCTTAGTGGGCATTTTTTACTCTGGCACAGCCTATCTAAAAGAATACACAGAAGTCTCTGAAAGTATTATAGAAGTAAATATTATGTGCGTATTACAAGTTAATTATCACTTGCTTCGGTGAAGGAAAACATCGTGAGGAAACCTGCACACCGGAGAGTTCTCCATAAAGTTCTCGAAGGTGTGTGAAGTCTACCAATCCGCACTTGGCCAGCGTGGTAGACTATGGCCTATACCCCTCACATTGTGAGAGGAGACCCCGAGCCCAGCAGTGGGACAATTATGGGTTGTTGCTTTGCTTTGCTTTTGCTTTTTTCTGAAAGTAAGCGTGGACTTAAGGATGAAGCCCAATAAAGAATACTGAAATCAAATAACATGTGTAACTACCAAATGTATAACGATAGTTATAAGAAGGTTTATTATATAATTATGTTTAGGAGCATTATTTTAAATGAATACCGTAACAACTATGGGCAGTTCGGTTAACCACTCATTTGCACGGCTCCATTAGTTTCAACGATTTCCATTCCATTAATATGCAATTCATATTATTTAAATATTTTCATCGAATATTAAATTTTCTACAAATTATAGGTTTTATTATAATTACAACTAAAGCATCGTTTGTTATAATTATTTACAATATTATTCTGTTTACTGAACAAGTTAACACAAAACTAAAGCTAAATTCTATGTTTAAACATCTTTACAATACAGCTGCTGTAGCAGCTTTCAACAAATCACGAATATACTTTAAAGTTAGTAATAAAACATAGGTTAGTATAATGAGTTAAACGACATTTATATTTAAGACTTTATAATAAAAGAAAAACAAAATGTTAATAATGTGAACGTCAATTAAGGATTTGACACGTTATATAAAAATATAATGGTGCATTTGACAAAAAGTTTTTTAATAAAATCCAGAATAAGAATTCATACGAATTTAAATAAAATTGTGGGTAGATTTTACGCGACTTTAACGAATACTACTTAATTAATAATAAAATATGGTACTTAATTTTAATAATTATTTTTATTCATATTATATCGTACGTGGTGGATTGACTTTTAAGTATATACTGTACTTGATACTTAGCGCTCTTACACACGAGCAGCACATCATCGGGGGCAGAGGTAACTGCAACAATAATAAAATAGTAAATCAACACGGACACTATGTAATTTTATATATTTAGAAATAAATAATTCTAAACCTCAAAACCTATAAAAATCTCAGTAAAAGTGAAATCCTAATTATTTTTCACTGAGTACTATTTTAAAATGCCCATCAAAATAATATTTGCCACTCAAAAAGAGATAGCACTCATCAACATCTTTATGGGTCTCGTAAAACAAAACGATATTAGGGACCCTACTTTATTCCACTCCAGTAAATGTGAAACAATTTGAATGTGCGCTCGTTGACGGCTCTTTATTTCGTCTTTTCAATTGTTTGATGTTTGATTATCTTATTAAATAATGATTATTCTTTTCATTTTAAATGCAGTTCTTTACATAGTAATGTATTGTTTTTATGAATTTTATGTATGTGTGATATTACATCATTTCTTCTTTATGTAACAAATGCAACTCAAAGACCTGTATGTACGAATTGTACGAGTCAGTTTGATGATATTTGAAAGTTCTGCACTAAACTTCAAGTGGGATTTTAAGAAAAAAATATAAAGGTACAAACGATTATAAACGATCATCCCCGCATACACCATCTGAGTTCAACATCACGTTACTTATTCTACTTTTCGTAAAGATACTTAAGTGATGTAATTAGAAGAAGACTCGATGATATAATCTCCTCTACGCATCTTTTTATTAATTTGTAAGATATAATCACAGTAAATTTCTTACCTAAACGTACACGTAATGATGTGTTAAAAGAACTTAAAAGTAGTTTTTATGTAGCCCAATTATTTTTAAACATCCTTGTATAATACCTTTAAGCTATGCTTTCAAATAAGAAACTCAATAATATTTCTAAGGGTAATTTCTATTGACTCAAAACACTTTCATCTTTGACTGATCTTTGAATGACGAGATCTTACAAATGTGAGGGGTTAAGTAAATTTTATCCAAGGCCAGTCTATCTGATGCTTGTACCCTTCGTTCTGAAACTTTGCCAATATGTAAATTGTTATGATGAGTTAACAATACTATAATAACATCAAGGTCTATCATTATAGAGACGGAATGTGTAACTCAGCTACATTGTAACTTTATGTTTCGGTTTGATGGATGTCGTGGAAAACAGCACTTCCAAATGAGATTTTACATCTCTTTATTTTCTTATATTCTTTTGAATTATAATAGTAATACTATTTGTGGGCTGTATCTATTCCCGAAATAAAATCTAGCTCGCTAAGCTCCGCGCTAACAATTTTTAACATTACAGAAACCATAATACCTCTAAAAAAACTAGATTTTTGTCTGATTAAATATAACAAAAAATAATATTAAGTTACAATTGAAATGTGTTTTAAAAGTTATAAATTAGAATTACTTACCACAAAACTATCAACTTTATGAAAAAGTACATTCAGAGAAAAATGTAAATATTTTACCGTCTGTCATCACTTTCATAATTATGTTGTTATGGCAAACGGGGAACTAACAAATAACAGGAATAGTTCAGTCATAATAAATAATAGTTTAAAAAAACTAAAAAACACGCTTTTATAGAAAATCAAACTAAAAAAAATAGAAAATAAATTTGAATTAAGAATCGTGTAATTGAAATAAAAGCGTGGAAACGCCGAATTTACTCAACGATTGGATGATGAATTCATCATGCCTTAATTATGGAATTGCAACCTAGAAGTACCTAAGTACTCGCAGTAACCATAATATTTAACCATTTCTACTATTTTTTCTCTTTAACCCCATAGAATATTTGAAAACTTTTTTGAGTTAATGAAATATAATATATTTTTGTATAAAATAACATGAGAATCATTAATGTAACGTTAATTTTACGTTACATTAATAATGTTCTTAGCCCAGAGGTGTATGGGATGTCAGTAGTAATTTATATGTGATTTTCACTCATATTTACGTAAGCCTGGAGTAACATTTAATGAATTTTGCCAAAGTAAGGGTTATTACTAGTCCAACACTAAATATTATATTTTGTACATCACTGATTACCTATGTAATACAGGTTTGTACTAACTTGATATGCATTGAGACTTTATTAATATGAGCAATGCATTTAGTTCAAGCAATTTCATGCCAAATTTAATTTAAGTGCAATAACAAAATGAGCATTACTAATGGACCGTCACAATTTTTGTATAAAGCATAGGTGACGCCTTTGGATTTATGTCGATTGGCGACTATGACTACTTACCATCAGGACCTGTTTATAAGTTATTTTTATTTTTTTAAAACATTAATTATGAAGTGTAACACGCTCGTGTTACACGACACATAAGGTCAATCATTAATGTGTTTAATGCATTTTTATTAATAAAACATACCAAATGACACAAAAAGTCAGTATAAAGTTTGCGAGCATAAAAAGAGCATTGTTCGCACGTACTCATACGTAATGTATATGTCGTGTCTGACCGTTGTTAAATGCCCGTACACTTTGCACTTTACTGGCGGGTCGTGAACCGGAATTGTAGGTGTGGACTGTTGTTTAGGAGCCGGTGGCAATTTTTTAATGTGTTAAATTACTTTGTAAAGTCTGGGGTATTACTTTGTCTCGAAGAGATCGCTACGTGAATGATATAGCCGCCCATTGCATATATTTATTTTGCATTATTTTACTAACGCATATATGAAGAGAATGCATTAGACAAAAATTAATAAAAATAAACATTACATAAATATCAATGTAAAGTAACCCTGACACTTAACGGCACAGACATATAGTGCTTAACGGTCAAATTTTGACAGCACAGTCTCTAATCTACTCAGAGTTCTCTAGTCATAAAAAATAAGAATTTACCGATCGATAAAGAAATATGATTTTGTTGTTTTAAAATTTAAGTAATAAGTATACATTTTTATGGAAATATCCGGCAAACGAGCTGACGATCCCCCTGATGGTAAGTGGCTATCGTCACCCATGGACATCAGCAACACCAAAATGATTCATGCTCAAGGTTGGTAGCTATCCAGGTGAACCCCATGGAGAAATAATAATAGTAATAATGGTATTAATTAACAATTAAAATCAATATTACCAATATAATCCCTCGTGGGGCCCTATCACCAACGGGCCGAATTTAGTCGCCTCTTACGACATCCATCCGGCGTGGAATTAGGATTAGTATTCTAAGCCGCCACAATACGGCTAAAAATTTCTAATTCGATTATATATAAAAAAAAGTATTGAATTATAACTAGTCCCTGTACTATATTCAACGGTGTTTGAACGTCACGCTCGTTGTTTCACGGATCCATTAGGTAATTGCGAAGACTATAGTGTTATTCTACTTACCTCGCCGTATATTGTGATAAATTTGCAGACGGTGCCACTGCACTTTTAAATAATCGAAGTGTAATGAACTGAGCAAAATATCAACATGTTTCATTGGCAAAACTTTTAAGAGATTCGATTATGATATCGTAGCTGATCCCTGATCTAAATTATATAGTAATTGTTTCAGTTGTACTCTCAAGAAAGAAAACATAGAGATGCTTTTGTGACCTTAATTTCTAAACAAAACATAACTTTGTAGTCTCTGTACTTAATTTAAGTGCAAGCAGGAGCAATCCTGGCCTTCTTTGCAGAAGATCATTATGCAATACAACCACTAGGCCTTGCTGCAAAGCATATTTTGAAACTCTGAACAACTTTGCAATCACCGCCAATATTCTACAGGCTACAAAGTGGATCAGGTATAGGTAGATGCAGTTTTTGTCTTTGTGAAAAACTGAAGCTTCACATTTGTATGTGTTTCCCAATTTGTAAACCCCTTATTTGCTTTTGAGGTGCTTTACTGCCCTAATCCATAAGCTCAAAGTCACACAGAAAGCTAAGGCGAAAGCTATGCTCGGTATTTCTCTACGCGATCGCGTCAGAAATGATCCAATCCGTAGATGAACTAGGATAACTGACATAGCCAAACAAATAAGCCGGCTGAAATGGCAATGGGCTAGCTAGCCACATAGTTCGAAGGACTGATAACCTTTGGGGAAGAAAGGTCCTCGAATGGCGCCCATACATCCGAAAACGGAGTATAGGACGCCGCCTAACCAGGTGGACTGACGACCTGAAGAAGACTGGTCAGAGTGGCGTAAGTTTGGGGAGGCCTATGTAGTAGACCCCCATAGGCTGATGGATGGATGGAAACCCCTGATTCCAGAAGACTTTTAGACTTTGCTATTGACTTTTACGGTACATAATATGTATAGTTATAATAAAAGTGTAAGATCGTTTCTGCATAATTAATCAATAATACCTGTGTATTTAATAAATTTTTAACACACTAAATTGCATAATAGTAATACTACTCAATCATTTACAATATTACTAAGTATAAGTAGTATCTGGTTCATACAAATGGTGACAACTTTAACAAGCTGGTTTATCTACCGAACCCTTATTCGAAGACACTTCAATGACCGTCGTGATACAAATGATTCCCTAGTCAACGAACGTTGCAAAAAGTGACCGAACAAGGACAAAAAAATCATATTATTCCCTTTTAAAAAATCATTGAAGTCGTAAAAAAGAAACATTTTAATTATTTTCTAGTATTCTTTATCTAAGGCTATGACTATAACTATAGTAGTATAGTCAATGGACTATAACTCACATCGAGTACAGAGATTTCACACTGTTGTTAAATACATCGTTAAATTTAACAAGCACTTGCACACATAGTAGCTTGTTCAAAGCCTTTGAGGACACATAAATAACGCCTAAATAACGCTTCACACTCATAGCCCCACACTAGGATTCCCTGTGTCGTGGGTGCCATGGACAACACACAAAGACAAGGACATTTACACTCAGACCGAGAACAGAAACTCATAATTCAAACCGCCTCATTGGGAATCGAACCCAGGACCCTGAGCGCGGTGACCCGGCAGCATATTTCCATTTACGTGTTCAATAGGAGGTAGTACTACCTCGAAACGCGCACGGGTTTGTCACACTAATTCTCTTTTCAATCTCGTATCTATTCAAGGCACGCGTCTTACAATCGCGCACGGGTTTGCAACAAAAATTGTTCTTACAAACACATGTTCATGGCGATGCATGTAATTTATGCGTGTAGTTCGCTGACAAACCTCGACGGAGGGGATCAAAGAAGGCTAAGCCGCCAAGGTAGAAGAGGGGGCGAAGCCCCCGCTTTCAAAAATGGCATCCAAAACGCAATGGGTTAAGTTAGGATCGTACTAAGTGCAAATAGGGACCCCGCGAAGCGGGGTTCCATCGACATTTATGACGAAGTTTTGTTGCATAATTGAATTGAGATTGAGCATTTAGTTGCCATAATCTACTATTAGATGATAATAATTTTAGGTATATTTGATTAAACACGGAAATAAATACGCCAATCAGGGTTCATGCTCTACGAAAACCCATGCGCGATTGGGAGACTCGTGCTTTGAATTGAGCACGAGTTTGAAAAGAGAATTAGCGTGACACACCCGTGTGCGTCGCGAGGCAGTACTGCCTCCTATTGAACACGTAAACGGAAATACGTGATCCGGCATGGTAGCCATTGCGCCACACGTGTCGTCACACATCACGCTAGAGATCCGAAAAAAGCACTTTAAACTGTTATAGAACTGAGCTGTTATACACTACACGTAAATTAACTTCGTTTCCTTTCGGAAAATAATTTAAAATGAATAATGGTAAATGTTTCAGGTAAATTCTGGCTCAAGGAGTTATTTATTTTATTTATAATCTTTATTGTAAAACCTACAAACTAGGCTTACAAAGGGCGGACTTAATGCCATGGGGCATTCTCTCCCAGTCAACCCATGGTGTAGGTGAGAAGGTGTGGTAGGCGGTAACAATAATTAATTGAACGGGATGCTATGCTGTAGAAAAACATTTAATAATAACAATAAAATGTATACATACATAATTATAAATTAAATTATTTCAATACTTATATAACTTTATTTTAATATACTATAATAATAATAATACAATAACATTTAAATAAATATACTAATAAATATATAATATAATAATAATAATAAATATACTAATAAATGTAAATATAATCTCGTTTTATACGAATCCGTGACGAGATCTAATCCACGGCAGAGGATTTAAAGAAATGATTTTTGATCAGTCTCTTAAAGGTCTCCTTAGTGAGGGCTGTCTTAATCTCCAGAGGCAGGGCGTTCCAGAGTAGTGTCGCCTGAAAAGTAAAGGAATAGTTGTAGAAACAGGTATTGCTAGATGGTATTACCATTTTAAGATTTACAGAGGAGCGAAGTACTCTATCATGGGAATCACAACGATAATGAAAATTGCTTTTAAGGTATGAAGGAGTGTTAGGATCATTAAGGATAGAGTACAGCATTAGGAGAATCCTAGAATTACGCCTTTGACGAATGTTGAGCCATTTTAACTGCTGTCGGGACTGGGAGACGTGGTCAAATTTACGTAAACCAAAAACATAGCGGATGCAATTGTTAAGAAGGCGTTCTAGTTTATTGAGAAGTTCCTCTGTTAGGTCTGGGTAGCACACATCACCGTAATCAATAATGGGCAATACAAGAGTGTGGACAAGCATAAGCTTAGTCTTCATAGGCAGGAAGTGTTTAAGTCGATTGAGGGCGTGCAGCGTAGCTACCACCTTACGGCTGGTTTCCGCAATATGTGTTCTCCAACTGAATGTCCGATCTATGTGAAGGCCAAGATTCTTTACCGAATCACTAAATGGTATCAAGGTGCCATTGTAGTATATAGGAGGTACGGAGGTAACCTTAGCAAGTAGTTTTGAGCTTCCCACCAAGATCGCTTGGCATTTGCTAGGATTAACCGTTACTCCGTAAGAGGTGGACCAATCCTTGAGTGCATTCAGGTTTGTGTTTATGTCATCGATGGCGGCGTGAAGGTTATCGACGCTAGAATGTACGTAAAGTTACCATGAAACCATAAGAAACCATGGGGGCATATAATTTTTTTTAACTCCCATACCTGAAGTGGCTGAAGTATTGTCATCACACTTATTATTATTATTATTATTATTATTATTATTAACACTCAATCTCATTATGCTATTGCATGTAAAAACACCATCATCTTTGATAAAAAAATAAGGTAATAGTTTAAAAATGAAATACTAATTAAATGTACCGAAGCTAATATTGTCAAGTCACAACTCACAACCCATGATTATCCCACTGCTGGACTTGGGTGTCCTCTCATAATGTGAGGGGTACAGGCCATAGTCTACAACGCTGGCCAAAAGCGGATTGGCAGACTTCACACTCCTGTGAGAACATTATGAAGAACTCTCTTGTGTGCAGGTTTCCTCACGATGTTTTCCTTCACCGAAGCAAGTGATAATTAACTTCCTAATTTTTGAAAATTAGACGAACGTGCCAGTATTCGAACTCGGGCCCTGCGTTCAGGAGACCAACGTTTAATTCGCTAGGCTATCACTGCTATTGATAGTATGACCACCAAGAAACGCCCATAAAAATGTTGTTTTGTTACTGTGCTGTTAACCGATATAAAGAGTTCCTCGTCTAAAGCCAAACCTGTGTGTAGTATCAGGTCATGTTTATCACAACAATGCGTTAGAACTAAAGTACATAATATTATGTACAATTTTAACTTATTAAAATACGAGTAAGAGGAAATATTGGTCTTAAGCTTATTAACAAAAACACTCATCATTATGCCACGAGATATTAACGCCGCACTGCCTGTTATCGAAAGAACTACACATTCCGTATATCTATACGTATATGCCGTAGCGGCATATAAACACCGCTCTACTATGATTCTTATACTGTGGCTCTACTGTTGAGTCCCAATATAAAACGCCCTGATAGTGACTCCTATTAGCACGCTTCCTGCCGTATTATCAGCTTATAGCTACGTGAAATAACCAATGAGAATATTGCATGTACAAAAATAAATTTCAAATGACCAGTGGATTTAATCTGTTGACTGTTATGTGTAATTTCAGATAGTGCCAACAGATACAGCGAACGTTTCGTACAAGGTAAGAGGACTTGAGATTGAACATAAAATTTCATAGTATACGATATAAAATTCTATCTCTACGTTTACAATCATTGATGTCTGTAAGTGATTGTAACTTCAGAACCCCTTTCCAAGGTTACATAAAAATATAAAAGGTAAAAGCGGTATCTACAACTATTTCAGTATATATTTTATTATTAGATACAAATCTGAGATCGGATCTGCTGGTGAAGTATGCTCTAGGCCTCCTCAAGAGGAGAGACCCGTGCTCAATTAGTAGGCCATCACATCAATGGGTTGAAATTCTTTGGATTTGATTGGATTCCCTATCCAAGGGCGGATCCAGGGAGGGTCATGGGGATCATGATGCACTTGCATTGCATTGGTATACCTATTTTGTTTCTGTCATAATGTCAGGTGAATTTATCCCCTTTCACAGTAAACGTTAGGTTAGTACATGCATTGCATACAGTATTCACACGGTACTATTTAACGAACTCCACTAGTTAAACGGCAGTCTTAGATGTTAAGAGTTTCTCTTTATTTCCATCCACGATCCTACGCCGCTAACTAAACGCTGTAATTCCGCAGTTTTAATTAACAGAAACGCGTCGCGTGTTGTGGTTTACTAAAATAAGGTGTTATTGAAATGAAAATTTCGAAATAAAAAATACATGGATGGCAAGTTGAGAATTCCGTTTTTGTACGACTTAGAACAAGCCGACTGATGGATATTACTCAAATAGTATTCGTATCAGTTTTTCTGCTGTACAAGTAATTCAGTTGCGGCCGGACTGTGGCCCCATAGCATAATGTCGTATCGCACGCAACCAAGATTTTGCATAAGCGTATCATGCCGAGAGCGCGGTCTCAAGGTTTGAGTGTGATTTTTAAATACTGAATCCATAAGCAAACTGGGAAAGGTTCTTTTTTTTACCTAATAACCTAAAATCATTAACTTCTTCAATGCATTAATAAAGTACTAAAATAGTATGTATAAAATTTTTAAGATTTAGTTTTTTATTTTCTGGTGAGGTTTAAATTACATTATCTTCGTTGTTTTGCGTTTACTTCTAAATTATGTAATTCTAACCAAGTCGTTTTCCTACCAACTTAATATAAGTCATTTGTGTTTGTTATTATTTACTTATTTGCGTTAAGTATGTTGGAGATCATAAAATGGAACGTCAAGCCGTACCAGATTCGGATTTTGAAGATGTCAACACTATGCGAATTGTCTACTGTCATTTGGACACGCGGTGGCGGGAGAACCGAGGAAAGCTATTGACTTGCCAGCGACGAACGGACACTACGGAAACAGGCTGAAACAGCCTTCGAGCTGAGCGGACGCTTGGAGTGGAACGTAGATACTTTTAAGTAGACATAGATAGCGGATTGACCACTAACGGAATCCGACCATCGTGCGAGGCATGGGGTGACGGTAAGGGGAGTGTTGGAGGTCACTGGGCCGTCGGGCCATATTTGTTGGTTGTTACTCGGATAATTGAAGACAATCAGTCCTAATCACGTATTTAATTATAACTACAAATACTAACTACAAATAGTAAAACCTGTGTTAAAATGAGTTTCTGACTAAAGTGAAGTAAACGCCCACTGTTTATTTCTCCGAACCACCCAACTAGTCATATTGGCCACAAGTATAATATTATAATTTATTCATCATAATTCAATTACTTTTTTTCCTTTATTAACTAAAGCAGAATAAAATCAAAATCTCCGCTTCGACAAGACTTACGTCATCATTACATTACAATGGTTGCAAACAATTGATTTTAACTGTAAATTTAGTAGCAAGTACATCTAGAACTCGTTTTAATTAAACCCGATACATAAATAAGGCTCTTTGAAGATCCAAATGGCTCATTTAGCTTTTGGTTAGATTAGTTTTGTTTATTTAGAGTTTCATTTGTTGCAATCTGGGATTTGTATACTCACATAAACTAAGTATATTACGAAGAAAAGCAATAGATATGCCTCTATTACGATTTTAGGGTTCAACAGATTTAATGAAGCCCTAATTCTATTTTTCACTAGCACATTTAACTATAGGTACATACATAGTCCAGAAAACAAAAATTGAGTACCTAAGCAGTCAATAGCTGTATAAAGTCCTAAGCAGTCAATAGATGAATGATAATAAACATTATTATTACTTCTTAGTACAAGAAAAATTACAATACAAAAAATGTTTGGACATGCACTACAACAGTACTTTAAAATCTGCATTGCGTTCTTCAGAAAACCAAGTATTAAGCTATAAGCACATTAGAGACAGGCCGTAATAAGTTTTTCTCCTCGCTCCGCAAATCTCAAGCCCTTGAGATCCCCCAGCCACAGTTTACGACACCCATGGGAGTGCACGGTTTTATCCGTTATTTGCTTCATTCCGTTATCAGCCTTTCATTCAACCAATAAATGGCCCAAACACTCTATGGATGGATAATTTTTTTTGTTTAAATATGTCTACCAAAAATGGAATTCTATGCCCATCTATAATTAAATTTTAATTGTATAAATTAAAATACTGACCTGAAACTAAGGAAACAAATTATTATAAGTAATTTAGAAGTTCTACGGGAACATAGAGAACATAGATACGTGTACTCCGTGGAGTGAAATTATGTATATACCTACTTTTGGCATCGTCGTAGTTAGAAAGAGTTTTATTTAACACGTTCCATGCGAAACCAGATCGAAAACATCTGGTACATGACTGGCTTGCAGTGCGGCTAAGAAAAACATAGACTTCTGTGTGGTGCGAAAGGCATAACTTCAGTTTGCTTCGGTGTAGGAAGGAGATAAATATATATTTATGATGTGCTACTAAAGTAGGACTCTAAGGTGTGGCCAGCTTAATACCGGATTTTTTAGACCTGGTACCGCACTGAAGATATAAAATATAAATACAGTGCGGTACCAGGTCGAGTACACCTGGTACTCCCACGCACCTTGTACCGCACCCTGCGCTAGCTTCATGCGGCCAGTGTTGTGTTCACAGTCGACAAAACGCACAAGTCCGTTGACATTAGTAGTTAGTTACTAAAAAAGTTAGTTAGAAACTAAAAAAGTAATAGAGTACAGTGACCAAATGTCATCTTATTATACAACGTTAATAAAAGGAGTGAAATGGTGGAGGAAAGTAGTAATGGAGCTGTCATTTAAAAAAAAAGTAAAAAAAAATTACGAAATGAACTGAGTGACGAAAATACTTCTGTTTACCTTGTTTTAATGAAAAACATTGAATATAATTATTTTTTCTTTTCTAATAAACCTTACATAAAGTTATCGATATTTTTACTTCCCAAACCTAAAAGAAGTGCAAAACTTCCCATGTTCAGTGCGGCACAGGGTTTAAAAGACACTGTATTTTATTTTAGCTACAGATTCTAAACAAAATAAGCTGTTCACGTACGCCTTCAGATTTATATAAATCACTTCATTATAGATAATGTTCAAGGCAAAAAATCATATATTTTTTGTTAAAATGATGCCAAAAAACGAATTTAGTTTCTCAAGCGTTACCGGGTCTAATAGAACTTGTACCGCCACAATGAAAGGTTTAGCACCAGGTTGAAAACGCCTTGTCCCGCACTAATGGAAAGAAATAAAAAATGGGTGCCGCATCGAACGTGTTAAGTACGCTAACTTTATACCTACAAGTTTAAGAATATCTCTGCTTCATATTCATTCCAAAATCCATTAGTGTTTAAGTAATGTAATGTAAGTATTCTAATTAGTAAAAAGACTAGTCTCAAGAGAAACTTTGCTATTTAAGTTAATTAAAGAAAGCAGTATTCTACCATTGAAGTACAATGTTATAGAACAGACATCTCGAACAAAATTTGTCCCGCCCGGGAGGATCCATTTTCAAAATTGAGCCCCGGTTCTCCTTTCAAAATCGAACGAATCCATTGAAGATTGAAGCCACGTGGCGCCAATTCATTGGGACATACATGGAGTTCGCAGTGTCGGTTCTATACGCTAGTAATAATACTTCAATGTATTCTACGCTAGTTATTACTTTTTATGTTGGTAAAGTTAGCTTTACCTATTTAATTGTTACTTCCTTATGAGCTTTTAATACTAACTAAGGATTTAGAAACAATTATTTGTAACATGCATTGTAATGTAGAAAATAAACGATAAGGTGAAGGTTATAAACGAGAACGCGAAAATAAAATCTGGATATCAAAAAAAAAATAGGGACGCAAGATGAACAGTTATAATGGATACGTACTGGAAATTTAAAGTCTCAGTTAGTACTGTTTTGTTAAAAGCCGACAAACTAGCTGGTGAACCAGTGGGTGAGAGGCAACCAAGCAGGTTACCAGTAACAGTTTAAGATATAAATATATCCTTACCACCAAGCAAGCTGGCTTGCGTTGCATCTTACAACACCCTTGTATGCTGGCATGGGATTAGGGTCAGTTTTCCAAGCAGCCCTAATACGACTTTATATAAACAAAAAATAGTACTTTCATTGACCAAAACTTAACCAAACCGGTTGTATCCAGAAAAAATAAGTACAAGAATACTCAAAGAAAAATAAAACAAAAGTCGTACAACAGATGCAATATAATACACCTCCATTATTTATATTAACGGATGGCGTTCAGCTTCTACCTTAATTAATTCTAGGCGGTAAAAGTACTGCATAAACCTGGTAGATATTCTGTTTAATGAATGATATTTGCTGCAGCGAATCCAGTGGGATGTGGTGATTAATTAACGCTGTCCTTCGGGGATAACATAATTACAGATTGCTCTGGATGAGGTTATCGTGGCTTATCGTATTATGTCTACATTTTTGTGAAAACCTTTCCTAAATGAGAAATGTCCGGAACATTTTTTGTTTTGTTCAAAATATAACCAGGCTTTTTTACTTAATTGTGTCATGTAAGAAAGAGACAACTCGTCAGTTTGCAACGCATCAGAGAGTGATGTTACTAAAGTATCTATCATGACTTAGTGCAGTAATTTAAATAAAAATAAAGACAGTCGCAGCGTAAGTAAAATGATTTGGGTCATAAACAAGTATGAGATTTCTAATTAAACCCAAACAGGGTTTCATTTCCTTCAAAATATTATATTTAAACCTGCATGTCGTATTTAGCTTTAACAAAAATTATTACTCTTATATCTTAGCCTGGGAATACACGTCCGATTTTTCTCTCCGATTGTCTGATCTGATAGTCTGATCAGACAATCGGAAACAAAATCGGACGTGTATTCCCAGGGTTAGGTTTAGCTTTGCAAACATCACAGACATTAGATGCCAAAATCACGCTATTAATTTATATCTACTAGCACAAATTTGCTTTAACTAATTTACCACGTAACGTACGTAGCTTAGTCAATATCACTCGTGCTTATAACAACTGCTATCAGTGTAACATGTTATTCAAAGGTAAGCCCTGTCACAGTATAACGAACTCCAGTAGGTCAACAGAAAAAGAATAAATCGATAGAGCAGCGCAATGGGAGACCTATTCCTGAAACTTTTCAATTAAGACTATTCATTGTTAAATTAACAATTCTTCCAACAGTGAGATAAGTAGACCTCGAATCTTCTTTAACAACTTGATACGCACCAGCTCATAGTGCACCAGGTTCCACCAACACCACCTGGATATCTGGCGTTCATCCACAGTTTGGTTTTCACGTCATTTCCTACCTCGCACGTGTAAGCTGTGGAACGAACTTCTTGCATCGGTGTTCCTTCTAAGCTATGACATGGGGTCCTTCAAGAAGCGGGTCTATTGTTTCCTTCTAGGCCAACAACACATTTGTGGTGCCCCCAGTCTTGCGGATGTCCATGGGCAGCGGTGATCACTTACCATCAGATGACCCGTTTGCCTGCTCAAAGCATTAAAAAAATACATACCACGCTGACCAAGTAAAAATTGGCAAACATGACATAACTTTGTAAAAACTATACAAAACTCACTAGAATCACTATTTCTAGCGCGATTATCTTCTTCAACGAACTAGGTCCTAATATTAAAAATTACAGGTGCAATCAGTATTTTACAAATATTATAACTTCTAACTATCTATCTAGGCTATCATGCTTGTTAATTTTTTACAATATTATTTTACTTTATTAATTAACTCCACTGCAATGACGCAATAGCTAATCAGTAGCGACTTTTCTTCTGTAAAAGACAATGGAATACTGAAAGTTCTTATACCATGACCGAATTATGTTTATTCCCTCCATTCCCAGCGAGATAAGGTGCTGCTCAGGTGTTTGTATAACCACTTAATAGTTTTAGGACTGGTTTGCTTGCTCTAACGGAGACGCAGAGGTTTATGAAATATTTAAAACAAACACTAAGTGAAACAAGTTCTATAAACCTACTTAGAGCATTCACTGTTTTTATTTAAAACTTGTCAGAATTTAAATGAGAGTCATTGAAGTATTATTACTAGCGTATAGAACCGACACCGCGAACACCATGTATGTTTCAATGCATTGGCGCCACGTGGCTTCAATCTTCAATGGATTCGTTCGATTTTGAAAGGAGAATCGGGGCTGAATTTTGAAAATCGAACCTCCCGGGCGGGACACACATTTTGTTCGAGATGTCTGTTCTATGACATTATACTTCAATGACGAGAGTACACGTCATACCTATTTATGTATAATTATGTAAGTACCCCATGTAAATTAAACCTTAGGATATATGAATAGATTTTGGCAGGTTTATTATTGAAGAACCGTTCCTAAAATCAAAATTTAAATATTTTTTGACACTGTTATATTGGAGAACAAGTTTTAAGGCGGATAATAATTCTTGGCTATTAATGCGTCGGATGCTTCGGTGTAACAACATTAACTAATGAATTAAATACCAATTCATATTTATAACCTTCCACATTTCTGCAGATACTCATACATCCCATTTACTTTTACATTCTTTATAGGTCAAGTTAATTACTAAACCCACTTTGTAAATCAACGCATTTTATGTCCATAACAATTTAACGACTCTAATAAGCAATCGAGCAAATACTAAAGCCGTAAAATTGTTGTTTCCTTAGTATTTTTCGCAGATCAGCCGACCCTGTAGCCTAGTTTGGTAGCGATCTTACCTGCGAAGCGAGTCCCGGTTTCGATTCCCGGCCGGGGCAGATAAATATTTGTAATTGGGTCATGGTATGTGTCATTTGTCGTCCATGGCACCCGCGACCACAGAAGACATAACACTACATAATTGCCGCGACACAGGTAATAACCTTCTGCGAGGGTATGTGTGTCTTAGTGTTTATTTATTTATGCTAATATTATAAAGCTGAAGAGTTTGTATGTTTGTTTGGTTGAACGCGCTAATCTCAAGAACTGCTGGTTTGAATTGAAAAAATATTTTTGTGTTGGATAGTTCACTTAGGCTTAGCTTTAGGCTTTATAACATTACGCTGCGAAAAATAGAAGCGAAGCATCAATGGAAAATGTTGCAAAAACGAAAAAAAATTATTCCTTTTTGAGAGCTTCCGTTGCGTGCGTTGCGTAAACGGTTTAAGTTACGCAAAAATCATGTACGATGACATTGTTCCGGAGACGGAGAGGGAGAGGGAGAGGGAATTTAATGGTGTCTGATTTGTTAAGCCTACTAAAACTTTAAAAGTTAAAATTAACAACAAAGTACATTCATTAATTGTTAGGCAATACGAAGTTCGCCGGGTCAGCTAGTCTTATCATAAACTGAAACAGCTTCTTTCAAAACCGTTATCCAAAGTGCATTAGAATCAGCTGCCCTACCCTAAGTGACAGAGTTCCGTTATACTTCACTCCTTTGAATAAGGCCACAATTTGTCACAACAACAAATTATTCAGTTCCCGACATCGACCTTCGGGTTTTAAGGTTCCGTGTTAAAAACTTCGGTTTTGATATTCTTTTCCTGTACTAAGTAATAAATAGACATTCATACAAAGTTGGATGTCTGATGATGGCTCAAGCATGAATATAAAGTAAAGTAACAAGTTTTCTGCTTAGTTACTGACAAATCTGGTGACCAGTGCAGTGTTAGATTTGCCGTAACGTGTCTATGTTCGAAGATTGTTACTATACCTACTCTAAATTAGTGTTCTCTAAAAAAGAGTATCCGCTCTGTCTTTTTCTTACCGCTTTTTGTCCCGGGACTGCTCAACATAAATTAGCTGAATTAAATGATGTATTTTGAAATAATATTTTTAAAAAATCTTCATAAATTAAAGTAAATTTCATATTGAAGTCTTACATAGATCACCATACAAAAATTTCACAAATATGTTTACTCTCCACATTCTGAAATCCAACTTTACATTTACTATCTCAACCAACTTTTCTCTCAAACGGAACACTCGATACGCTGCGCTCGAGCTTGACGTCTTTTATTTATGCAACACTATAATGTTTTTGCAAGAAGTGGTAGCTAAAACTAAGTTTGAACCACTTAATATTCGCCAAGAAACCGCGAGCCCTGAATTTTATTTAAGTCGAGTTCTCCAACTTAAATATACATTACGCAGCTCCGACGGTAGTGAGTTTCACAAAGTTGCGCTGTTTATCGTAACCAAATGAGGGTTTAAAATGCAACTAACAAACCTCAAAAGTATGAGAGGAATCTGGCATTATAAATAGACAAAGGATTAAAAAAAATTTAAATATATACCTATTTAACTATTCCATTTGCTGACTGTAAATTAAAGAGATTGATTACCATTTTATGCTACTAATTATATTCCGTTGGTGGTTTGAAAATTATTATATTACCTACTAATAACTGTCTTAATACTAATCAAAATTTCATACATCCAAAGAGACAAAAAAAAATTAAGTTGACAAAACGTGTAAGCACTCAAAGTTTTTTTTCAATTCCAAACAATTTAAATAGATTCGTATTCGCATACACCTGTAATTTTTCAATTATATTCGTACCTGTTAGTAATTAAATTCCATCCCATCCATCCATCAGCCCTTGGATGTCCACTGCTGGACATAGGCCTCCCCTTACCTGCGCCACTCTGACCGGTCCTGAGCCTTCTGAATCCAGCGGATGCCCGCTGTCTTCTTCAGGTCGTCAGTCCACCTGGTCGGGATGCATCCTATACTCCGATTGTCGAGACGTGGGTGCCATTCGAGGACCTTTCTTCCCCAACAGTTAATTAAATTTCTTGCTTTGAAGAAGGAAATAATTTTGAGATACTAGCATACTGAACAGTTATTTAATATATTCTAGAGAGTGTGTCGTATCTGCCAAACTGCATTTAGCTAATTTATTGGACCGTCGCCTTAACCTGTTATTGCTTTAGAGTTTAGACTATAATGACATCCAGTAGATGAAGTTTTTCTCTCGATCAATATTAAGTCTTAATCAGTAGATGCTTTAACGTGTCTGATGTCTGCCAGTCAACACTTAGCGTGATGGACTTATCTTGGCTTCAGTTTAAAGTTTTGATAAAGCGCATGGATTGAACTGAAGAAGCTGGCTTCAATCCAAACCACAAAGCTACCGAACCTCTCAGGGCATGTACCAGCAAATTGTCACTCATTTGTAAGTTTCTGCTTACGTCGTTATAAGCCTCGTCAGTTCAACCAAATCCCGAGGCAAAAAGTTGGAGCGCGACAACACGACGTAGATAAATCGTTTTCTATATTTTGCACACGTACGCGGTACACTTTCACTACTTTTCTATAAGACTTGCGGAAAGATTCTACTGCGGCCTAAATCCCGCTTCAATTTTCTATTCCCGCAACTTCTTTCCTGTTTTTGTTAACCATTATTAGGTTTGAATAGATACAAGGTTGCGATTATGTTGTTATGTCGAATTTAGAACTTTTATAAGTAGAGTAAACGTTTCTCAAAGAAGTTTTAATGCTGTATTCAATTTATTGTTATCGTGTATTTCATTCGATATTGAAAAGACATCGTTAATTTTGGTATTATATGTCATGAGGTGTGCCTCATGACATATAATACAATTCATAAAATATTTCATACCAGCAAATGGTGACGAATTTCACCTTTTCACCGAAGAAACATAAGTAAGTTTTTGTAACAGAGGATTCAGAGTGTTCTTCGACAAATACAATATCGAAATTATGTTGGTGTAAGCAGCTGACCAAATTAACATATACCTAGTTACTAACTTCATGTTGTAGTAGCAATCTTGTCAAGTGTTTCGGCCTAACTAGTCTATAGTCCCCACGAACTAAGAATGCATATTTGTCGTTTGTCATCGCAGTGAGACTAGAGATGTACAAAAAAAATCGATTCACGAAAGAACCAATTTTTGCAACAAATCGATTCAAAATTGTAAGACTTTCTAATCGATTCAATAATTAAATTGTAAATTCTAAAAACCGAAACATTTAGATATCCACAAGTAACTGAAATGATACTGCCTCCATTGAGCTACTTAAGTTACTTTACCATACCTATACGCTCAATAATTATGTATTTACGACTATAATAAAATATTTTTTTCCTAAAAAACCCACTGTTAATTCGTCCGCGCCGCATCCAGCGTATGAAATTTGGGTTTCGGTTGAATAATGAACATTCTAACTGTATTTTAATCAGTTCAAATGGCTGCGGTTAGAGATTATCGTAATAAACACTTTTGGTCATGTTCTTATAGAAGAGAAGAAATTAAATTGTTTAATTGTTAAACACAAAGAAAGAAATAAAATAAATTCATTTTTATTTTAAGTTTCGATTATAGTAATGTATCGATTATAATGGTTTTATAAGTGATTTCATGCCGTCACATCACTTAACGTCAGTGTAGATTTTGTCATCTTCATATAACATTGATTCGACGCCTTATTTTTTTATTCAATTTTGCATAAATTATGATGTGATGGGATTTTTACTAGATTATAACGTTTAATATGATTTATAAATAACGTCAATACGAATATGATACAATACGAATAGGGATTTTTAACAAATTTTGCCAAAATCCTTTGTTCGTAAGTATCCAACTATTCATGTCAATTAAATAATTATTCCATTTTGCTCAAAGACGTACGTACAAGGTTGGTTCATATTAATAAATGGCAGCTATCATTAATGCGCTCTTAGATAATTTTGAGTATAGATAGGGCAATAACGTCTTCTAGGCTAACTCAATGCTCAAAGCGCAAGACAAATTAATTTGGAGCTCATCTTCTGCAAAAAAAGGTAATTGTAATTCATTGCTAGCAAGAGCGACAGGCCGCAGAGTGGTAATAACCACCATCCTTCAAACACACTATTCTGAACCGTCCCGTTAATTGTAGCTGATAAATTAATCGTTACCTTAAAAATAAAACAAGAATATTTGTAAAATAAAAATGTAACCCTTACATACATTTTTACAAAATGATTTTAAAGCTGGCGAATATCAAAATTCCAGTTCAGCAAAGTTTAGACATCCCATCCAACTGGATAATAAATTAAATTGGACAAATTCTAATGCAAAATTTATAGGGCATACGAGGTCCGTATTAGCCTGCACTTCTGTACACCGGGCGCCTCATACGTCAATCCGTTGCAGCGATCGAACAGTTTGCTTTACTTTTTTAACTAAAATATTTGGATGTTTTACGGCGTGTTTTTACATCGATTATAATTTGGATTATTTTATGTGTATTAGTAAGTAATTTTATCTATAATAGTATTTACTATATCTTATGTCTTTAACCCCCGACGAAAAAAGAGGGTGTTATAAGTTTAACGTGTCTATGTATATGTGTATCTGTGTATCTGTGTATCTGTATGTCTGTCTGTGGCATCGTAGCTCCCAAACGGATGAACCGATTTTGATCTAGTTTTTTTTTGTTTGAAAATTGACTTAATTATGTTCAGTATAAATAACACCGTAGGAGTTTTTTAAATTTTAATTTAAGATAATTAATCCTTGCCTTGTGGCTCTAGTGGTTTAAATTCGTGGATAATTTTCCTAGGGCTGAACATATAATTCTCAGATTTCTTGAATAATGTACCTAAGTTAGTCTACGGTATTCTAAAGTAGTTCTCACCGGCTAGATTTATGCAACAACCGCAAGATTGCTCGTTCCACGTTGTCTGAGCAACTTGCAGTAAGATTTGTGAACGTTGTTTAGTGAAGATATCTGCAACCACATTACTTTAGGCTGCCTTAGGTTAAGTTTACTGCTCCTGGCGTAAAGAAAAACTTTTGCATACCTATCACGGTAACATTTTATCTCAATTATAGCTGATACCTTTCTATTTATTTGCTAGCCAATAGAGTAATAATCATTACGTAACGTTTTGGTTTCCACTCACAGTGAGAGAAAAAAGATATACCTAAAGTCATATTTACATTTAATTGCGTACTTAACGAATGCCAGATTTCACAAGCCTTCGATAACGCTATGGCTTCCATATAGTCTTCACCAAAGATATTATATATTAAGAAGAGGCAGATACGTTATAAGCGCGCGCGTTGTGTGACTCAAAAAGTTCCCAATTATGAACTCTTGTGATTAGTCTGCGTCGAGCGCAATCACGAGCGTGGCGCATCGTAGGTTCATACGTCCTTACGAAAATAAATCAAAATGCCATCGTGTCTGTTTCGAAAGTGCACCAATTATGATTCCAAGGTCAACAAAACACAAGGAATCTCATACCACATTTGAGTACGCTAAGATACTTAGATTATTTAGTCTATTTCAATTATTTTTCTAAACAATCTAATAACTCATGCAAAGACGCCATATTCAGATGAAGAAAGAGATAGCGATCTAGTTTTGACGCATGAGCGATAAAGAACGTAGCCTATATAGATTGACGCGAGCGACAAACACTAGCTGTCTTTTTCACTATTATGGTTTTAGTAATGCCATCATTTTTACATAATTTGCCAATGTACTAGTGATTGGGGTAGGGAAACAAAAGATAAACGTGTGTGTGTTGTAGCTCGGTCGGAACAGATTTTTCGGTCGATTTGTAAAGGTAAGACGTATCTGTATTTAGTTAAGCATCTTTGGTCTTCACTCTCAGATATAGTTTCCCCAAGATGTTTTGTACCTTATGCGAGCGATAATTTATTTTTAATAGACACAATTTATTTTGGAAATTCAGACATATTTCCAGGATGCTACAACAAAACTAACAACTAGTTAAATCATCAAATACCTACTTAATACAAAACGATTAATGAAAATGAAACAACTTCAAATGTGATATTATATTGTAAATAATTATATTAATGGAAAAAATGTATGGTACATGTTTAAAAATTACAAGTTATTATTCAACTATGTATTTGCTAGAGAATTTATTCTAGTAGGTATATATATAGTACCATTTTATACTTTCGGTCATGTATCAAAGCACGATGCTTTATTATGTTTATTTTTTTTATACATAACTAGCTGTTGCCCGCAGCTTCGCACGCGGAAATTATGCTTATTATGAAATTATATTTGTACCCCTCACAGGAGAAAATTTAATAACAGGTTAATTTATATTGAATTTAGGACTTTATAAAGTAAAACCTACGGTACAATCACAAATCATTCCTCCGGCAGCGGGTTTTGAAAAATAAACAATATTCACATTAAGTAATTTGCTTTTTTTCTTTTTCATGAAAAATTTGAAAAATTTGAAAACATGTATTCCATCAATTAAAGGAGAAACGTTTGAAGCAAATTTAAAGCAAATTGTTGATATTTTAAAAATAATCCATACAAAGTTTCATCTTGTTTCCATGGAAACATTTTAATTTTTATGGATGAAAAGTTTTCTAAAGTATGACCAAAAGTATAAGAAACAAAACTAATTTCCGTCGAAATCAGTCCAAGGGTTTTGATGTGATGCCCGGACAGACAGACAGACAGACAAACAATAATTTTAAAAACAAATTTTTGGTGCTGTAACATGTTATTGAAGTGTTATTTATTGGTTAAAAATTTCAATATTAATCCCTCTCCCTCTTTGTCTCTCTTTCCCTCTTCCACTCATAGTCCCTCTCCAACTTCCTGTCCCTCTCCCTCTCCCGCTCCCTTTCTCTCTCCCTCTCCCACACCTGGTCTCTCGTCCGCTTCCTGTCCCACTCCCTCTCCCGCTTCCTGCCCCTCTCCCTCTCCAGCTCTCTATCCCTCTCCCTCTCCTGTTGCCTATCCCGTTCTCGGTCCATCTCCCGCTCCCTGTCCCTCTCTCTTTCCCGTTTCCTATCCCTCTCCCTCTCCCACTTCCTGTAACTCTCCCGCTCCCTGACCCTCTCGCACTCCCGGTCCCTCTCCCGCTTCCTGTCCCTCTCCCTCTACCGGTCCTGGTCTCTTTTCTGCTTCCTTTCCCTCTTCCCTCCCACTTACCCCCTTGACCTTAGAGTCCCCTACACTAAATTTTTGTTTCTCACTATAAGCTTACACATTAATTTTCATAATGACGAAGTTCCTGTAAAACTTGCAACCCTTTTATTTGTCTCTTAGGGGATGAAATTCCTAAAAACCTGTTAAGGTTAATTTTTGATTAATTTTCACATTTCTGAGTTCGATATTGACGAAGCGTCGTACAAACTTACATCCCTGGGTTAAAAACCGTCAGGGGATGAATATCCAAGAAAACCTGTAACAATTATTTTTGTTACAAATTATAAGCTTAAATTTTTACATTACTTCAGAGTTCAAAAATGACGAAGTTCCTTAAATACATTTACATCCCCTTAGTTTTGCCCCATAGGGAATGAATTTCGAGAAAACCGTAATACAGTTATTTTTTGTGTGTAACTATAAGCTTATACTCGTATACAAATTTTCACCCTTCTTACTTCAAAACTGACGAAGTTCCCATACTAACTTGTGCTGCCTTAATTAACACTTTAGGGATGATTTTCCAAAAAAACGTAATACTTCAAAATTTAGTTTCTAATTTTGAGCTAAAATGTAAGTTTTCATGTTTTTAACTTCAAAAATGACGAAGTTGAGTACTGACTGTTTTCCTCTAAATTAACCCTTTAAGGGATGATTTCCCAAAAAATGTGTTAAACTTAATTTTTGTTTATTACTATAAACTTACATAAAAAATTTCATATTTATACCTCGAAAACTGGTGAGGTTGATTTGTATGTAATTGACTACCAACCCCTATTTTTAGGGGATGAATTTCGAGAAAACCGTGATACAGTTATTTTGTGTGTCTAAATATAGGCTTAAATACAAATTTTCACCCTTCTTACTTCAAAACTGACGAAGTTCCCATACTAACTTGTGCTGCCTTAATTAACACTTTAGGGGATGATTTTCCAAAAAAACGTAATACTTCAAAATTTAGTTTCTAATTTTGAGCTAAAATGTAAGTTTTCATGTTTTTAACTTCAAAAATGTCGAAGTTGAGTACTGACTGTTTTCCTCTAAATTAACCCTTTAAGGGATGATTTTCCAAAAAAATGTGCTAAATTTAATTTTTGTTTATTACTATAAACTTACATAAAAAAATTCATACTTATAACTCTAAAACTGACGAAGTTGGTTTGTATGAAAATGACTTCAGACCCCTATTTTTGCTACTTAGGGGATGAATTTCCAAAAATTCGTTCTTAGCTGACGTCTCCTTAGCATAATCTATCTCCCTGCCAAATTTCATCATAATCGGTTCGGTAGTTTCTGAGATTTTTTGTTTAATCAGTGGTGTGTCTCTTTTCAATTTTATATATATAGATTGGAAGTTTCCAAGTTTCATAACTCATTGTTTGTTTTGTAAACATTATTTCATTAAAAGGGAATGTCTATATTGTTTCTTCGGAGTAGTATCCAAGTTGAAATGCTCCATGAAAGGTAAATTATAGGAAGTTTAATTAGGATGTCCGTGAACAGTACCACCGCAGGGCTGTTCCAAACTTCTGTACCATTAAAGTTTTGGGTCATTTAAACAACTAAACTTCGTAACAAAATAAATATTCTATGCTTTTATATCGGGGAGTACATTTTTAATAGGAACATAGTTCTTTATAGGAGAGGTCCGGTTAAATTATGTTATTTTGCTTTACACAACGTTACCATTTTAGCATTTATTTTTTTACGGTAACAACCAGTAATCGAACCGAAATGTCATGTGATCCGCATCCAGTTCTAAAAATGCTTAAACTAACCCTGTATTGTATAAAAAAGAAAAGCTTGCAAAGAAAATAGCACCAATGCTTGAATTCTTGGCCATTGCTTAGCAATATGCTCCCCGAGCAAGAAAACTCAACGTAGGTTCACATGTTTTATTTATAAACAGTAATAAATCTCCTCCTTAAAACACTACAGAACTATTTTATAAGCAACATCTTAAACCATTACGTTCCAACCCTTAAAACAATTCTTATTAATAAATTTTCCCGTAAGCAAACCACGACCGAGGTTATAATTCAAGGTATAAGAGGCAGAAGTTGATCCCAAGTCGTTAAATAAATCTTCCTGTTAGTTGTAACTAAGGGATGAGATATTCCGACAAATAGCTTCACTGTTCTCGAGAAATTCATTGTGTATAGGCGGAGCAGTAAATTTTGTCGATACCTATTCTATTACTTCTGCCGTCAAGAAAGTTCTAAGTCGTTCACTCTGAAAGGTATGATTAATCGTCTATAGTTCTTTAAAAAGTTGATGTTGTGTCGTATTTGTAATCTAGGTTATTATGGAATTATAACGAATAATAGATGAGATTGCGATATAGTTTATTACAGTAGGATGTGTTTCGTGATGCGTTTCCTTGGGTTTTTATTTATGTAGAAAGAGATCATTTATTATTAAATCCATTTAATTTTGTATCTGCCTTGTTTTTAAACTAGCTGTTGCCCGCAGCTTCGCACAATATGGAAATTATGTTTTAAGTTATTTCTACTTCTTGCAGATTCTTTTTTATAACAGTATTAAATGGTTATATTGAAGTAGGTACTTAAATTTATAAATTTATATACTGAAACCCACGATACAATCACAAAGGATTTCTCCGGGAGCGGATTTTTAAATATATATAATATTCACATTAATTTGTATTTATTTCTTTTCCATAAAAAATTTTGAAAAACTGGTAAATTTATACGTTTCTACCAGTTAAGGCAAGGAATGTTTGTTGCAAATTGGAAGCAAATCGGTCGATGTTTTTATTTTTTGCCATACAAATTTTCATCGTGTTTTTCAAGAAAACCTTTTAATTTTCCGGGATAAAAGTTTTCTAAAATATAACCCGAAGTATAAGCAACAACTCTACCAATTTTCATCGAAATCCGTTCAAAAATTTTTATGTGATGCCCGGACAGACAAACAGACAGACAATAATTCAAAAAAATATATTTTTATGCTTTAATAAATTATTAGGGGGCACCTTAATTGACGTTTTGTAAAAATAATCAAGGGACAGAAAAATTGCCGATTGAGTTTTATTAAATTACAGTATAAATTACTTATTTCCATAAAAAGACACTGTTACGGAGTCCATACACGATCAAGTGTACTTGTCAAGTCTGCAGTTTGATTTAATGCGGTATCCAGTTTGCATGAGATAAGATATACATGATCAAGTATACTTGGATGTCGCGTCAAGTCCGCTTGACGCTTGATCAAGTATATGATCGTGTACGGCCTCCATTAGACTGTTAACTCCATAGTATCCGTGGTATACCATAGTACTCCACTTAAAGCGCGCAAATAATAATAAATCGCGCGCCGTAAAATATAATCAAATAGAACTCAAAAATTTTCATTACCACACATACCAAACGCTTCAATGATAATACATAATTATATAAACTTATAAATCACACAAAGAGTGGTAGTGGGACAAACCTAGATAAGTTTTCAATTTAACTGAACTTAAAATAAAAATATAAAAGTAATCCAAGAACAATCCATCACTCTACTAATGCTATAACGAAAGAAAAGCGTATATCGTACGTTACTTCACGTAGACGGGGTTTTCTGCGAACAACAACAATATGTGCCACCTGATGAATGTTAGCCAACTTTGTTGGAACATTTGCCATATTGTTCCGACTTAATTCTCGCCTTTAGACGTCATCCTAGTAACGTGCATTCATATCTATTCAACCATTAATACTGTACTAGAAACCCAATATTATGTTGTCAAAGTTCTACCGTGTCAAAGGGTTACTTCACATTGACATTTTGTGTATATTTAATGCGTGTGTGTGTGTGTTTATTTTTATTAATTTGTGTGTTTCTGATTCATATTATATTATACAATACTAGCTGATCCGGCAATCGTTATTTATTTATTTACACTTATAACTAAGTGGTACAAAAGGTAGATTTAATGCTATAAGCATTCTCTGCCAGTCGACCTTTGGTTTAAACAGAGAACAGCGAAGGCGGTACAAGAATATAAAAGTAGAAGTAGAAACGGAAAATACATACGGAAATTACGATAAAATATAGGATAAAGATGATAATGAAATATAATATACGTATTATAGTATATAGTATAAACGTGAAAATAAATGACAGTATAATTCTGCAAAATAAATTGAGTAAGAGTATTGTATTGTATGAGTTGAGGGAGTATCGAGTGTTGTTTTGTTGTTATTCTGCCATAATTATTTCTGGATTGGAGGGCCCTGATCACCTAGCGGTATAACCTATTCTCATACCTATCAAATATACACAAAAAATTTCATAACATTCGGTCGAGCTGTTTCAGAGGAGTGCGACTACAAATACCGTGGCACGAACTTTTTGTATATTAGACAGGATTCCAGAGTCAAAGTTCGTTCTTTCACAGGATATAAACAACACTAAAAACTAAAATGCCTCTTCAGATTTCTTACATTTACATACTACAAATCAGCTTTTATCACAAAACCCCAAGAATAGAGTCAGCAACAAAAAGGGGTCAGTTTCCTCTGTAGCCAAACTCTATTATTGTGAAAGTTTACGAACTTGCTGTCAAAAAACACGACTATTTATCAAAGACACTTATTATTAACTTAGTTTTGAGTATCAGCAAGTTACTAATATTCCAGAACATTCGTGGAAGTAGAAAAAGCGTTTTTATTCCTGTTTTATCTACTCGGCATAAAAATAATGGAATCAAGTCAAACCGGAGTCGCTTATGATTCCGTTTAGAATGTGTATAATAGGATTTATTTCTGTTCAAATGTAAGGAATTACATATAAAACACAAAATATAAAAAAACTGTTCAGTAGTTAGGACTTCCCCTTTTATAATACTTTTGAACATAGGTTTCCAGGCGACCTTATCATTAATGTAATACGCCAATTTTATTTCTAGTGCCAATTGTGTGGATTACTTTTCTGCTTGAATATATATTTTACATTATACTCTTGGGCAGCCTCACGTCCTTCTAACTTTGTTTCAATCGTGGTCTTCCTGATTAATTTCAATAGCCACAACAGATTAGCTACCCCGTGGTAAAACTATCGACAAAACTTTTGTGATACACGATACAAAATCACTAGCAAAGGCACAAGTTTGGAAATCCATTATATGCGTACATAGTTTGCTGTAAAATTTACAACTGGTAATCAATATTGTAGCTGTGATGTAATTGATACTCACTTGGCTCGATTATACTCGTATATTAGCGTACTCGTTATAGTATACATATAACAGCATATAGACAAAATATGTTCAAAATTAAATAAAAATAAAAAAAATAAAATTATGTTAAAATTAGGGATAACTCAAAAACTACTCGTCAGATCTCGCTCCAATTTAAGTGGGATTACATGACAAGCACCAGCTTTCAATTAAAAAAAATCATCAAAATCGGTTCATCCATTTGAAAGTTCTGAAGTAACAAACTTAAAAAATACAGTCGAATTGAATACCTCCTCCTTTTTTGAAGAAAAAGGACAAACATCCTAAGCGATTTTATCGCAAGCAACTTAAGTCTGTACCATGAGTAAGCCTGGAGAAACCCACCAAAAATTCTCAAGAGAATTAAAGAGAGCGTAATTTGTTGTATAACTGAAAACTGATTATGCAGTTATAATGGTGGCTGTCAACAAAGCAATCACTGCTATAGGCGGAGGTTATTATTGTCAATCAACAATCCTTCAAATTATGATGGGATTACGATAAAAGTAATTTGTGATTGTACGTGTAAGCTCCGCCATTAGTTTTCCTCAAGGCCACAACTCCGATGAAACTTTCGTTGGCAAACAATTGGTATTCGCGTAATTACAAGTTCGCGAGCCCGTTAACCCAAAATATGTTGTTGAAATTTAACGTCATTGTGGGAAATCGAGTAGACAAACATTTGAGGTTATTTGGGGTTTACCACGCTGGCCCAATTGGCTAAGAAATATCAAAACATATCAATATTGCAACATATCAATGTTACCACAAATATTAACCCTTTCTCTCTCCACGATTCAACTTTATTCAAGCCGTACTTTTGTTTCAACGAGCAAAATGTAATTGAAGTAAAAGTAAGTACTCAATGTTTTTTAGACTAATTATTGATATAATTTATGATGAAGATGCTACAAGCAATACCTAATCTAATACCTAGCCTAATACCTAATCAACGTTCAATAATCCTCACCATTCATTCCATTCAATAACGTAATTATCGAAAGTTAATTACAAGCCACATTAGGCTTCGCAAATTGATTGTAATTATTAACGCCAAAGTTTCAGAGGTCCTGAATAAATAATGACACAGTACAATGTCATAACAGAATCTACTAATGTCCGTACCGTGTCAATTACTGTTTAATGGCACATTATCATGCCGATGTAATTAATGATACATCGTAGTGGAACGCGAGTTTAATTAAATGAGTCAATCCTCGCTAATGTAATTTCAGGAGCTTATACTGAACCTTCCAATGGTTTATAATTTGTAAGGATTACTTAGTTAAGTTTTGCATGATAATTAAGTAACCTATCCTTGCTTCGATTCCGATAGCTAACAAAGAAAGATACATACAAGCAAAAAATCTAAAAAAAATATGACCTCTATATCGATAACAAAGCTTCATCCATCCATCCATCAGCCCTTTGAAGTCCACTGCTGGACATAGGCCTCCCCTAACTTGACCACTCTGACCGGTCCTGAGCCTTCTGAATCCAACGGATGCCCGCACAGCTTACGTTAAATTAATCGTAGTCGTACTTTTAGCTTCATTGAAACTTCCAAAAAGGATCATATTTACAGATTTGCCATATATTGTTATTGCTCTGTCATGATAATTTCAATTTCATAAAGTTTAAACAATTATGTGTTCACATTTATCCGACAAATTTTAATTTCCTTCAACATAGTGAGCAAAGTATTAAACTTTTCTTGGAGAAAATTGTTTTAAGCAATCTTGTGTGTCTTTACAAGAGGCTCTTAAGCAAGTAATCTTAGCTGTTTTAATCTAGAGCATTACATATAATAACTTTGAAAGACTTTTGTGTATTATTACACGCCTCTTTGCTTATTAACGTCACTTTGAAATGTATGTTCCTTTCTATAACAAAAGGCCTAGGTAAGTCAAGTATTAATTGACCTAAAAGCTTAATTACACAATTGTCTTCCCCTAGCCTAGTTGATCGGCGAGGGTCTCGATTTCGATTCCCGGCTGGAGCAGCTATTTATGTGACTTTATGCGTCCTTGTACGGTCTAGAGTGAAAATGATTTTACATTTGTGTTGTCCATATAGTTCTTGCCAAAAGCAACGTAGGAAATTGTAAATTTTTACTACTTATTAACTTATTAACTGTACATATATGTATCGCAGAGTAATATGTATAAAAATTTATATAAATAAATATTAAAACGCTTCACACTCATAGCCCCACACTAGGATTCCCTGTGTCGTGGGTGCCATGGACAACACACAAGACAAGGACATTCACACCCAGACTGCGAACAGAAATTCAAACTCATCATTCAAATTTCCGCCTCGCTGGGAATCGAATCCAGGACCCTTGGCTCAGCGATCTGGCATGGTAACCATTGCGCAACGCGGGTCGTCATGCAGGTCATAGGTATTCTCTAAGCATTCATCAAAGAGTAGACAGGTCAGTCACAGTCACTGGCTTTGATTTAATGATAGGTGTCTCCCCTTTACCCCAAACACGTAGATCACTCGATAAGTTTTTTACATTAAAAAAAATATTATACCTATGTATAGTACCTATGTTGCAATCGTTTTGAACTTATTTCACAGATAAAATAATAATATTAAACAGGTACATTTTATTTTTAAACAAGCATCTCAGCAATTATTTAGTGACCTATTTATTTCTGAATTTAATAATCTTCAACATCCTTATCCTACTTAGGAACGTAAACAGTACTTACACAATCCGTGGATGTGCAAGAACAATATGGTGTCGTTCTTTTCATTCTAATACAAGGAGAACAGAATAAGTTCTCTCTCTTTCGGCAACAATAACATTTTACTATCTTTTGAACCCTTCCTTTCTGTGTAAATTGAGACTATTAGGCATTAAGCTGCGAATAATTTAGGTCGCTCTGAGTAAAATTGATGTTTTTTTAATGAGACAAAGTTGGATTTGTTCATTTTTATGGAAGAATTCCTTTTTTTGTTTTGATGTAGTATTACTGTTAAATATTGTTTGGCAATTCTTGAAAGAGCTTTGAATTATCAAAAGCGCGGAATAGCCGCTATTTTCCTTGTACTTCAAACTAGAACTAAACTTCTGCATTACGAATTTTGTTCGGTCAAGTGGTACACAGTAACTATTTTTTTACCTGACACCAGTCATGATGATGTCATATAAAATAAATACTACAAAAATTTTCGTAATATACAATTTCTGAATATTTTTATATAAATATTGTGTAACTAAATGAAAAGAAGGCGGACAAAACTCATTTTGCATGGAATACTGTAATGCCCACAGACATATGTATTTGAATACATGTCTGTGGTAATGCCGGTATGCTTCAGTATGGACTGACATTAGGTCGCCTTTATACATTGCCTGGGACGTGGATCTAGACCTCTTTACATCCACACTTGCTGTATTTCGCAGAGCTGCCAGTAGATATACTCAATCAATAAAATTGTCTCCTTAAAGAGTCAATGCGTTTATACAAACGCATTAGGTTTTGTCTGTTATATTTATATAGAAATGTAAAGAAATAAATAAATTAGTAAAGTCCCGTTTGAACCATACGACGAAGCAAAAGGAGTTTGGATTTTAGTATGAAACTGACTCATTTCACGCGACTCACAGCTCAAAAAATACGTTCGCTTGTCCTCACCCTAAGTTCTACTCACGTAAGTGACTTACGCCCCAAATCAGTCACTAACGGTTACTTTAATCGCTCCTTAGTAAAGAATCACTTATAAATTCTGTACTATAGAGCGATTTAAGTAACCGTTAGTAACTCTGAGTTGGGTCGTTAGTTACGTTATTAATCTAGTAGTAGCTCAAATCATAATTTCTTAATATTTCTTACTATTGTTTATACTTCTGAAAGTTACTTACGTAATTTTTACGGGAGCTTTTGTAAGTTACCTAAGTGCAACTACCATAGTGGTTAGATACTTGTAACTAAATCCCTCTGAACCCTTGCGGGTGACAATTCACCAAACAACAAGGGTATTCGTCTGCGGTCGATTCTCAGTTTACCGCTGACCAAAGGAGTTTGGAGTTTGGGGCCTAAATGCTATCCAACCGCAAATACATGGTAATTCACAATGAACTAATGTAGTATATTCGTTCACTGGTGATTTATCATTGTTTTTATGAAATATGAAAAGAAAATAGTTTTACGCTAACGACGACAATGATTATGATTCTTTATTGAAAAGTACTTAATGAAAAAAAGGTAAAATAAAAAATGATTTTTTTTAACATTTAAAATGTTTTTTTTTCACTTAATAATGTGTTTTTAGAAACTTCAACTTTGTACTTATTGTACTGGAAATAATTAATAAGTTTTATAATACTTTTTAGAAAAATCATGTGATTGCTACGGATGACAAAATTTAAAAGAATTTAAATGTCATGTTAATTTGATTAATTAATTACTTAACGTGCTATTTACATTCTTAAATTATAATTAATTAATTAATTCAAGTAACATTATTTTTAAATTATACTGAATAATTATTGCTCACTGGTACAAAGAATGAATTTCATATTTTTACACGCTTTTCAAAATGATAATCCTTCTACTCATTGACACCATGCACCCCACGCTTTTATTACAATTTAATTTTATTTATTTATTTATTTAATGATTTATGCACACCATACAATTTTAAATAGAAAAACTTAAATTTAGAGACATTCGCACATGGGAATACAATTACCTACACGATTCTTAATTCAAATTTATTTCAATTTTTTTTAGTTGGATTTTGGAAAGCGTGTTTTTTAGTTTTTTAAACTATTATTTATTATAGGAATTTATCTATTGTAACAAGCAACTTAACAGCAACCGCTATTGCTGCTAGACGAGCCACTAACTTTCCATATTCCATAATCAAACAAAGGTTGTCAAACAAAGACATATTGTAACTCACGCACAAATTCGTGGTATAATTCATCTAACTTTCTTGGACAAGTTTCGAGTTTCGATAAAGTAAACAATTGTGAAGATGTTGTAAATATACAGATGTTTAATGTACTGCTGTAATTTCAGCAGCAACTGGGAAATATCAAAGTAATATTTTGGAAAATATGAAATAGCCCTTAATGTTATGCACACTAGACCTAAGCTTAAAAAGGGAAGATTATGAGTAGGTCAGACTTTGCGTATATTTTTGATCTGTGCTTGATTTTGCACTTTTGTGAGACCTACAAAATTACGTGTTTTTTATAATTTAACACATAGACGTATGAAACAGTTACCAACAGTGACTAGTACTGCCCTCGCTTCCTATCGGGAAAATTATGCCTTAGTTCACACACTCGGAAAAATTTAAAAAGACATCAGTATATCATTATCTCTTATTTGCAAACCGATTAAAATTAGTGGAGTTAGTAACAGTTTTTTCTCAAATACACAACCAATATAAATTACGAGTACAGCAAATTTATATATGTGTGTGTGTGTGTATGTGTGTCTCTGTGTGTGTGTGTGTGTGTGTGTATGTGTGTGTGTGTGTGTGTGTGTGTGTGTGTGTGTGTGTGAGTGTTATTTATTTAGTTCATCTTCCGCGGACTATTTTCCCCTCCACTATAATACATAGCCGACTTTTTACCATATTATAATCATTGATATGTCAGAATCAGTAGTGAGTTGAGCTAAGCGTAGCGCGGTGTGCTCAGCCGTAGAAATGCTTAGATTCAATTATCCTAAGTTTGTTTATCCATCTGGAAGTAAAGTTGCACAGTCATGTTATGTGTGTTAATTAGTTCGTAGCAATAGGAACTAGGTACTATATTATGTAAGTGATGTGCAACAAGGAGGATAAACTTTAGGAAATAACTTCAAATGTTTACCATCCAGTTCACGACATGTAAGATCTACTTTTGTTGTTGTGAAGGCTTATGTAGCCCTTCTTCGCGCTGCTTCAGTGCGGATTAAAATAATAGGCATCCGTTAGTAAATTATTAACAATATATCTATCTACTATTTTACTGATGTGTGGTACAAGATAGAGTAGTGGGTCAACGTCCTCGCGGCCGATCGCCCACAAGATGGACTGACATTATTAAAACAGCCACAAAGTGACAGCCAGAATGTACACGCAGTGCCATGAATAGAGAGAGATGGAGAAGGGTCGCAAAGGCTGCTACCAAATTGATAGGCAATCCATGACCATAACCACTCCGCCAGGAGTGTACGACTAAGAAGAATAACTATTGTACTACTATAATATGCAGGTATATAACCCAAGTGGTGAGAACACTAGCCACACACTTTTTTCCTGAAGACTCCCACATAGCAATGGAAACCACTAAAAATCCCAAAAATTATATTCAAAATAGACAATTTCTATTAGTTAGTAAAATATGACAGAAAGTGAACGCTACTATCGAACTACATATCTCTAGACGAACAAAATTTCTAACTTTAACAGTCTACAGTTCAATGATCGAAGTACCTCTAATTCGTGCAAAAAGCTCTTCCATCGGATTACGTATTAAGCTAGGTCAACCAAACACTGAAACTAAATGACAAGCAAGTTCTTCACTGAAAATTCCGAGATAGCGTGTATTTCGTGTAGTTGAAAACTTGGCATGATACTTGTAGGTGTTATTCACCTTCCAACTGTGAATTGTCGAGCTGTTAACAACAAAAGTTTCTGTGTCGGTGACATGACGCTTAGAAGTAGGTGACTATTTAGATACTTGTTTATATTGTATATTTTTTAAAGTACAACAGTATGCGTATTGAAACATATCCTAATAATATCGTAATATACCTGCTTATAATAGCATTGCTACTAATGAAGTTTATGAAGATAATGACAATGAGATAATAATGATAATGTTAATGAGATGTTTGGATATTTGTGAAAGACAATACCGTGCTAAACGCATGTTGTACGTACGCATTAATATGAAACTAGGCTTACAGACAGATCATGTCCATTATCAGAAAATAAAACATATTTTATCACGATTGTATGTTACCCTGGGATAATTTGGGTGATTGTGTTTGTGATTTCGTTTTATTAAACCAGACTTCCGTAGGCGATTCAGCGGACGGCAACCAGGAGAATATAAATTTACAGAATGGGTTCATTACATTCAAGGATATAAGAGGTGTAATCTCTGAGCCCAAGCTCCCCAAGCTCACCACGGTAAACAACGATGATTATAATATAATAGTCAACCCAATTATTTAATAAACTGAACGCAGCTGTGTCAAAATAAACGATAAAGTAGGGTAACTTGCTCATACCCGCAAGGTATTCAGAGTTATTTGCACAAAAGGTATCTACAAAAGGGTACAGTTCTTATTAAGACCTAAGCCAACAAAATTGGACGTAATACCATTTCTCCTAGCACATTACATCGACTCACAAGCATTTTTCTTTACCGAGCTAGTTGGTTTCCTTAGAGGAACTCCTATTGTTTGTAATTTATCCGGTACGGTAGGACCACACTGGTTGAATTGTCTACTGGATACGGATTACGGATTTATTTATACTCCTAACGTAACTTCCGTTATGGTTAGGAAACCAAAGCAAATTTCATCATCCGCCTCAGTCCTGGATTTGTCAATAGGCCGTATAGGCCGCGACCTAGGGGCGGCAGCGTCCTAGGGGCGGCAGATT
Source organism: Thymelicus lineola (assembly GCA_963932265.1). Taxonomy (NCBI): domain Eukaryota; kingdom Metazoa; phylum Arthropoda; class Insecta; order Lepidoptera; family Hesperiidae; genus Thymelicus; species Thymelicus lineola. The sequence continues at coordinate 5,395,873 of OZ010691.1, forward strand.
TTTGAAGATGATATATTAAAGATGATTTTGCTATTAAAATGTGTCGTAAAAAATTGTAGATCTTGTCTTTTTACGCACTTTCTGAGTGACTAATTCAGTGCCTTCCTTACTATGAATGGAAAATTACTATTTTAGAAAGGGCGGCGAAAATTAATTGGCCTACACTCAAAAAAAATATAAATCCGGCACTGATCCGCCTAATATATATTATATCTATGTATATAGTAGTTTCGCGGTAGGCTGCGTTCGGGAAATTGCGTCATATCTTTTCGTCCAAAGGTCCAAAGGTGTCCTGAAGTCGAAGGTGTTCGAGCAGTGTGTGTTGCCAATGATGACATACGGATCCGAGACGTGGTGCTTTACTATTGGCTTAATTCACAAGCTCAGAGTAGCGCAGCGGGCTATGGAGAGGGCTATGCTCGGTATTTCTCTACGTGATCGAATCAGAAATGAGGAGATCCGTAGACGAACAAGGGTAACCGACATAGCTCAAAGAATTAGCCGGCTGAAGTGGCAATGGGCTGGCCACATAGTGCGAAGGACCGATAACCGTTGGGGAAGAAAGGTCCTTGAATGGCGCCCACGTCTCGGAAAAAGGAGCATAGGACGCCCCCCGACCAGGTGGACTGACGACCTGAAGAAGACAGCGGGTATCCGCTGGATTCAGAAGGCTCAGGACCGGTCAGAGTGGCGCAAATTAGGGGAGGCCTATGTCCAGCAGTGGACCTCCAAAGGCTGATGGATGGATGATGGATGGATATAGTAGTTTTGGATTGGTGCAGCAGGGTGTGAACGAAAACTATCTCTATCTCTATCTTTAAACTATATCTTAATTTAACTAAGTAAGTAACAATTTTATTATTACATTTATTTATTTACATGTTTATGTCACCTCTTAAAAAGAAGAAACAAAGGGCAAACTTAATGCCTAATGGCATTGTCCACCAGTCAACCCTGGGTGGATGTGGAAATAGCTGATGGCAGGTGCTAACATGAGATATAGATATACTACATAACAAGAATACATACAAATACACGGACATACATAAATACCAATAATAACATAAATATATAATAAATAATATATAAATATATAATATATAAATATTTAGGGAATACATATACATATATAAGTATAGGGAATTTTTGCACAGTATGCTGAAGAAAAAAGTAACACTAAAAAATAGTAATAAAAAAAAATAAAAATAGAAGTGACATTAATCAGAAACTGAATGTAACAGATGTTCACGCAAGCGATGCTTAAAGGAGAACCTGCTAGGAGCATGTCTCAACTCGGCGGGCAAGGAGTTCCAGAGTAGTGTTGCCTGCACTGTGAATGAATAATGGAAGAAGCCGCTAGTATGCGGGGGAATATCAAGACTAAGATTAGCACACGACCGAAGCGTTCTATCATGATTGTCGGAGCGATACTGGAAATTATCCTTAAGATACTGAGGAGAATTAGGATCATTTAAGATGGAAAACAATAATAGGAGGATTCTAGAAGTACGCCTCTGTCGAATGGTGAGCCATTTAAGTTGTTGGCGAAAACGGGAGAGGGAGGATTTTAATTTCGATATTAGAAACAACATTGTTAAAATACCAAAAACTAGAGTGATTACGGTCGATGTTTGTACCGGAATGATCCGAAAGCGTTTAGGTTAAAGTTTTTAGGTTCCCAAGCTCGTTTCCGCGAACCGTCATAATAATTATGATATTTTGACTATACAAGTGATTTATCAATTAATAATTTATCGATGGATCTTGTATGTGTTATATGCACATAGGTACATACTATATGTATGTGTTAAATATTAATCTTGTTAGGCATACGTAACATAGTAAGTAGTTACTGCCGCTTTCTATTATTTAAATAATAATAATAACAATAACGATGACAGCTTTTGGGCGGCAGAATTAAAAATGACGTTCATAAGTGTATTAAAAATACCTACATGAATAAACGATTTTGAGTTTTATTTTGACTAATGATGAGATGCCCGTGGTGTGGCCCGTGGTGGTATACATTAATAACAACTAACATTTTCATATCTCAACGCAATATAACATCAAAAATCGACCAGTGTGTATCCCTTATCGTAGGACAAGTTGGTTAATGTAGTAAGTAAAAGTTGAGAATTGTAACTCTTATTAGGGAACATTAATGTCCGTAACTCGCAAGTCTCGACAAGACAGACGGGAGTTTGTTTTACAACTTAGTCGGCAACACCTAAAATGAATAAAGTCACTTTTACACAATAAGACATTCTTGAACAATGAGAAAATAGTACACAATACACAAACAATAGATCTCAACTACCTACATATACTATACAGGCTGATCCAAAAATAACAGTGAAACTGACACCAATCATACTTTTTACAGAATACACGTGTTTTTGTTTTATTCAAGATGGACAACTATTCAGAGAATTTTGAATCCCCATTTTAGGTTGATTGGAAATATCGATAAGGCTATTTTGATTTAAAAAATAAATACGTCGTAACCTAAATACCTTGGCTTTGGTCTATTGGACAGGACTCGGTCATGGACTCCTCTTGAGGCAGAGGCACAACATACTCCATGCTCGTTCAATGCATATTTATGGAGGTGGAACTCAAATCATTTAAAAGAATTAAGGCTAAATGTATAGTTTACATTTTAACAGTCACCCAGTGAGTCAAATAATCAGTCAGTATTTTTTCCAATGTATAATTGCTGTTCGTCCTAGCGGCCTTTACAACTCCACGTGGACAGAATAGTCAGTCCTTGAAATGGTAGGAGGATCCCTTATCACAATCTTACCCATGTTAGAATATAACATAACTACTGCATAAATATCGATAATGATAACAACCGTCCTATGGCTAAATGTGTCTTCCGAAGCGTGGAAACACTCAACGAATATTATCACCTATCTAATTACAGATACCCATCTAATTACACCAGGTCTGTGCCTCCTAATACGAAGATGTTCCTGTTTAGTATTTGAATGAATTCAAATACGACGACAGCTCTATTTAATGCTAGTTACAGAAGTTCAGAGGTCTGAGGTAACAAATATTAAAAAAAATACAATTAAGAACTTCCTCCTTTAAACTATCTAAACTTTTATACTAGCATACATCTATTTTTTTAAACGCTTTTATTTAGCTTCACTTCGGTGGATCAAATCTTGTAACGTTAATTTGAATGACTTCCCTTTAATGAAAATTGATGAAATTTGGCAGACATGTGTATTTCCGATGACAATACACGAAAATCATATTTTAAACTAATTTTCATTGTTTATTTGTTGTTAAATTAAAAAAAACGATTTTCAGACTTTAGACGCATAATTCTCTATGTTCTATTTTACGTAGAGACTTGAAATTTTCACAACTTGTAGCTAATTTTATAAACTAAACATTATTGAAATAAAAGCGTTTAAAAAAAAAAATTTTTTAGGATTCAACTTATTTAATATTGTAAAGAGGAAAGTTTTGATTTTTTGTTTATTTATTTCTCAAAACCTGCTGGACCGATTTCAAAATTTATTTTACCAATAGGATGTTCCACTGTTTCTGAGTAACATAGGCTATATTTATTTTAAAAAGTTAGTAATCTATACGAAAACCGAAGCAAAGTGAAGGCGATTACTAGTATAAAAATAAAAACAACCGAATTGAGGACCTTCTTCTTTTCTAGAAGTCGGTTAGTAAATGAGCTCTCGTTGCTATTTTCTATCCTTTAATAATGGAAATACAAATTCAAAATATAACGCGCTAATAACTTCGTTCTTTGTTCCTTTGCATGTTCGAGCCATTTCTTTCACTAATTATTGCTGGAGCAGAGGCGGCGCTGTGGGAAACCGTCGTAATAAGATCTTTTGTGATCTCATTTATTAATTTTTGGCACCCATTATTCTCTCTTCCTCATAACTAGGGTTGCCATTCTTTTTAAAACTTCGATACTTCGTAACACAATATCAGTTCGCTCAGCAAAATCGGACCACCCTGACCCGATTTATGAGTGATCATACATAAAAAAATGTACGTGTCGAATTGAGAACCTCCTCCTTTTTTTCATCGGTTAAAAAATAGTAAGTGACTGTTGTCTTTATGAGAATAAATTCTAATTAAAACACGTAACTAAGACTGTTTTCAGTTTCCTTGTAAAAAAATATGCACGTTTTGCACGTCATAAACAAACACTATTCAGCCATTCTATTGTTTTTTTATTAAATTTGTCCTAATTATTATTTTTTACATAAATAGTCCACAGCATTTTTAAGGCGGTCCCCAGATATTTAAAAGTGTGGTAGCTCTACAGGGCCGACTCCATTAAAATTTGAATTCCATGATCTCATATCTCGATGAGAATTTCCTAAATCACTTTGTAATCCACTTACATAGACCGGATGATCTAATATAATTTTGAGTCTGAATTGTAGTCTAACACAGTGATATTATAGGTGTCTAACATCAAAATTGCAATACGATTAGTATCACAGTACCATTACAGTGGGTACAAAGGATAAGTTACTGATGAAATAAAGCTTTTCATCGAGGTGCAATTTAGACAAACAAAAATTTATACTTACTGTTGAGACCCGCTCCTGTCGAATTTCGATCGTTACTTAATTTTGTCAATGGGTTCACATTGATATTTTGTAATAAATAAATGTATTTTAATTACATATTACCATTTGAGAAATCTAAGTTCGTGCATTATTAGAAATCTTGTGTGTTATTAGAAAAACTTTCTACAAATAAAATAAATAAAGGCAATTTATTTTTGTAAATCTTTTAAAGAAATTGACCAAGACCAAATTAAATAAGGATAAAGCAACTTTCTTCCGTGTCATAATATTTCGCTTACCCACTTTCCTCCACAAACCTTGTATCCATCTATGATGAAGCGAACACCGTATTTTTAAGAGAATTATTAAGGCGTTACCTTTCCACAGGATAAAAGAAGCTACATTTATTCCTCTTACTGGTAATTTATTCATTTCTGAATAAACAGACTCTGTGTTGACGATTTAATCGACATTTAGTCGATTTATAGTTACTTATAGATAATGTGGACTTACAGTGAGAGATGGTGACCTGTGATGGTGACGTATTTTTCGGTTTAGAATCGAATATAAAAAATTTAACATGCTCTATAAAAACTTTTGAGAGACCAAATTATTGCCAGCCAAAAGAAAATGCTTCTTTGCTAGATCTTAAATTTTACAACGGAAAAAATGTTGACACAGCTTTATAGGTAGGTATCTATTTGATATTGATAAAATTATTTGATAAAACGGAACAGTGACTGCCAACACACGACCTGGAAGAGTGGACCTATTAGCATGAAATTTTGTACATGGTCCATCGTATGCCTTTCTAGGCACTAAAATACATTAAATACATTGTACACAAACTATATACATTGCGCACTCTAATCGAGGCATGGTCGAGTTGTGCTTAATTAAGACAGTGATTTAGTACCTATTCATTCTAATTTACATATGTTAATTATAATTCACAGTAAATGATCACAACAACAAAATACATATATTCTTATGATACATACCAAAAATAGTAGGATAGGTAGAAGAATTTTATTCCATACGCATAATAAAATGTATTTAAAAAATCTTGTAATACGTATTACCTACGTATTTTATTAATTCAGGAAAATTTATTCAGCGGAACAGATTCATAAAAAAATGCTAAGCAATCAGATCCCTCTATAGTCAGTTCGTTTATATTAAGTTAATCTTATTTGAATAATTAATATGGTTATCAGAAACTTAACCAGTAAGAAATACTACCCTAGATCGAACACTATGTTATCATCTATGTATGTATTTTTCAGTACACTTACGTCATTGTTTTGCTTCCACCACTAGATTGATAACCATTCCTAACTCTGACAAGTTTTACTCGTAAACTTTGTAACTGTAGGATATGCATCTCTCGTCTCTAGCTTTAGTCCAGCGGTTATTAGATTGACGTCACTTCACTCGATATGCATACGGTTCGTTAGTAAAGTTGCGCTACGCCTTCACTGTAATAGATTCATGTCAGTCAATTGTTATGCATAGCCAAGAAATGGTAACTGAAAATCGCTTTGACGATGATAGCTAGACTAAGTTAGCTGTGGATTTTATTGATATAGGTGACATAAGTGTTTCGCCAGTGATCTAGATTCGCCCATAGTCATATTAAAAAGAGACGAACTTGTGAATTTTAACTATATAACATTAGTTTACTCTTATAAATCTTCCGTAATGGTCTGCCTATAAGAGGATTTTCAACCATAAATAAACAAAATTTAAATCAATGATCATCCTAGACTTGAAAAAAACGGACACTCTGGTAGGTCAGACTCGTATATCAAACAATCTACACTAGAACCTCAGATTATAGAATATGAGACTAGAACTATTTGGTGGGTTAACAGAGTTCACGAAAAAAGGCATGATCACTCCGAAATTGATTAATAAAAATTTACACCTCCAGAAGGTTACAATCTTATTTTTACCGCCACTGTAGGACTAGTTTAGAAAACAGATAGCGTTCCACCAATTTTTTAGGAACATTAAACATTGCAAATATAAGTTGCTATTACCAAATGAATATTATCAGTTTTTCGAACGTCATAAATACAATGTATAACTGCGAATCCAGTCGCCCAAAGCGTTATAATATCTCTCGCTCTATAACGTGCAATAAGCTTTTATCACAGAGTACTTTGTTATATACTGAAAGCTTCTATTGAGTCTACCCGGTCTCTTTATAAAACAATTAAATTTATTTCGTGGCAAAAGGCAATTTTAAGGGTTTGGTTCAATTGAGAAGAAAGTTCTTTGATAATAAAATATCCCATTAATTTTTAAAATTCAGAGATTTATTTGTTTTGATAAGAGAAATGGCGTTATCAGCTATTCCGTATAGCTCAGTGGTTCACACTATAACAGCAGGTCTCTGTATGGATATGCCTTAGAAAACATCACCATCGAGTTAGATGAAATTAGAAGTAAGGCGGAGTAATATACAATAGAAACCCCCTTCGACGCAAGAAACGTATAAAAAAGGTGTAACATACGCATCCACCGAAATCAGGATTGCCTTAATGCTACCCTGGGACAGACCGCTTAACGGGTCCACGCCAAATGCACATCACCTACCTGGTCTGTTGCGTGTACGTATCTTCCATCGATGTGATGAGGTTTGTGATAGGTTTGAGTGTTGGCACGGCACTGCTAATGATGGGATGTTGAAATTAATATGCGTTCGCGCCCGATTACACACGATTTAGATTATTGGATATGCGATATTGAATTTAATGCGTGCGTGGCGGCAGCGTCGCAGTATCAAGTCGAATTGAATGTCGATAGTGGCGCCATCTCTTGACATGTGTCAACTTTGCTTCACATTCACCCCTTTAACGTTGAAATGGCTTTAACTTAAAATATTCTGTTCTAAGTAGTCTGTATTGTACCTTTTTGAAATCTCCATCCTGTATACTTAAATAGTTAAAAGCTAATGAAGAAAGTGAAAATTTTACTGAGAAATTGTAAAAATCAATAAAAAGGAATGTAACTTAAATTAAAAAACCCAAACATTAATATGTTAACAGAAAAGTTTTTTTGGTTACGTCACGTATTTTTATCAAGACCTTCCCTTATGACATGACCCACAAATTTCACGCGCAACGGCTTTTGTCTGTTGCTCCGGTTTGCGTTATTTTATTTCGTTAATGGACAGCAAACATTCATCCATTTTAATATAATTAAATTCGCCTAGATTGGTTTGCTTTATTTCATTGTCCCGTTTTGTGCAGAAATAGAAGCAATAAACATCAAGCTAATTAACACAGAATATTGCTTTCACATAAGTGCAGCTTTGTTAGTATTTTAATTTAATTAAACAAACTTTATCTTTTTTATATAGGGTGTGAAAATTTTACATTCAAGTAGTCAAAAAAATCAATGACGGGTAAAAAAACTGACGGCTGATGCAATGGAGAAGCGTGGGCGTGTTGGCCCTACGCCTCCTAAACTATAATATAAGAAGAGACTCGTACCTACTCTGTGGTGGGACGTTAAAGAGTTGAAGCCAATCGTAAGTTATCAACTTTACGAATACCTATCGCGTATGAATATTAAGGTGGGTATGGTGTGAGTACGGTTATGTTAAATAAAATTCATAGAAAAAGGAACTACTTACTACTTACCCCACCCGGGGGAAACTAACCTAACCTAAACAATAGTCATCGGAACTCTTACGATCTTATTCATAAAAATTTCTTATAGTAGTTTGTAGCGTTCTATAGTTAAAGTGCTGATAAGCCTTCTATAACTTTATTATGTTGTCGTTCTGATAATTCGACAGACCAAACAACCGAAACATCTATCCTCCATGAACGGAAAGCAATGGCGTATATTATACGTATGCCCTACGATAGCCCAGCGATTAGAACGTTGGTCTCTCGAACGTGAGAGGAGACTCCGAGCCCAGCTGTGAAACATTTATGGGTTATGGCTTTGCTTTGCCCTACTACAAAGTAAGTAGTAAAAATTATACGGATATTATGACAGAAAAATCATTTATTGCTTCATATAGCATATTATTATAATCATGTTTGTGCGAAGCTGCGAGGTTGGTGGTTTATTATAATAATCTTTTTGTAATTCATTAATGTAAGACGTGGTGAGCTCCGCCGCACAAGGAACTCATTTCCACCTGATTAGCAACGTTCATTCACTCAGCAAATCTCGTTTGAACTGTTTCAAAGGGATTTAACGATATTACCGGATCTAAAGGATGTTCTGTAGATCTCTGTAGAAAGTTGTTTTATTACAAATGAAAACATAAATACATTGCAACATTCACATTAATTGCATTACAGCGTATAACACAAATCACAAATTGAATAAAATTCTTACCTAATGCCGAAAATGCAACTTATTGGAATATCTCAATACCTGCTACGAGTAACAACGGATTAGAAATTCCACTTGTATTCTCTCCCTGTAGTTCTCAACTCGTGGACTTTGCCAAGAAGTTAAGATTAAAGTTCTATATGACAAGAATCTCAAGTTAGACATGATACTTGAAAAATGTTCTTTATATATCTTCGTGCAGCAGAGCACACATCCTGAAAGTTTAAAAAAATCTGTAGTAACATAAAGTGGAGATGAATTTTTATCTTTCATGTTTACCCCATAGTATCGTTGTATAGGGTTTTAAAACAATAAGTATATGGGTTTTCTTTTCCAGCGTGTGCTACTATGCAAAAAAAAATTAATAATAATAATGTTTATTGACCATAAATGAGAGTACATTTAAAACGAAGAGCCCTGACTCCCAGAAAAGCGTGAGCTGTGGACTGGGAGACAGTTCCTTCCCAATTTTTTTGTTACAATTTTATTATAGTCTTAAAATGTAAATAAAGGTAAGAAAGAAGAAAGTAAGAAAAGTAAAAAGAAGGTAAGAAATTGTATGAAAAAATTATAAAACTGAAAATGACGTATCTACATTGTTTTAGTGGTCTCAAACCACCAGACATCCATACAAACATTTTTTGTGTTTTATATATTTAAATAGATAGATTCTAATAATATTACTAATTTGACCCAAAAGGAACAAAATAAAAGAAACAAACAGCGCCACCAAGTACAAATACAATTACGCATATTTGATGTCGTTGTGATTAAAATAAAGCACACTATAGTGCCACAATGCCTTGAGAAGTGCCAGCATTACTGCTAACTCATTCATGACAGATGGCACACAGGTGCCACAAACGCGCAGTGCAACGCTTCTGCATCGAAGCAAGACGCACAAGTTGCGCAAAACTTCTGTAGTTGCGGTTTCGCCATATTCCTACGATTAAACGGTTGCAGAGTGTGAAATAAAGTTTGTACCACTGAACTCGAGACTGAGCTATTTATGACTTTACACTTTAATGACGAATTTCGTCAAAAGAGGACAAAATCCTTTGAAACATAATATAAGTGTAACTTAAGGCATGCTAAAGGTCTACTATGTATGCCTCTGGTTTGAAAAATTACATTCCTTTTCATCTTAATATTGCTCACTGGTAGTATGAAATGAAACGTGACTGAAAAAGAGTACAGAGTGTCCACTAAAAACTGTTTTAAAAACTCATTTATGGATCTTTTTCACTTTCATAACTAGTATATTTTTAATAACACTAAATCCAGAGTGGATTTAGTGTAAAAATATCCACTATTCATAAACTAAACTACACGTTATTGAAAAATTAACATTGCGCTCATAACACTATCAATGCCTTAGGTTCGTTCGACACAGTATATAGTGAGATATGAAATTTGCAAGCTGTTACCAGCTGTTCAAATTCCTTATCTATAGCACTGAGCTGCATTTTCTCATAGAGCAGGTGTTTTATGTATGAAGATAGTGAACCTTCCGCACCCCGAGCCAAAGACTTATGTGAGCAGTAATAGCATGCATAGTACCTTCAAATTAAACGGCACTAGAGGTCGGATTTCGTGAACTGCAAGACTACTTGAGCATATTTAATTTTAATGGTTCATAACTATAATAATAACAATCCGGTTTGTGTGCTTTGGAGGGCACGTGAAGCCATTTCGGTTGTAATCGTAAGATAACTGAACTGAAGTCGTTAAGCCATGTCGGAGGCCCTCAGGTGGCATGAAAACTTCCGACACTTGGGTTGGACACTAACCCCTTCACCAATCCACACTAGAGCAGCTCCTGACAATGGAGAAGTAAGATAGTATCACAGTAATCAAGTTCATCCGAAAAACATAAAAGCAAGAACGAAACGCGCAACGCATTGCGTTATATCGAACTAACGTGTGACATGTGTGATGACGTCATGTGTGACAGGTTACGAACGTGTGACAGCCATTCTGAATTGAGCTGAATTAGCCCGTCACTTCAAAGGCGACACGTACGTGTAACTTCATACCAAAAGTGCGGAGGGCGCCTGGCCTGGTAGTGGGCCAATAATGGGTTGAAGCCATAGGTATTATTACGGTATTAATAACAAACGCGTAACAGGCCCAAATATTTTTTTTTTGGAAAATGTGATGATAGTAGGTAAGTACCTACACTATCAATTTGTATTCCAAAAACACACTTTTAGGCATATTTCTTCTAAGTATTTCACGTTTTCTTTTAGTTCACTACAAGTTTCACGCAGTTTACAAGATACATGAAATATTTGTAACTCTTGAAGTAAATGAATGGTCTTTATTTATTGAACTATACTGATATAGATCAGTAACTAATAAGAATCAGTTACCTGTGTAACTGATTTCTGTTAAGTTACTGTTTTATTATTTATTTCCGTGGTGTGGGTACTGGGGAATATGTTTACCAAAGCGAAACGGGTTACAAAAATTTTATAGGTAAGATAAATCAGCAGTTCTGTGATATTTTAAGGTCTAACGTAACAAATCACCAAAGAAACGTGACCTACTATAACCGAATCTACACGTTGACGTTAAATAAAGTTAGTCAACTATATTAGAATCAACGTCTGGAACCGAATAAAGTTTGTCACTCGGCTAGAGAGAGGCTCTTTCAAAACATGGCTGGAGAATTTCAGAACAGTTACAGTGGCGTTGAATGATTTTGACACATCCATTTATCTATAAAGCCGATAGCTCCTAAAGTTGTCAGAAAAGAATACTTACAAGCAGCTTAAACAACTGAAGCACATACAGAATGGATTTTAACAAGATAGCTAACCAATAAGGAAAACAAACACTCACCTCGAAGATACACAGTTTTTTCATGTATTGTGTGAGCCGACTAATGATCAGTCAAGCCACCTGATGATAATTATCCAGCGAGGACTCTCGAGAAATAACTTTATCTTATGAGGATGATGTGGTAATTATGGGTTTAGTAATAAAAAAACGTTATATAGCGTCTAATAAATGCATTTAATTGTTTCCGCGTCAAGCTTTTATTCAAAATAAAATAACGTAAACCACAGACATATCTACGTAAACAGATTATAAAAGAGTAAATATATCTACACACCTGATAGTAATAAATATTAACCTCTTGTGTGACTCTTCACGCTATCGCAGAAGGTATGATATTTTCAAAGCTCTTTAAGTATTTGATAAGCTTATAGTCGCATTTTCGCTTATACTCGAAGATAATGCTATAACTACACAACTCTATTACAAGGAGAGGGATATATTATTCGAACTTTACTAGTGCTCTGCCCGCGGTTTTCCTCGAGTTTTTCGAGATAGTAAGTACCCTATATCCTATTCCAGATCATGATCTACCTGTGTGCTAAATTTCATGAAAATCAGTTCAGTAATTTTTGCATGAAAAAGCAACAAACATCCTTACAAACTTTTACATTTATAATAAGATATTAAGCAGGATAATAGACGTGTGGTGGAAGTATATGTTTAGGAGATAAGGTGATTTCAATCAATTGAAAACAAAAATACTGTCATGTACTAATAAATTACAGAATATGTTAATAAACTGTCACTGTTTTAAGAATTGCCGCCCACGGTTACATACAGGCGGGTTACATCACCTAGCTTTGATGAAAGCCCTCTGAATGGACCAGAACTGGTCGGTATAAATCGCAAACATGCCAGGCGGTTTACCCCCCAACAAGAATCCTTTAGTAATAACATTGAGCAACTTTAGAAACAACACTACAATGGAACAATACTGTATTTCATTTGCACTAAATTTCTGTTCAACATTTCTTACACATCGATTGCTTATACATGCTTCTACATCCATTGCTTACACACGCGTTGCTTACATATGAATTGGTTGTATTTATCCATGGCTGTCCATGGAAATATGAACCACTACCCCAGATCAAGGTCGAAAAACAATTGCCAATATTAAAAATTTTACTTCCCTCACAGATTCTTAACTCTACCTAACCTAATAGCAATTTGCTTCAGGATACGTATCTCAGTGTAGAAGCTTGAAGCCGCCCAAAAGTAGAAGACGTCTTTCAACGATTGCTATCGAATAACAACTGAAACGTTCATAATTTGCAACAAAGTCAGACACATTCCATTTCAAAAATTCAATCGCACATGCTTTGCTTTAATGGTTATTGCTTGCGATTAATAAGCAAGAATGCTTCATAACCAACTTCAACTTTCCAAATTCTGTCATGCGTCGGACTTGTACCGCAAAGGATCACCGTATCACGATTCATATGGTAAAGTACCTTAAAAGAATGTCAATTCTTAAACCAAAGCTCAGCCAAGTATGTGACTTCCTTTGCTTGGAGCAAAGGTGCCATATTATTATAGCTTCGAAGAACTTGCTAAATTAATTACTTGGACTTGGATGAAAATATTAGTTAGTTTGCTTTACACATTACATTTTTAATTCCTATCGCAAAATTACAAAATAAAACAAAAAAATATATTCGCCTGTAATGGTCGTAGCACACATATCAACTCGTAAACGGAACGTAAACGTATCAACTCTTGCATGTCAGTATTCTTTGTATGAAACTCCCTACTGTAAAGCACACTTATCGGATTCGTAACGTAATCGCCTCGCCTCGAGACAAGCTCACAAACCGCGGTACGGTGCGTGGACGACTTGCCGTACCCGCGCTTACGTCTCACCGTACGCTATCCTTCGACTTTCCGTTTCCTAGTGCGCGCGCCGCGCCGCGGCCACCGCTGCGTCGGCGAACTGCTGTCATTCATTCCGTCAACCAGCGGCCGGCGAGCCGTAAGCGCGGCGTCGCCTAACCGTAGCCGAGTCGATTTGGAGCTGTTGGTCGGTTATAACGCGCTTACGTTAGGTTGACGGCGAGGCGATCCGGTGCCGATCCCTTTCCGAGTTGATATGTGCGCTACGACCATAAGGAGCAAGACAGTAAATTCAAATCTTGAAATACAGTCAAAATACTAAACTCTACGTGAATATAAAATGTATCTATAGATGACTAGTAAAAGTGTCTATCTGTACTGTCAGAAATATTGAATTATTGTTAGCATTGAACGATATCAATACAGAGAAAAATATTTTCGTCTGTGTCTGTATGTTATTTCATCACAAAATTCACAAAGAATACTTGTCTTATTCATATCCTATTCAATGGCAACTATACTTACAGCTTACACACAGTACTTTGTATAACGGGAAATGGATCAATGTGGAATTATCGATTTATCCATCTAAAATATTTTTATGTTGTTTTATAAACTGTATTTCAAATAATATGCCCTAAAATTTGTCTTATTTATTTATTTATTTATTTAACACTTTATTGACCACAATATAGCAATAATGGGACAAATGGCGAGCTTAATGCTAATGCATTCTCTACCAGCTAACCATTAGGCCAAACAGAAAAAACCACGATGAGCGGTAAAAAGAAAAAAAAAAATAACAATAAAATTGCTAATTGAATTCAATAATATATATAAAAATATTATAATATGAATACATATATAAATTAAAAAATATATATATTATACATAATTATAAATATATACAGAAATATATAAAATTCATATATATAAATAAATATACTATACTGATTTATCCAAATGACAACAATACACGAATAGATCTGATGACATTTTGTTAAGAGCGACGTTCTAGCAGGTAAGCCTGTACCCTTTTTTTAAAAGTGAATTTACTAGCGGGCCCTCTAATTTCTTTGGGGAGTGCATTCCAAAAGCGAATAGCCTGTACAGCAAAGGAACTAGAAATAAAGCCAGAACGATGAATGGGAAAGGATAACAAGTGAGATTCTGAAGAGCGGAGCTGACGGTCATGGGAAGAGCATAGGAACTGAAATTTTGACTTTAAATAGTCTGGCACAAGAGGGTCGAAAAGGACAGAGGAGAGTGAGCAGAGGGCTCGTAGGTGCCGTCGTTCGCGGATCGTAAGCCATTTAAGCCTAGAACGGTAGCTAGAGATATGATCAAACTTTCGTAGGCAGAAAACGAAACGAACGGCACTATTTATTAGTCGGTCCAGCTTGTCAAGTTGGGCTTCAGTAAGATCCAAACAGCACACGTCACCGTAATCAATGATCGGGAATATTAACGCTTGCACCAAATGGACTTTAATTGCAACGGGAAGAAAATTTTTCAAGCGGTTGAGAAATGTAAGCTTGCCAACGACAGAGCGGCAGGTTTCAGTCACTTGGGTGCTCCAACCGAGATCACTATCGATAAAGAGCCCAAGATCTTTGACGCATGAAGAGTAAGGTATTTTTGAGCATTCAAACATGACAGGAGGTAACAATTTAGGATCTAATTTGGCCAATTGTCGCGGACTACCTATGATGACAGCTTGGCATTTAGAGGAATTAATTTTAATGCCAAATTTCTGTGACCAATAACTAACTTTAGTCAGATTAGTATTTATAATATTAACAGCACTGATCACATCACTTACATCAGCTTGGGTATAAATTTGAAGGTCATCGGCGTATAAATGGTAAGAACAGCTAAGAAGGGGAGTGAGTGAGTTTATGAATATTGAGAAAAGCAAAGGAGACAGGATTCCCCCTTGTGGTACGCCAGAGGGTAGGTTATACCAGTCAGATAGTATCCCATCGACCTTAACGGCCTGTTGTCGGCCACGGAGGTACGATGAGAACCAAGCCTAACATGCGGACGAAAGCTGCAGTCTTGCGAGCAGGGCAAGGAGAATATCATGATCAACCAAATTAAAAGCGTTGGAGAAGTCAATTAAGATCAAGATGGTGACCATTTTACCCTCCATGCCCTCCCGAATATCCTCAGTAACTTTAAGTAGAGCAGTTGTTGTGCTATGCCCAGGCCTGAAACCGGATTGCAGCGGGCTAAGAAGCATATTCGTATAAATGTAGGAGGCAAACTGCCTGTGCACAACAGCTTCTAATATTTTTGAAAAAAAGGGCAAAAGGGATATGGGCCTATACTCCTTTAAAACAATGGGGTTAGCTACTTTAGGAATAGGAATAACTAGACCTTTTCGCCATAGTGCAGGAAACACCCCACTGATCATGGAAAAGTTGATCACATGAGTAATCACAGGAAGAAGATGACGAAGTATAGGCATAATCATTACCCTATTAATCCCATCATACCCACCCGCATTTGATTTTATTGAGGATATGACTTTGCTGATTTCGCCCGCAGTTACAGGGGACAATGAAAAGCCATCCAAAGGGGGGAAAGCCATGGAAGAAATGTCAGAAATGGTTGATGATTTCACCGAAGTATCTAAAGAAGTTGTAGCAGTGAAGTAAGCATTGAAATCATTACCCGAGAACGAAATTTTCTTAGCATCAGTAGTTTTACCGATACCAAGGGAACGGAGGAACTTCCATATATGAGCCGGCGAAGAGTCAGTGACATTACGCACGATATAGAGTCGTTTAGCTGATCTTACCATTTGGTTGCATTTGTTCCGCGCGATTTTATACCTAGACCAATTCTCTTCACACCTGTCACGTTTGAACTTGCGAAAGGCTCTATCGCGACGTGTCATTGCCATGCGAACCCCTCTAGTAATCCAGGGGGCAGGTGGTCTTTTAACTTAGACAGGTTTTAGCGGTGCATGTTTATTATATAAAGATAGGACTAAATTATTCAAGCAACTAACTTTCTCATCCACTGTTGGAGCCGAATACACCTTAGACACATCCATGTTTGCCGCGTCTTCCAAAAGGGCATCGGTATCAAGGTGCGAGAAACAGCGCATCATAATAACCTCTGTTTTTGGTTTTGGTGGTCTAAGTTTGTAACCAAGGTAAATTGCATCGTGCCTTGAGAAGCCCGGAGCAGATAGTTGGCCATGACAGATAACATGATCAGTGGATGACGTCAAAATCAAGTCCAGTAAAGATTCAGAAGAAACTAAGTTATGGTGAGTAGGTCCCGAGGGAAGAATAGATAGATTGACGGACTTTATAATATTAAGAAGCTTACTACGTTGGTATGTATTCTTCAGGAGATCGGTATTAAAATCGCCCATTACGATAACGTGAGCATAGTCAGAGCAGTGAGCCTCGAGAACTGATTCAAGGCTGGAGAAATAGTCAACGGCTGGAGGGCAATACACAACTCCCAGAAGGGCTTTGGCACTCTTGACCTTAATTTCAAGAAACAAGTATTCCGCCGATGCCGAGTATTGGGCAGGCGATGAAGCAACTACTTTAAAAAGAATATCGCTGCGCAGATAGATGGCGACACCTCCACCTCCTTTACCTGTGCGATCGTTTCGCACTAAGACGAAACCCGGTAAACTATAAGAGGTAGTCGGTAGTGAGGGTTTCAGCCAACTCTCTGATATGAGTATCGCGTGAATAGGAGGAGTGTCAGCCGTACCAAAAGCCTCCAGAAGGTCCGCATAGTGAGATGGTATGCTTTGCGAGTTAATGTGGCATACATTTAGAGCTAAAGAGTTGTTAGGTAAGGCATTGCATAACAGGGTTCCAAGGGTTTCAGGATCCCTGAAAGAAAAGTCGCTAGATGTGCTTGAAGAGTAACCGCAAGTAGCTGAGTGATATTCAGAATCATCATCAGACATAATATATAAATTTAAAATATAATATAAAAATAGATATAAATATCTTCCATATTCTATTGTCTTCCATATTTTTCTGTATTCCTTTAAAATAACCTATTTCAGATTGTTTAAAAGTACCTAGAAGATATATTATTCGTTTGATGTTTTACAATTAAACGCCAAAATTATCTAATTTATCACAGAGTAGCTGGCGAGCACGAGAAACGATTCTTGATACGAGAACTTTGCTTCAAACAAAGGAATTTTCATGCTCGCTTAAGTGCGAACTGAGTTTCGTCATATGTAGCGTTCACATTACGCTGGTTTGACTGATAATTTGAACAGCTGCGAAAATATTTTTCAATATAATATGTATCTGTATGTGGAACAAACTGTATTTGAAAAATAGGTATTATAATGGTAATTACCTATTTTGCATTACTATCCATAAAAATAATAAGGATATTATTCATGAGATTAAAACAAAACACAATTTTATTATACAATAAATGTGGTTAAATTTGGAAAAAAATAAAATACGAGTATTCACAGGTACGTTTCCATAGGGTAGATAAGGGTTATAGATATGTCTTTAGAAATTGGAGATTTGTGTGAAAATTTTAAAGTATATTTTTTTATTTTAGCTAATCAAAATACTAGCCCAAATTATGTATACAATTTTGCCATTTTGATAGCAATTTCATGCCCTTTACTGTAAAAGCCTGCCAGATGGGAGGCGATGAAGTCAGCGAAAACGTTTTGTACTGCCTCTCGGATGTTGAACTTTTTCCCACTTTAAAAATTGTCTAAATTTTGAAAAAAAAGTATAAATCTGTTGGGGCAAGGTCTGGTGAACACGGTGGATGGATGACGGAGAGATCACAGCTGTAACTCTTTTAGCTTTGCGATGATCTGTCGTGAAGTGTGAGTTGGCGCGTTGTCGTGGAGAAGCAACAGGGAAAGGTGATTGACCAGTCTTGGTTGCCGAATTGCAAGCTTCTACATAATTGTTTGCAATTCTTGGCTATAGACATCTGACGTTACTGTTGTGCCATTCGGTAAGAAGCTGTGATGTACAAGCCCAACACTGGTCCACCAGAGATTCACCATCATCTTCCTATGATGGTGAAAAAAGATTACTATCTTTTTTTAGCGCACTGATTAGATGCTGTACCCGGGTCTACCCACTGAGACGAGCGCGTAAGGTTGTCGTACAAGATCTACTTTTCATCGCAGATAACAATTCGATTTAGAATTGCCTCGTTTCTATGCCGATTCAGTAGTGCTATGCACGCTTCGACGAGCAAGTCTCACTGTTGGTTGCATAGTTCGTGTGGCACACACTTATCTAGCTTTTTTATGTTTCCGATTTGATGCAAGTGCTTCAATGTTGTTTTGACCAACTCCAAAGCCAACTCGCAGCCGTAGATTGAGTTGAATCCGTTTCCTCTATCGCTTTAGATTCGTCGTTGTCGACAATGGTTACCGGCCGACCGCGAGCCTTCAACTCAAAATTTCCAGATTTAAAACGATTGAAACAATAATGAACCGTGTTTATGAAAGCAGTGTTAGGCTCGTTCACGTCGTTAATGTATATTCTCGGATCCTGTGTGTTTCATATCGTATCTTCAAGTTCATATTATTATCCATGCTGTCTGCAAAAAAATACAATCGGAAACATGGTAGGTATGGTACATTTGAATTCTGACTCCAGTTACGACTTGTAATTAAAATGCTTCGATACACGCTTAAAAAGAAAAAAATAAGCCCTACAACATTCTAAACTACTGGGGTTATTTTTTCTTTTTGGTTTTCTTACGCAGACAATATTGCGTCAAAAATTGGCGATTTTTTTTTTCCATTTTGATAAGCCCAGTGTCACTAAGAATTAAGACGAATCTATCGGCACCTCTCAAGCTGAAATAGATCAAGCTGTTTGTGCATACATACATGCACACACTTGAAAAACATAACCCTCCATATTGGCACATTCGGGTAAAAATACTGCGCCGTTTTTCTTTTGCGTTGTACTTGTAACCAGCTACTTAAAACTTAAATCATAGTGAATTTCTGCAAGATATTTGTATATTTATTCAAAAGTAAGTTGATTAATGAGGACACAGAACGGAATTTCAACAAATTATCATTAATAAACAGAGCTAAACGTGAACGCCACGAATTCGTAAGACAATTTAATTTAAATTAATGAACGTACTAACTTCTCAAAGAAGATTTGAATTGCAAACGAGATTAATATTTTCATTTCGAACTGTACTCGGGCATTGACGAATATCTATAAAATTTTGTTTTTTATACCTCGATATGATTTTTTGATTCTTGTACATACTATGCCTCCTACACACTATGCCTTCTACACACTGTGCCTCCTACACACTGTGCCTCCTACACACTGCGCCTCCTACACACTGCGCCTCCTACACACTGCGCCTCCTACACACTGCGCCTCCTACACACTGCGCCTCCTACACACTGCGCCTCCTACACACTGCGCCTCCTACACACTGCGCCTCCTACACACTGCGCCTCCTACACACTGCGCCTCCTACACACTGCGCCTCCTACACACTGCGCCTCCTACACACTGCGCCTCCTACACACTGCGCCTCCTACACACTGCGCCTCCTACACACTGCGCCTCCTACACACTGCGCCTCCTACACACTGCGCCTCCTACACACTGCGCCTCCTACACACTGCGCCTCCTACACACTGCGCCTCCTACACACTGCGCCTCCTACACACTGCGCCTCCTACACACTGCGCCTCCTACACACTGCGCCTCCTACACACTGCGCCTCCTACACACTGCGCCTCCTACACACTGCGCCTCCTACACACTGCGCCTCCTACACACTGCGCCTCCTACACACTGCGCCTCCTACACACTGCGCCTCCTACACACTGCGCCTCCTACACACTGCGCCTCCTACACACTGCGCCTCCTACACACTGCGCCTCCTACACACTGCGCCTCCTACACACTGCGCCTCCTACACACTGCGCCTCCTACACACTGCGCCTCCTACACACTGCGCCTCCTACACACTGCGCCTCCTACACACTGCGCCTCCTACACACTGCGCCTCCTACACACTGCGCCTCCTACACACTGCGCCTCCTACACACTGCGCCTCCTACACACTGCGCCTCCTACACACTGCGCCTCCTACACACTGCGCCTCCTACACACTGCGCCTCCTACACACTGCGCCTCCTACACACTGCGCCTCCTACACACTGCGCCTCCTACACACTGCGCCTCCTACACACTGCGCCTCCTACACACTGCGCCTCCTACACACTGCGCCTCCTACACACTGCGCCTCCTACACACTGCGCCTCCTACACACTGCGCCTCCTACACACTACGCCTCCTACACACTATGCCTCCTACACACACACTATGCCGACGACTTTCTGCTGCGCGGGCACGTCCTGACCATGTTATCTTGCTGGCGGCACGTACCGCAGAAATCGGCTCTGTACCGGAAAGCATAATCAGTCGTGCAGTACGCTAGTGATGTGCAAGTTGTGAAAAACTCAGGGCATTTTTTCCGCACATTAATATTTTTTCAAAATTGCGATCAGGGGGGATAGGGGGATTTAAATTAATAAAACTTAAACTGACTTTTTTCTGCAGATTGAATATTATATGATACAAATACAAATACAAATACAAAAATCTTTATTTCATCTCATCCACAAATTACATTCTGGTAACATTTAAAATATAAATACAAGGAAAAGATATGTAAGTGCTAAGTAATCTGTGGGAGATCTGGTGTCTAAACTAAGCCTTGGCCTGTATCTTAGTACACCAGGGACCCCCTAGATTAATTAGTAGTAAATATTATACATTGGCTTTTGGACTAGTAACAATTTCTACCAGTTATAATTAAGTAGGTAACATAATATGAATATATATATATATATATATAAATATAGTATAATATAATAGTATGTGTTTGTATGATTGTGTATATTTATGTATGTATATTTTTGTATGTATGCATGTTTTTGTTATTATGATTTTTTTATTATCATATTTTTATTTTATTGTATACAATAATATATATATATATCGGTGCAGCCTAAAATAAGTTCGTAATAATCTTTGAAATTAAGAAAAAGGGAACTGTCAAGAAGACAGACAGATTGAGAGTATCGCGAATCAAAGTAAACAACTAAATAACGTTGAATTGATAAAATCGGGTGTTATCAGGCAATAAACGGATAGTATCCTTGTGCCTGACGAATTATGGGTTTTATTTAGTATCCTGGTAATCCTGACATATAATTACGCCCACAGAGAGAGATCCATGTTCATAGTACTTTGATACATGGTTTGCAGAGATGATCTGAGTTCACACCATAGAATACCTCCTTCTGCTAAATCAGAAGTGATGGAACAAACCTGCCCACAAATCGGAAAATAAATGAAGAACAATACAGTTTGTATGGCATTTGAAATAAGCTTGAAGGAAAATTTTACATAGAGAAACGATATAAAATCAATCAAACATAAAGGAGATGATGAGATCATGGAGTGTGATTACAAAGTTGGGCTTTATCTAAAAAACATGTTGGCACATTGGTACTTAGGACTAAAATCCGAGAAATAAATGGAAATGAGCGTTTGGTTTCAGGTTTTTCACAAAAGGAATGCAAGATAAGTAGTCGCAGTGAATATGATGCTTGATATCATGAAACTAAGAGTAACCTATCTTAAATGTTTCAGCTAAGAAAAAACGGCGAGATTTGAATCTGTGTAGCTATTTGCTGCAAGTGTGGAGCGAGGCTGGTTTCTTCCAAATTGCAACGGGTTGTTGATGCTCCTGGCGGCGCTGTTGTGAGCGCTGTCTCGCGCTGATTACTGAGTCCACCTGTGCATGGTCGAGCCCCTATAGGATTGGCATAAAGCTTTCAGTCGTTAATATTTTATTTATTTCAGTACCGAATACACATTAATTAAGTAAAGAGAACTTTGTTAGGGTTGGTGAAAGATACAGTTGTAATATGGTATTCTTCTGGTTCACAACACCATTAAATGTAGTGCAACCTGCGCAACAGAAAGATCAACCTACCCGTGCTGCTACGTATTAAGAGATATTCACAAGAGACTAAACGGTCATGGTCACTCTAGCATGAAACTTGTCCTTTACTACATTCTGTTTTTCATACGTGTTAAGATGGGCATGTAAAATCCTTGAATATAATATTGGCGTTTCCTACGTAGTTGAAACTCTTTAGCGCTTTTACTGCGAACTTCAATGATGGCGTATATGATTGCAGATTGTTGCAAAGTAGACTGAATGATAACTTAATATATTTAATTGATGAGCAAGAGTAACTGCATATTTAAATAGTAACATTATTTCATTTCATGTTTTGCCTACATAACTTTTTGACAATATTTTGATAGGGGTTGGGTTATTATAAAATTGCCATCCCTATGATTTGATATGTCACATGTTTTGACGTAAGTATTAAAATCTGTCGAATTGACAACTGACGACAAATATGATGAAAAATAAATTTTGAAATGTCATTCTCCTGTCGTGTTGACTACAGACCACTCTCTTACAGACTTACTCACTTTAAAAGAGTTGAATTTAAATATTATATTTGATTCGTACTACAAATAAAATTCGGATATGATCAAATTAGCGTTAGAATAAATGTGATAAGATATAATATTATTATTAGTATTTATGTTATGGGCCACGATGCCTGAAATAAAGATTTATTATTATTATTATAATAAATGCAGTAAAATAAGGTTGGATCCTAAATTCAAAAATCCATTTCAAATCATTGTGTTTCTTACTTTCTCGCTAATAATCGGTGCCGTTTCTTAAATTCTAAAAAGGGCAAAATGTTGAAACAGGATTTGTTGGTATGATGACGAGATGAGTTGTTGATACGACGTCAAGCTTTGTATCTTTCTTTTTATTAACTAATGCAAAAGTAAATTGATTAATTGATGTGGTGCTGATGATTATTTGTTGATTGAATTGAAATTTAACGATGAATGAATAAACCACGCTGCGGACTAATCATATGTAGGGTTCTAACTTGTTATGTTATGAGATAAATTGTTTAACCAGTATGCTTAGTTGACTTCCTATTATAATTAAGCTTGGCTTAATAAGGGCTCTTTATCTGTAACAGCCGTGACTGTTTAAATTGTCTGAAGGTCAAACTATTAAAGTAGAAATCAATGCAGCATTTCGCATGATGGTGTTGAGGCAGTTGGGCCAACACAATGCTTAGTGACACTTGGGTTGGGAACGCAAAAAAAAAGGCGTGTCCTGTGTGAGAACGCTCGAGTGAGCATGTATGTGGATCCGAGAGAGATCAGTGATATAAGTGTACCAAGCAAAGTGATTAATTTGTTGATTTGAAAAAAATATGATGATGATGATCAACCTTCAGCCATTTTTCTGTATGTTGAACTGCGCCATTAAGTGTACAAATCCAGGTTGGATATTGCTTAAACTGTGTAAATGCTGGTTAGACAATAACAAAAAGTATCTTAATTCTGGTTGATAAGAGCGGTTTAAAATATCTTAAAGGTGATTTTGATGTTACAATTTGATGTTATGTTGATTGTGGTTTATCTTTAAAACGAAAGTAGAGCAGTATATACGGAGACGAGAGGGTTAAACGCCCTTCCGTTAATTTATTGAGGAATGATTGAGTTTATTGAAAATAGTTGATATGGGAGTTGTGAAATTTTATCGGGGATTACGAGCACACACAAAACATACACACACATACACTTCCCTCACTTTATGAAGTCAGAATAGCCGAACGAAATACTGTGCTGATTTTGTCTTTACAGAATGATCACACGAGGACGTGTGAGTCGTCAGCGATGGCCGCAACAGTGAGAGAAACGGACGAGATTCTTAGATTCGGTGACGACGCCGCGACGTACCAAACGATCGACGCGAGACGTAAAGACTTTAAAATCGTGCAAATAATAATTTGGTAGTTCCGTAACAAAAAAGTGTTGTTATGGAGTTTCTTGCGCTGCTTCTTCTCCATAACGAGAACACATTGCGAAGCAGTAGTAATGCTAAAAAATTAACTGATGCTATTTTTGCGGGATTTCGGGCAACAAAGAGCTTTGTTGTGACCTTTGGCAGTAAAGTAAAGGAAAGTTTATGAGAATGCCTGTAGGTCATGTACCAGTCGATGTTGATATTAATAATGATTTTGCTGGTGAATAAGATAAGATAAAGAAGACTCGAGTCAGTAACTTTGTAGCGCCAGTGGCAATTACGATCGAAGTGCGATGCGTGTTTTGCTCTGGTATGATATGTGTATGGTAGCAACGGAGATTGCTGGTTGGCTTTGAAAGCCGTGGAGATTGAAGGACTTACTCGAGATCATTGAGAATGTTTGTTATTACTTTTGATAATTGAAGTTAACGACTATGGTACGTGGCTCAGGATAATTATTCCAAATTCGTAATTGTTCTTGGAGATCCTTGTTTATGTAACGTTTGTTAAATATGACGCGATTTAGTACGATTCACACACGAGGACGTGTGTCTTGTCAGTATGGCCGTATCGGTGCAGCCTAAAATAAGTTCGTAATAATCTTTGAAATTAAGAAAAAGGGAACTGTCAAGAAGACAGACAGATTGAGAGTATCGCGAATCAAAGTAAACAACTAAATAACGTTGAATTGATAAAATCGGGTGTTATCAGGCAATAAACGGCAATATCCTTGTGCCTGACGAATTATGGGTTTTATTTAGTATCCTGGTAATCCTGACATATAATTACGCCCACAGAGAGAGATCCATGTTCATAGTACTTTGATACATGGTTTGCAGAGATGATCTGAGTTCACACCATAGAATACCTCCTTCTGCTAAATATACATATATATAATAATTGCGTTTTAGCTAGTTACAGTAATATAATGCTCAGTCTGTGTGTAGTTATCATGATAGATCCTATTATTTTGCTTGCGACGAGAGTTTTGATACGCCATCAAGCGAGGACTCATTTTCTCAACCATTTGCTCTTTCTCAAGAGTTGGAGAGTGTATTAAAGACCTCTAATCTTTTTTTCAACGCATGCCACATAAATACGCAGAGCATATGGGAGACCCACTATCACAGAAGACATAATAGTACATAATCGTTATTACTATAAATTTATATTTATACGATTGTTTGTATGCTTAAGGTACCGCCTACAACCATTATCTGCACTTCCTGAAGGTTGGCTGTTAGAGAATGCTACTTAGCATTAAGTCCCGTAATTGTACCACTATGTTTTTGGTTCAATACAGATAACATACAAATAAACACTTTTAGAATCACTAGATTCAGTAATCCTGCACCTGCAAGAACCAAGAAGCAAAGATATTCATGCGAAATTTCAGCATTCTTTTTAGTATTGACAAAGTTGTTTACGCAGAGTGCACTGTGTGCACACCGGATTTCAGTCATGCGGCAAAAGTACCTACGACGCCTCAGGCCACAGCCCACAACCGATATTCGAACATCTTCCTGTTTCAATTCAAAAATAGAGAAACGTTATACTTCAGAAGAATCTAGACATTTTGTTGAAATCAATGATATTATAAGTAAAAAAGAGGTAGTAGATATGTCACTAGCACGCCGAAGTTGATCGTAAGAACGGTCAATTGACCTCTGTCTGCTCGTAGTCGCTCTATCAATACAAGACGATACGCACGCTTTTGTTTTCAGAAGTGCTTGAGATTTAACATACAACGTTAAAATGCCTTCGTGCATTATTGTAGTGTGATTGGTGTAGTAA
This sequence comes from Thymelicus lineola, assembly GCA_963932265.1. NCBI lineage: Eukaryota > Metazoa > Arthropoda > Insecta > Lepidoptera > Hesperiidae > Thymelicus > Thymelicus lineola. The sequence goes on from OZ010691.1 coordinate 5,422,215, forward strand.
AATAAAAGATAAATGTGTGTGTGTGTTGTAACTCTTTTCGGAACAGATTTTTTGGTTGATTTGTAAGGGCATGACGTATCTATATTTATTTAAACATCATTGGTTGAAATACGCTTCAACCTTGCACAAATTGTATCATTCTGAAAGATGCAATAATAGGTAAGAGATTTTTGTTGAATTAATAACATTATAATTATGAATACATAGGTATCTTGCCGAAAGTACCTAAGTAACGATTATTGTCGATAATAATTATGTTATGATGATTGATGTTGTTGATGATCATGATAACTTAAGTTATCGTCACATCACAAGGATTTTGGGGAATACTTTTTTATATAATTATTATCCTATATAATCCATTATACCAAGATCTCGATAATCTCGGTTATCTTATGTCTGTTATATGCTGTATATAAACTATTTTTGATGAAAATTTATATTTACGTGTTTACCCGAATTTATAGTTTCATGTTGTTTATGCATAAAAATTGCACGTAGATAAATATAATAGATACAATGCAAAATTCTTGTGTAGGTACATTAAATACTGTTACTGTAGCCACAATATTAACAACACTGGTAGAATATAATACGAGTAAGTAATTATAAAGTTACTATTATCTATTATAGACTACTAGCAGGCTGTGCCCCCGACTTCGTTCGCGTAAGAGCATTTTCTGCGTAAACCCGACCCCTGGGAACCCTAATCATCTAGGAGTATGAAATATACTTTACTAATCTACAGTCTACCAAATATACACAAAACAGTTTTTCATAAAAATCGGTCAAGCCGTTTCGGAGGAGGGCGACCACAAACACCGTGACACGAGATTTTTATATAATAGACTATTATTTAATATTATGTATAAAAATCTATGCATAATATATACTTAGATCGTCCAATCAGTGGAACTGTCAAGTAAATAGCTGTTAAATAAACAAATTAAAAATGGATTACCGACTTGGATTTACGATTAATATATTTATGTTTATTTATATAACATTTGTGCATTGGACTCCAGCGACCCAAAATAAAATGATCACTATTAACGAAATTGGATTGAAAATGGCGGGTAATTCGAGATCGAAACTCAATCAAACAAAAGTAACTTAATTTCCATTCGTCGTTAATTTATTGATATAATGCTTACCATTATTAAGGCACATTTATAACAGTTACATATACAGAAACGTATTGTTTAATTATATAAATTTCTACAATTTATATTACTAAACGATACGTTTTCTTATCTTTTAGATTTCAAATCTATAAAATATATTTAATTATAGTTACTCGTATTAATATTACTTATGGAAGTTACAAATACACAAACAAAATTACTGAATCATATTGGAATCAATCCGGTTGAATCTCAACATGTATTAAAAAGATTTATTATTATTAAAATATCATTAATTTATAAATACTTAATCTATCTAAAAAAATTGTTTAAGATTTATCAAAAAAGAATATATATACAATTTGCATGCATGAGAAATATTGTTCTTAATACTCATTTAAGCAAAGAAGGACGGTTTACCTACATCAAACATTTGTCTTGAAAAACATTCGATTATTATAGAAGAATAACAAAAAACATATTGTTCAAGATATACGTACGATATAGATACCACGGTTAGATACACAGAAATATTTGTTTTCGAAAAAAACTGAATCTTTGAGAGAATTTAAAGAAACAATGTGTTCTATTACATTCACAAACACTATTTTTTCACATTATAATATAAGTAGGTAAATAATAACTTTTAAAAGTTTTTTTTTGTAAAGTGTAAAAGATTGAATTTAAAACAAAATCAATAACCTAGAATTAAGAATATAGTAAAATCTAAAGTAATAATAAATAGATTTTAATCATTATCTGTACTGCAACATCGCTTGCACAGACTTACATTAATCGTATATTGGTACGTCGAACAGTTGTAGAAAATTATACAGACGTCGAAATGTAGCGCGAAGTGAGCGACTTGATTAATTTGGATCGTGTACCGTATCTCGAGAGTTCGTGATTATATCTCCGTGTAATTCCCAACTGAGACGACGTCATTGGATTAGCGTAAATTTCACCAAGTTGCCCTTTCTCATCACAATTCGCTTAACAAAATATTAACGGTTATAATGCTATACACTCACACAACTGTGATTATGAATTTATCGACTTGCTAAGCTTAACGTAGAGCGAGAGACAAATAATGACTCGCTTTTCTTCATTAAAACATTTAAAACCAACCAAATACTATTCCGGCTGTACTATTTGAGTAGAACTAAGTTATATCGCACCCTCAGTGGAAAAAAAGCATAAGGCATCTTACGTTGAATTTTAGTTATTAATATGATTGGAAAGAGGGACAAAAGCTGCATATGCTCAATTTTTTTCAAATTTTTATCATTAATCTTGACGGTTTTGTGCAAGAAATCATAATGTAAATTCCTTTGACTACTTACTGATATCTTAACAGTTTTATTGCTCTCCTGTAAAATTGCAATTTTCATCCCATTTCATTGCCTTTTTTCCACTGAAGGTGCGATATTATAGAATTGCAATTCTCTTATTGTTTTATTTATAACTAACGCTATATTTTTTCTATACGCTTACTTTTTCTTAGATCAATAATTTTAGATAATGTATTTCTGTATTTTGCAGAACGGCCATAGACCATTTACAACGTGTAAATTGTAAATGATGTTAGGTTTAAATGAACCTGTTTTGTTTGCATATTTTAATGTGAATAATAAATAAATGTTTGAAAAAATTTACAAATAAAAAAACCAGCTGCCTTCAAAAAAACCACCATGATACACCTTTTTGAAATCCTTATGATGAGCTCTTTAATTTGATACCCATATTACATTATTCCATTTATTTTTATTTTTTGATATTTTATACAATGGCATCTCGCAGGCCACAGCCACCATATTTTTTTTATTTCACTTATCTAAAAACACTTGGGCTATCAAGATAAATCTAACGATATCTTAATTATTTAAATTCGTTCAGCAGTTTGGAAGATTAAAGAATATTACACGCACATACAAGATACGCGCAAACTTTAATTAATTATTAACGTGAAAAATAATTAACACAACAACTATAAAATGCTAGAGTTATGCTAGTAGAAAGAATTACTATTCCTACTCATAAGATTTCTGGCATAACGACTACGATGTTATTAATTATATCCGATACAGACTGCATAAAGTGAACTGAAATTGCCACCTGATATCACCCAACTTATCCCAACCGCGTCTACGCTAAGTCAATTTCTTACGATTGGCTTACTTAGATCTATGAGAATTTCAAATTAAATGACAGTTAATTAAAATTATAAATTAGGCTAGGATCAGGATAATTACTGTTTCAACATTTGACGACCCCTTAGCCTAGTTGTTTGTGATTTGCCTGCGAGATGATAGGTTCTATGTTCGATTTCCGGGCAGACTTCTGACAAATATTTTTGCTGGCGGGTCGTCAGTATTAGTAATAACTAACTTGTATTGTCGACACAGGGAATCCTAGTCCAAGGATATGGAAATGTAAGCGTTTCTTTATTAAATACGAACAAAGCTGATCATCTCAGAAGCGGGGACAATAAACAATTTTCCTTTGAACATTTTATGTAACAAGGTAACGAGAGAGGCTGGAAGTCGCTCGTTTTCAGAGTAACTACATAAATCAGAGAGAGCTTCTTTAATATTGAATCCGGTGGCCGGTGACGTCAAACGCGCCGTAAATTTCACGTCGTGTGCTACCGGCCTTATGTATGTTTTATGTACTTGTGTTTATGGGGACCGGCTTACTAAGCTAACAAGAAAAATAAACTTCACTACGGAAGTAAAATATTCGGGGACACTTTACATTATTCCCTATTTATAACTGCGATACGCTTTTAATATTCATGATAAAAATTTATTTAATTCGGTAAGTTCAGAAATGAGCATACCTACAATTCCTCTTCATATCATATCATAGTAGGTAAGTGAGACTATTAAGGCTAAAAAGTGTCAGTTGTCCCATCATATTATGACATCTCAATGAGACGAGTTGGATGATCTATCATAGACCCGATTATAGATAGTACATACCTCCGGAATAAAAATGAATGATCCAGCAATAATTAACGGAAGGGCCATGGAGTCATTGCTCCTTTTGTAGATGACTTCGTCGCCATGTCGTAGTGACCCTTGCTTACAGAGGCAGGCAATCCGAGCTCGATTCCTAATTTCCTAGCATATGCTCGCCTAAACTGACATTTGTATACAAATAAATGTTTGATCTTTAGTCGTAGAGATTTATGATGTGATTCAAAGCAAAGCAACAACCCATAATTGTCCCACTGCTGGGCTCGGGGTCTCCTCTCACAATGTAAGGGGTATCCATATTGTATTATTCGATTTATTATGATGATGTGTTAATTGTGCCTGATGAGTGTGTTTTTTTCTGACTATTGACTATTATATTGACTTTCTGATTGATTTGATTGATTGATTGATTGACTATCTTTTGTTCAATAGAGTGTACTGGAAGCAAGGAAGGTTTACTCTCAGGGAAATGGAGCCCTTTACCTCTCCGGTTAATCCCTTATCTTATATTGTGCTCTAGCTTAACTCGTAGGTACTAATGTGATGTAATAATTCGTCTCGTTGATGACAGGTGGATAATCGCCAAATTAGCCCCTTAATGGAAATCATTATTATTTCATTTCCCGTCACATGTCATCGTGCTTAATGCTTCAGTTGGTAAGGTAAAGGTTGGATCGATATGCGGTTGCGATGCGATAAATAATAATTAAGTATGTGCCAGAATCAGATGACTATTTGTATATTTTAATCAGGTGTTAATTGATATGAAATTATATGAAAGCATTGCAATATATAGGTTGACCATTGGCTGAGATGTTCTGGTACGATGTCTTGTCAAAGATCTTAGTAATACGAGTTCTCAGTATGAATGTAAACGTTTGCAAAGATGTTTGAATTCATATATTTGGATGTTTGTATTTTCATCACGCGCTAACTGTTGTATCTGCGGATTGATATATAAAACAAGAAAATTAGGAATTTTTATATTCCACAATAAACTGATTTGATTTATCCCGGTTGTTTGTTCCTCTTGGATAATTGCAACGATTATGTGTCTGTGAGCAATCTGTGAGTTATTTTTGTTTATTTTTATTTTGTTTGGAAACTAGTTACTTAATAATGCTGTACTATTTCTAGAAACATATTCAATGGTATCTGCACAAAAACGTCCTTATTGCTTGAAGCAACATGTTTCATTAAAGAATCAGTCGGTTTCACGCCAATACACCCCTGGAGAATCCACTCAAACGTTCAACCACCGATAAATTTTCCTTCCTCACAATTCCCAAAGTGTTACAAAGTGAATAAGAATTTCCGATAATCCGCTGGGATCGTTTGATCGTCTTCAATTTAAAATTATGCTAAGATTATAATCACGAACTCACAAAATATCCAAATATTGTCACTTGTTAGCTTGGCTTAGCCAACTGTGTCAAGCTCATTATTAAATTCAAAAATTAACCGACTTATTTTCATTCGATAATTATTTTTTCATATTCTGGGGGAATGGTGTTGGTACTTCCTAAAGTGAGCTGGTCGAAATTGCTTTGTTAATGTTGCAATGCTAATTTGGATGCAATGCTTATGAGATATCACAAACTAAGTCTCTGCTACTGCCTACAAGCAGTGAATTGACTCATCGGAGTACTCATCAATGATAGTCTTTTTAGTACCGTTATCGTATTGGGTGGACATTTGAGACTTAAGTTCCCTGTATAGTGTATATGTCCTACCTACTTTATAACGGTGCGTGTTCAGAAGCTGTTTGACTGTCATAGGGCGTGGGATTGGGGTTAGTATTCTAAGCCGCCTCAGTACGGCTAAAAACTATTATTAGCAATTCTATAAAATATTCGGTGGCATCCCCTTAGCATCAGGTGGCCCTTCTTTTATCAGCTTTAAGTATAAAAAACCCTCTTGTATTGGACTCACATACATCACTGTCAGGTATTAAAAAGCACTTGACGCTCCATACACCGGGCGCACGGTCGCACCGATGAACCCGACATAGAGTACACTCGATACTGGACCCTCCACGTCACTTTGACGACAACGCATACGCTTAAGCCCACTTGTTCATAGCACGACACAACGATGATAACGTTTTATGATTTAGTAGCGCTCTACCCGCGGTTTTGTCCGCGTTTTCCGGGTTAATAAATACGCTATAGGTATGTCATTCTAGATCATGGTGAACCTGGACGAAAAATTTCATGGAAACCCGTTTAGTAGTTTTTCTTGTTTTGTTTTATTTCTCAAAAACAAGATTTCATCATTTCACTAAAATATTTGGTTTTCATAATTTCCCTGCGACATTATAAATGATATCGCGGTGACTGGTTGTCATCTCGTCCAATGAACAAACGGCCAAAAGCGGTATTACATTTGGTCACTAGCCCTTATGTAGCCGCTCGACTTCCCAATTCGTAAACTCGTCTTTTATATTGAAAGCCAGGGTTCTGAGTTCGATTGACGACCCGTTTGGGGTAATGGTTGCCATGTCGAACTGCCGTACCAAAGCTGGGTTTCCAGCGAGGCAGAAATTTTAATAATGACTTTTAATTTCTGTTCTCGCTCCAGGTGTACGGGTTCTCTTTCTTTGTGTATTATCCATGGCGCCCATAACACATGAAATGTGGGCTATGAGTTGAGTGTGTAGCGTTATTTATATATGTACTTACATCATTGTGTCCACTAACCTGGTAGCCGCTGTTTTGGAATATTATTTCACGGCAATCCTAACACTTTACATCCAAACTCGGTGCTATAATATCATCTCTACACAATTAATAAATAATTATTTTATTAAATTGATCAGTAAAATCGCTGAAGAGTCACAGCGACTATTTTATGTATAAAGTATAGGTTGATAAATGTTTGGTAATATATTTTATTAGTTACAGCGATTTAACTGATCAACTATCCAAATCCGAACAATCGACGGAGTGTAATTCCAGCTTAAGCTGACACTGATCGAGCGTATTAAATTGTCGTATTAAATTTGGGATTATTTTATACCATGATTTGTTAACCACTCTTCTTGTACGGGTCGCTAAACTGAACTCGTTTACGAATAATTTTTAAGGCAATGGAGTGGATCGGACTGTGTTTGATTAGGCCTCATAGATTTAGAAGTTATGAAATACGAATGGAGGTTTGTTTTCCATAATATCAGACGGGTATAATATGCATGTGTAGACGATAATAATAATTGAGGATGTCAAAATTGGAAAAATGGATTTTATACTTATGTTCTACTTACTACTAAGGTATTGTTCACTATTTTATTTGATCACTAAGTATTGCCCGCAGCTTCGAATACGGAAGTTATGTTTTAACTTATTTGTACTTCTTGCAGACTTTCTTTAAAACGGTGAATTTATATTGAAGTAGGTACTTAAATTTAGGAATTTATATACTGAAACCTACGATACAATCACAATGGATTTTTCCGGGAGCGAGTTTTGAAAAATAAACAATATTCACATTAATTTGTATTTTTTACACAAAATATTTTTTTCAAATCTGACTAGCAATTCATTAGATATTACCGCCATCAAATAAACAAAATAACGAATAAACAACAAACTCTTCAGCTTTTATTATTATATAATATATTAAAACAGATTATATTTACAATTTACATAACGATTCAGACTTCACCAGTATTTTATTTAATTTAATTATAAAATCGCTGTAACGACGGTGATTTGCTCATCAAATTTTGTTTCGCTCAAAACTTAATAAGTGCTTAATATTGTAGCACAATACAAAATACTATAGCCCATAAAAGCAATTATGTACAAAGCACCACCATTAAAGCATGGCTATAAATTAACATTAAAATCTTTTTAAGCCCAAAACAGTAAGATAATTGTGAGTTTCGATAGGGCTACCAGCCGTTGCATTACATATGAAAAATAATAGTTAAAAAAAATTAAAAAATACGCTTTTATAGAAAATCCAACTAAAATAAATAGAAAATAAATTTGAATTAAGAATCGTGTAATTGTAATAAAAGCTTGGGGTGCATGGTGTCCATGAATAGAAGGATTATCATTTTGATAATATCTTAAAAAGCACTTAAAAGGTAATGAAAGGCGATATAAGGAGAAGCAAGTTAATATTAGGAGAAGATTTAACAAAGTGTAACTGACTGACGCCATTGGGTACTGCTCATATTTACAAAAGTAGATGTTTTAAAAAACAATGAAAAAAGCGCTTCGATTTATTTTTTACTTTTTCCGAAACAACTTTTTCATTATTGAAATTCGTTGTTGTAAGAACGTTTAATTTCACTTTCTTTTTTTAATCGACACGCAACGACAGCACTCAATCCTACAACACTAACTTATTTGGGTACTGATACACTTTTTACTAATAACAAGTAGACGAGCATGACAACCACTTGAGTGGCCACTGCAATACAGAAGATGGGTCATGCTATGGTCATGGTGGTACCTACTACAACCCTAAAAAACTATCTCCAGAAACCTATAACTATTAAACCAATTTTCCCACCAACCAACTTACAAACTAACGAGCTTCACGGCAGAACAAATCCATCCTTGACAACCTCTCCTATACATGGGTACACTGTCACATAGTTGTCCCAGAAAGACAAGAAGAAGGCAGAAGAAGGACTCTTCTGGACGTGACGATCCCATTATTTCAGCCAAACGGAAAACAACACAAAAGTTCGGCATTGCCAGCCCTTACCGCTTGAATCTCGAGACGCGTTTCCTCAACTCATTCCGGAGAGAATAAAGCCCTATACGCACGCTTCATTTGCGTAATTTGTGAAGAAAGGAAACAGCCATGACTGCGACGCAAACAAACAGTTTTAGCCTTAGGGGAGTTCCTGACGTACCTTTATGCGTCAGGGATGTGCTTATTTTGCGCGGAATTGTTATCATGCTAAAATGGACTGCGTAACCACATTATACCATTACATTATAACTCAAGAATAATCTATGTTGACTGTTATACTTACCTACAAATTTTTCCTAACTCATGCTGTACCCCATCCAATTTCCTCTTTTTTATGGAAATATCCGGTAAACGAGCTGACGATCCACCTGATGGTAAGTGGCTATCGTCGCCCATGCTACGCTATTCTTCACTGTGCATCTTAAGGTTCTCTGGAAAAGATCATTGTATAATGATAAAACCGTCTGCTTATTCTCTTTAGAGCGTTATTTTCCTAATCTGGGTTTATAATACAGAGTTGTACAATACACAGGTAAGTATGTATTAATAACACATTACGTCGTTATTTAGGACGTGTAAGAGGCATGTGCTCAACCTATGATGACAGCCTAATTGGATGCAATATTCTAAGGGATTCCGTCTACATTTGGCAAACACCGCCTCCGTAATGGGTATTCTAATCGCACCGAATACAGAACACACTTATAGGTATACTCGTATACCACATACTACTATGGATCAATATTCGAAGACGACGGGATACGATAATCCGTAAATATTACTCTATGCATGCATATCTCTGCAGAGAAAGCCAGAATATACAGGGTGGAAAATAAAGAAGGTAGTTGGAGGAAAAGTACCCTGAATATTGATGGTGACTTTTACTGAAAGAAAACATTCCTTTATTTTCAAAACTAATTAAAACTGCATTCAAATAGTTTTTAAAATTCACCCGCTTGAACCGGTGAAATGTACAAAAAACCTGTATTTTTATGATGCCAACCGAAAGGGTCATTCATAAATAAGGATCAATTTCTGTGAAACAACACAGTGTTAACACACAACACAACTTAAATTAAGGGAAGACCAAGAAAAATGAGTTACATAGTTGAAAAATTTTTCGTGTAAAGTTCCTACTTACTATCAAAAGTCCAGTTACTCGTATTTAACCCATGAATTGCTCAAAATGAGACCCATTTTCACAGTTTCACGTGTGCACAGATTTATTCTCCGACAGAATTCTCTTCGTGTCGCCTTTCTTATGGTGAATATTTAAAATAATATTTTGAACTTCAGTTTTAATTCTTGCAAGGCTATTCTGTTTTGTAACTCGACAGCGGAATCTGCGATAAGTTTCAAAATTGAAGTTCGAGTTCGAGATCTTGATATGTCATTCTCTAATCATCTATTACGCACTTGCGAAGTGAAGTAAGTCTCGAACTCGAACGTCAAACGACTAAAAATATGACAAATAAATATGTCACTCTAACTTCAATTTTGAAACTTATCGCGGATTCCGCTGTCGAGTTACAAAACAGAATAGCCTTGCTGTACTGACCCGTAGTATCTTATAAACACCAAATTCTTTACTAAGCAACATGCATGGAATGCAAATGCAAATGCGAAATGCAATAGTTGAAAGTTGGTATAGATTAGTGTAATACGGGTAAAAATTTTATTCATCTTAAGTGTTCTATGTAAAGTTGAATGGATTAATTTTACTCTGTGTCACCGTAGACTTTAAAATGTCTGTGCTTGAAATAAATTATTTTTGTCTTTTTACAATAAAACCCTATACAAGAAGTAAATGCACCAAAAGTATTAAAAATTTTATCGTTAATTTATCGTTTGTTTATGACGCATACAATGTAGATATTTTGAAGAGTTTATTATGCTTTTATGTTGAAACTACATAAATAGAAAGAGCCTCCAAGTAATGCTCTGTTCATCACTAGCCTCTTGTTGGGCTGTCCCGAAGACAAATCACTCGGTCCTGCCGTCCCACAATTAATATGCCGTAATTAGGACGTATGCCCGTGACACTTCGCTAATTGACTGTCAAAAGTTGACAAATATACAAGTGGGATCCTCTTTTATTCAATAGTGAACTTGAGCACTATCATTAGAGTTAACTGAGTAACTCATACTGTTACATTGAAGTACTATTACTAGCGTATAGAACAGACACCTCGAACACCATATATGTCAAGTGGCTTCAATCTTCAATAGATTCGTTCGATTTTGAAAAGAAAACCGGGGCTCAATTTTGAAATTCGAACCTTCCGGGCGGGACACACATTTTGTTCGAGATGTCTGTTCTATGTCATTATACATACTTCGATGTACTGTTATATCTTTTTATGGATAAGACCGGGCCTATATTTGACTTTTTAGATGGTTTCCCTTTCCGTGTATACGTAATTCAAGTTGGTGATTTTTTAAATAAATATACCAATGTATTTTTATTTTTAAAAGGTGTATTGAGGAGTTTCTTTACAGCTTTTCTTCTCCTCCATGACAAAACACCATTCCGAAAAGCTGGTAGATTAAAAAAATTACGTTGATAAGTGTATCAGTGATACCTATATGAATAAAATTATTTTGAATTTTTGAACCCTTTCCAAGCGAGTTTAACTCGCACTTGTCAAGTTCATTTAAACCTAATAGGACTTTCCATTTTATTTAAAAAATTTAAGTACACAAAACTTTATAAGTCAGTAATTGAAGTCTGAGCAAAGCTGTGAAGCATAAACTGATCTGCTAAGCATAATTCTCTCATTATAATTAGATAGAAATGTTATTTTATTCCATAAAACTCTAGCTCAAGGTTTTGTGCGTTCAAAGCGCTCAAATTTCCAATAGCCGAACAATCTTAAGACACATTAAAATTCGGAATACTTGGGAAATTTTTCGCAAAGTTCCCCAAAGACCGTCGGCAATTACTGCGTTATCTTCAATGCGAATTTCTGAGCGACTTTAAATAGCTATCATTTTCCCGGTGGATTCGGCAAACCTAAATGTTTCAGCCGAAGTACCTAAACGACTCAGTTAAATGGCATTACGGTTACAGCCATGTTTGTGCTTGCCTCTTGTCATTCGAATGCACCATTAGCCGCGATTAAAAAGTCAATGCTGGAAAGTTAGTATAACGTTTCCTCTTCGTTTTTCATGGGTATCTGGTATTAAGCTAAAGTTGTTACGGAGAATAGGGAAAACCGACAAAAGACTCCAAGAGGCAAATTGTCACAGTAATTACGCTATCATGAGCCTTTACGGGAAAATGTTCAGCGGTAACACTAAGTAAACCTGTGATATGCTTTGTTTTATAGGAAACGTTAATTAGCTGGAAATAGGGCGAATTTCCAGCTAATTTATGAAAATTAAGTGTACAAACACTTGAGTCAAAGTAATGGTCGCAAATGTCGAGGTTCACTGATAGTGTAACGCTTAGAACGACCTATTTCAAAATTAACTAGGGTTGTCGTCAGTTTCTTAATGCCCGACGCAAAAACGAGGGGTGTTGTAAGTTTGAAGTGTGTGTCTGTAACTCTGTTTGTCTGTCTACATGTCATCGTAGCTCTCGAACGGATAAACCGATTTTGATTTCGTAGCTTTTATTTGAAAGATTTCTCAGTCTAGAGTGTTTATGGAAGGGGATGAATTTACTGAATTCAGCGAACATACCAGAGTGGGTTATCAACTATGGTAAAACACGATTTGTACCTATACTTCATTTTGAAAAAAGAAAATACCTCCTACATTTTGGTTTAAAATTAATTATGGACCCAACAACGTACCAAAAATTAATAGTAAGTAAATTAGGTACCTATACGTAGGTAATCCGAATAGGTACAAAGATATATGTAAGTAGGTACGTAGTTTAGTATTGAACGGTCACCTGACAAGAGAAACTTTTCATTTAAATAATAAATTTACGGATATAATATTCATATTATTTTTCCACACTAACTTAGCATGATCTTCGACAAATCGAAGTTCAATGGAATAATGTATTACCTAAAATTGTTTTATGCTATGGGCATAATAATATAGTCCACGTTAAGTTACTAAAATTTTCGACTTCACTTGCGTAACGTGTCTTATCAAACCCTACCTTTCCACATACATAATAAACGAGCATGGACACGAAACAATCTTGCACAATCCCTTAATATGCTGACCATACGTGATCAAGTTTACTTATTAAGTTTGCAGCGGACTTGATGCGGCATCTAGTAAACTTGACGATGTATGTTTATCTATGTATGGAAGACCGCTCAGGCAAATTGTATGCCACATCAAGTGTTCTGCAAACTTGACAAGTAAACTTGATCATGTATGGCTAGCTTTAATGACACAGTTATGGATTAGATAACCATTAGGTAGTTGGTATGCCTATTGACTATCGGCTTTCGAAATATTCTATCCCTAATCTCTGGGTAGCAGGGTAGGATGATAGAAAATAAGAAATGGCAGTATGAGACTAGGTATGATTATAATTTCTATACCAGGTAGATACGGGTATACTCGTAATACTGGTTCAATTATTTAGATTTGAAAAGAAAAAGAAAAGAAAAATGATTTATTCAGCAACCATTGTTACAATCTTTTAGTGCCACTAGCTCCCACACTAGGGTTTCCTGTGTTGTTGGATGCTATTCACTCTCTCGTACAAAAGTGATTACAATATAACTTTGGGTTTCTCCTCAATTTTGACAATACAACGTTACAATACAAAGTTATTGCACTGTCTGGACAAAGTTCTGGATACTGAATAGTGAATGAACATTGTAGGTAACTGGGGGAAACTTTATAATTGGACTGCAGTTACTTCTACAACTGGCCCCGCTGCCAGGCCGCACGCACACCGCGCAACACGCGCCGACTGCCCAGTGCCCAGGCCACAGAACATAATATACCCTGCCCAGGCAGTGTGGCTAATCAATGCTCTCTTTACCCGTGAGCCCGATATTGACATATTTTATATCGCACCCGCAATGGAACAAAGGCTAAGGCTATGATGAAAATTGCAATTTTACAGGAGAGCAAAAAATCTGTTAAAATATCAGTCAGTAGTCAATGGAATTTACATTATGATTTCTAGCACAAAACCGTCAAGATTAATGATAAAAATTTGAAAAAAATTGAGCATATGCAGCTTTTTTCCCTCTTCCCAATCACATTAATAATTATAATTCAAAGTAACATGTCTTATGCTTTTTCCACTGAGGGTGCGATATTTCATATGCCAATAACAGATTTCATAAGAAGATGTAATATGTTTATCTATGAAATAACAGATGAGGACCCTGAATAATGTAATCTATCTAATCTTAATCTTTGTTTATCGTATCTATAGTTTTTTTTATAAATTGCTCTGTTCGTATTTCTTTATCTTTTGTTTTTGTAATAAAATGTTGTTTTTTTGTAGTTGTATGTTATAATTTTAATTTAGTTGTATTTTCAATAAGTGTCGGGATTTGGTTGAATTGTTATTAGTATCTACTTAATTTCTTTGTTGTAGTACAACTTTATATGTGTACTTACTTATAACAGGTGCCGTCGACTTTATTCACCTGAGTTATTTCACCCAGATGTCTTAAGTCTACTTTTAGTGTACTTTATTCACCTATGCATCCAGGTGATTTAAGTCTACTGATCGAGGTGAATTGATATAAGTAGACCAATATTATGTTGACTAGTAGTGCGCTTTGGTCTAAACTGTAAGCACAACAAGTATTTTTTGAATAAATAAATAAATAATCCAATAAATAAATGCATAAATAAATAAATAAACTCAATTCGCAGTTTTAACGTATTGTTGTTACAATACGTAGCAATAAAATGTTTAGAGAATGAAAGCGAAGTGGAGTAGGAGTAGCTAGTATAATATTTAAATCCAATGATGAAAGTGTTTCAAGTGTTATTCAACCCTATTGAGTGTATTTAGCCGCGTTTCATATTCATAAAGTAAGTGCATGTTTGCTACACTTTAGTTTGGGATAAAGAAACGGATTAGCTGTTCATTTGCTTGCCTTGCCATATACTAAGTAGGTATGTGAATTCATATTTTTTCAGCACTGCTACATGTCACTGACCACGTATAATAATCAGATATTTTTCCGATGGAATGGGAAATTTAAAAGACCCCCTTACACACTACACTACACATCACACACACAGTCACATTTTCTAAAAAAATATTTAGTATTAATGATGTAATCTATATATATATATCGGTGAGGCCATGAATCTCCAGTGAAGGTCCAGGGACGGACCTCTTTATTCTACAGCGCTTGCCTGATGCAGAGGCTGGCATATAAGAAATGTCATGTCATATTTAGATTAGGGAATTGTCAAGAATGTAGAACAGATTATTATTGATCACGTAGTGTCGAAGCACTTTGGAATATTGATGTGAATGTTAGGAGAACTGGAAATATATCATGGTGCAAAGTAAAAGGAATATCATTTCATAACCAATACCATAGAATACCTCCTTCTGCTACATCAGAAGTGATGGACGAAACATGCCCACAAATCGGAAAATAAATTGAGGAATGACACTAGTTCGGATGACATTTGAAGAAAATTTTGCAATGAGAAATGAAATAATTGAATCCTAAAAAAATTTTTTTTTTTAAACGCTTTTATTTCAATAATGTTTAGTTTATAAAATTAGCTACAAGTTGTGAAAATTTCAAGTCTCTACGTAAAATAGAACATAGAGAATTATGCGTCTAAAGTCTGAAAATCGTTTTTTTTAATTTAACAACAAATAAACAATGAAAATTAGTTTAAAATATGATTTTCGTGTATTGTCATCGGAAATACACATGTCTGCCAAATTTCATCAATTTTCATTAAAGGGAAGTCATTCAAATTAACGTTACAAGATTTGATGCTTTGATGCTCCGAAGTGAAGCTAAATAAAAGCGTTTAAAAAAAACTGGTATAAATTAAATATGATTTTCGTGTATTGTCATCGGAAATACACATGTCTGCCAAATTTCATCAATTTTCATTAAAGGGAAGTCATTCAAATTAACGTTACAAGATTTGATGCTCCGAAGTGAAGCTAAATAAAAGCGTTTAACAATACAAAACGCGATGAAATGAGAATGTGGAAGTTCATAATATAATCGACGTGGACAATGCAAAACGTAGTGATGCGACTCAGTGGAGCTAGAGTTCATATAAATCAAGCTATCCAATGTGTCATGATGACCGAAGGAGTATGGATCGCAGATAAGTAGCCTTAGTCTAGCATCAAATGTGTTATCATACGAGTAACCTGATATCATACGAGTCAAATTAACCTTATTTATTTTTCAGTTGCGGAAAATCGATAAGACATGAAATAATGATCTACCACGTGAAACCAAGAGACCCAGGAGCTAACACTGAAACCGATGGTTTGCTTGGAGCTGCTGCAGGTGTAAGTCACGTAGAGAAACTATGGTCGGTCTGGTAGTATAGTAAAAGAAGGTTTAATGATGATGATATGATGATATCGATTTAATGTGTCGCAACAATGGCTATTGTAAAAAAAAAGTGAGAAAAAATAAAGAGGAAAGTAAAAACAGAGGTAAAAAAATAGTACCTACTAAAAATAAAAGTGTAAAAAAGAGTGAAAAAAGAGAAAAGTGAAAATGAAAGGTAAAAAAAAGAGTACCTAGTAACAAAATGGAATTACAAAAAAAAATTGAGTAAAAAAAGGATGTAAAAAAAGGTGTCAAAAAAAATGAAAAAAAAGGAAAGAAGTGTGAATAGAGTCCGGGCCAGCATAGAACTGAAGGGGCGATGTACCTGAAGAGTCTTGGAGAGACTGGACCAGGAGTCTGCAGGGTTTGAACCGGACCAGACGACAATGACATAATTGCGACGTTTCGTAGAGTTTTATGAACCAGATTGGTAACCAAATGGCCAGACCATAGTTCTCTCCACTATGTTTTAAGTGTCCACATTTAAAAAAATATCAGACTTAATGAGCGAATTATTCTTGACTATAAACTAATAATGATGAATGATAAAAATGAATATGAGTGAGGTTAATGTAGTCAGAATAGCCGAGCAAGATACTGTTGAGACTATTTTTACAGAATTCTTATTATCCACACGAGGCCGTGCGGGTCGTCAGCGATGGCCGCGTGAGTGAACACAAAAACAACGTGTTTCGGACCCAGCAGTTAGAGCAGACCACATGCCTTGATCCAGTGATGACGTACCAAGACAAATTAATCCGCGCACGAGGACGAGCGCACGTCAGGATAGCCGTATCGGTGAGGCCATGAATCTCCAGTGAAGGTCCAGGGACGGACCTCTTTATTCTACAGCGCTTGCCTGATGCAGAGGCTGGCATATAAGAAATGTCATGTCATATTTAGATTAGGGAATTGTCAAGAATGTAGAACAGATTATTATTGATCACGTAGTGTCGAAGCACTTTGGAATATTGATGTGAATGTTAGGAGAACTGGAAATATATCATGGTGCAAAGTAAAAGGAATATCATTTCATAACCAATACCATAGAATACCTCCTTCTGCTACATCTATACTAATATTATAAATGCGAAAGTAACTCTGTCTGCTACTCAATAACGCCTAAAACACTGAACCGATTTTGATGAAATTTGGTACAGATATAGAATTGAGCTAGGGAATGAACATAGGATACTTTTTATCCCGGAAAATAGACGTGTTCCTGAGGGATAACTATTCCACGCCAAAACCACTGAACCGATTTGATGAAATTTGGTACAGATATAGAATTGAGCTCGGGAAAGGACATAGGATACTTTTTATCCCGGAAAATAGACCTGTTCCTGAGGGATAACTCTTTCAAGCCACTAAACCGATTTTGATGAAATTTGGTACAGATATAGAATTGAGCTCGGGAAAGGACATAGGATACTCTTTATCCCGGAAAATAGACCTGTTCCTGGGGGATAACTCTTTCAAGCCACTAAACCGATTTTGATGAAATTTGGTACAGATATAGAATTGAGCTCGGGAAAGGACATAGGATACTTTTTATCCCGGAAAATAGACCTGTTCCTGAGGGATAACTCTTTTAAGCTACTAAACCGATTTTGATAAAATTTAGTACAGATATAGAATTGAGCTCGGGAAAGGACATAGGATACTTTTTATCCCGGAAAATAGACCTGTTCCTGAGGGATAACTCTTTCAAGCCACTAAACCGATTTTGATGAAATTTGGTACAGATATAGAATTGAGCTCGGGAAAGGACATAGCATACTTTTTATCCCGGAAAATAGACCTGTTCCTGAGGGATAACTCTTTCAAACCACTAAACCGATTTTGATGAAATTTGGTACAGATATAGAATTGAGCTCGGGAAAGGACATAGGATACTTTTTATCCCGGTAAATAGACCTACCTGTTCCTGAGGAATAACTCTTTCAAGCCACT